>JAVLUZ010000145.1:20383925-20711585 GCA_036768485.1 Mermis nigrescens
TTTTAGGCAGTTTGTGGTAAAAATTGAGGGGGTTTTGACAAGAGCACTTGGCGGCAACTATAAAAAACGTTTTATAGGCGTTTTTGGTCGTTTGAACAGCAAAAAAATTGTGAACGTTCAATTTACTGTTTTGGTTTTTGCATTTCAACCCCCCTGTCGAGTCTGACCTTTGTGCACCTATGATTCATGCAGAGCATGGGAATTCTGAGGGGTGGTTGAAATTCTAAAGTGCCTTTTTTGTCCCAAAAATGCTGGGTACGCGTAAAAAACACCGTTTTCTGGCTTTTCTGACTTTGCTCTATCTTTCTAGAGCTTAAAAACATGAAAAAATTTCGAAGAAAATAGAAAAGTCTAATAAATTGAACAGAACATAGTCAAAACATGAGTATGTAGCGCGAAGCACCGAAATTTTGACACTTTTGAGCAAATAAAAAGCTAGAAACGCTAAAAAAGCAACTTTCTTTCGAATTTTTAGGGAATTCTCTTAAACTTTCGAAGAATCGCGAATTCTGGGGGGGGATTTCTGCGGAGGTGAACCGTATGTAAATAATGGCTTTTTTGAACTTTTCATATCGGCTTGCATTGCAACAATTGGGCATATGAGAAATTAATCCAGGATCTCAGATAAGAGAGAATGCAACGCTGAACGTATGTTTTGGGGCTCGGAGGTCTGGGGTGGCGCGCTCAAGCATACTTAGAGGGTATAAGGCACAACATTGGGAAATTTTGCAAAATAAGCTCTGAAATCTCGATTTTTACCTTAAAATTCTCATAAAATCGTCCGAATCTTGGTCCTGAATTAAAGTGATAAATATATCAAATAGACTGGCAGCGAGCGCGGAGATTATCTAATATTTGCATGTCAGAATGACTAAAAAATTCTTAAAACGCGTGAGATGCGAATCTTTTGTTGACTTGTCTTGTTTTGTCTTGCCAAGAAACTTTTAAAAAACGCAATCTTTGCAAAGCGCACGAATTTTCTGCATGCTTTTCAATTTCTATTGACTAGAAATGATTGCGAATAGATAATCTTCGCACGGCGATAAACGCTTTTTAGCCTTATGTTGTCATCAAGCTAAATTAATAGTAAAAACAAGAAGAAATCGGTGCAAAGCGCTGAATTTCTTGTGTTTCTTCTCAAAAATCGTCGCAGATCAGCGTTACGCAGCCGCACTGGCTACGCTAGTGTGGGTCATGGAAATGAGGTCAACTTCTCGTAAAGCATAATTTAAGGTCGTCAGCTAGATTGTGGCTTTTATTTTGCTCTCTGTCCAAGCTAGCTCCATTCCGTCTTGAGGTATTGTTTCACCATATGTGTGCTTTTGTCGGAGCGAATCGATTGCTTGTTTATTATATTTTTCTTTTACTTTTAAATTTATTTTATATATTACTGGATACGATAGTCCTCTTTCATACGACGAGCATTTTGAACGACTGAATTTGTGTAGACTTTAATGTGTCGCATATTTGTCTATGTTTGATGTAGGTCAAGTCGAGAAAAATCTTTCCTCGTCATGCATGACTGATTTTATGTGTTTAATAAAAATACTACTTGCTGCAAAATCTGTCTAAGCTAGTCGTACCTCTTGTCCACTCTAATTTACATAAATTCGATTCTTTTCATAAGTATATTTCCGTTTGAAATAATTTGCCGATCTTATACTTTCTTCCCCAACTTGAATATACTTAAATCCAGACTAACTGACGTCGACTTACCTTAGTGTTTACAAGGGCGAGCGTAAAAAATTGTCATTATCATGACTCGTTTGTTCCCTTTTGCGTTGCGTTGCTCTTTTTATCGACGATACCTGTTCCTAATCCTTTTTTGCATTCATCGTAATCAGTAGCGGATCTAGGATTTTCCTAAGGGGTCTTACCCGAAGCTAGAAAGATTGAAAAGTAGGTCGAGGAATTTGCTCTTTACGTGCAAAATAATGTTTTTTTCCGGCGTTTTACGTTCTCTACGTTTATTTCAAGTCGCTTTTGGCGCAATATTTTTCAAGAAAAAATTTTGAAATTTTCGTAAATTTCATGCGAAAAAATCATTAAATTTCTTTGACTTAAGTGAAAATTAGGCGCGAAGCGCCGGAAAATTCGTGAAACTCAGGTGGATGGTTCTTTAAAAGTTGAACGACTGTTCGATTTCCTGTATATGCAGCATTCGCGCAAAGCGTCGAAATTATTCGAAAAGTAAGCCTTTTAGAAATCGGTTGAAACCTATTGCTTTAGCCGGAAAAATTTTATGATCACTGTCGGCTTAAAATCATTGTAAATTACTTATCTATTTTTTAATTCGCTAACCATTTTGGGCCAATGGGTGGCGGCTGCTCCACCGCCCTAAATTCGCCCATGCTTGTAAGTGTCGTACGTTCTTGCGATAAAACATTTCAGTTCAGTTCAGTTCATAGGCTTAATGAGGCCCGAATCCACGATTTTGTTTGGGGGTTGCACGAACGCGACCAATTTTTTAATAGGGACCAATGAATGACTTCAGAAGAAATTTTTACAAGCACTTGAGCTGCACAATTTACAGATTTCGCCGTTAGTTCACCTTTAATAAAGTGAGAATGCAAGTTATACCTTGTATTCTACAGATGGAGGTCTGGAATGGCGTGCTTAATTGCCCAGCAGGGTCTATGGGAGCAGAGTCTTTGAAACTTTGTAAAAAGCGCACTTTAATGAAATCGTAACGTTAAAATTTTTACGATTCAAGTAGAATCATGCTTCTTTATTCAGCCTAAAAATAAGTCAAAGCTCACTTATTAGTATGCAGATGAATAAATAATATACATATCAAATTTATATAGATATATTTAGTAGGGTAAAACACATACAAAGTTCTAACTTAAATATGAATTATCGATGCAAGATAAGTTGTGACAGCACATCAATAAATAACACATGTATTTAATTTATATAGTCATTTGTAGCAGGGTAAAAATACATACAAAATTTTAAATTAATTTTGAGTTTGAAAAACAAGCCAATACAACAGCTTTTTTATCGTGAAAGCAAGATAGCACGTCATTATAGAAGAATTTGCCATGCTTTCAATTCAAATTTCGCAAAATATCAGAAATAGGTTCGAAATTCGCTCTTAATGTGTGAAACAGTGTTTTTTTTGTACAAGGTCCGTTTGTACATGTACAAAGATGGTCCCCAAAAGTCTTTGTACATTTTGTACATGCAAATTTTTGTGTACTATAACATAGTACAGTAGCGATTTTAGTGTGGTAAAACAGGGTTTTCGATCTTTGGTAGTGTATTTCAGCTAATTTCTGGATTCTGACGCCGAAAATTACTAAAAATTATCTGAAAACGGCGCGAAGCGCTGAAAAAATATTGACATTTTTCCATTCTAAATGCAAATTCTGCCATTTTAAAGATATATAGGACAAATAATTTATCAGTTCGGCGCGAAGCGCCAGAAATTATGAATTTTGCTCCTTTTTTACAGTTTTGTCTTCCTATAAAACTTTGTACATTTTGTACACACAAAATTTTTGGAGTACTATAATATGGTACAGCAGCGATTTTAGTGTCGTAAAAACAGAGTTTTCGACTTTTCGTAGTGTGTTTTAGCTAATTTCTGGGTCTCTAAGGGCAAAAATCACTAAGAATCGTCTTAAAACGGCGCGAAGCACCGAAAAAATTTGACAATTTTACTCTTGAAATGCAATTTCTGCCATTATAAAGATATATAGAACACACAATTACTCATCTCGGCGCGAAGCGCCGAAAATTTTTCGAATTTTAGACCTTTTTTGCAATTTTTGTCTTCCCAAAAATCTTTGTACATGATACCAAAGACGGTCCCGAAAAGTCTTTGTACATCGGGAAAAATCTTTGCCGAATACAAAAAAAACCGTGGTGTGAAATGACGTTTTTTCGGCGTTTCACGTTGTCTATGTCTACCACTATTTATTCTATTCATATGTAAATGTAGCTGGCGAATTTAATTCAGCAATACTTTGTTAGCAAGCTGCTTGGTACTTGCATACGGCTACCCGACGCTAACTCATTTTAAAGCTATTAAAGTGAGTAGTTGCTCGTAGATACGCCCACTGTTGGTATCTACTTGAACCTCAATGACGTCAGTCAAATCAGAAAATCCACCAACAAAAGCTGAACGAACGGTGTGCTACAAAGGTCGCGATAGTCATTTTGAATGCTTGGATAAGAATAACGGTGACGAAAATCTGTGTCAACAAACGAGAAAATTATTCGTGGAATCTTGCCCTGCTCGTTGGGTAACGTGAAACACAGACATGTAGTAGCTCAGTATTTTGTGAGAGATAGTCGGCTATTGGTGGGGCATACATTCACACGACGCGATTAAAAGGTCTGGGAGGGAGTAAACCGAGTTTGGGGGCATACATGTACGTAGGTGTGAGTAAGGGCTTATTACCCCCACTGGAGAGTCAGCCAGACAAGTATTGCACGGTGATTTCGAGCTGACGGAACGTTTTCTGCATCATTTTTGAAGACAAAATTCGTGGAAATGTTAACATTTTTCGACGCCTCGCGGCAGATTATTTATTACTCTTGTGTGATTTTTACTTAAAAAATAAAAAGTGCACAAAATTGATCGACTTCTATATTTTTTAGTGTTAAAAACGATATAATTGAGCAAAATACTTTTAAAACGCGGTTTTACCACAAAACGCGCTTGACAGACTATTTGTACCATTTTCGTCGTTTGAATAGCAAAAAATTTGTGAAAACTAAATTTATCGTTCTGATATTCTGGCGGCGGTAAATGATCAATTAATTTTGTCATCTAGTGTTGAATTTTGATACTCAATTCGTTGTATTTCTTTTTTTTTACGAATTTTTGTGATTAAATTTGCACAAAAAATAACAATAAGGGCGATGGAATGACCTGTATCATCAAACATATACAAAATAATGGAAGTAAAAACCCTCCGTGAATGAATTGAAGAGTTTTCTGCCCGAAAAGTAAGTAATTGTATTCGAAATTATACGGTTAGACATTTTCTGACGCTTTTTTACGGTGCGAGCAACAGGTTTTGGTCCAAAATGGCCTGAGGGGGGTATGCGGGGAGGATAAAAAGTGTCAGTCTTTGGGTGGTGGGGGAACCACTGACGGTGCTGGATCTTCCAACCCCTCTGCTAAATGTATGGTTAAACATTATTGGCAAAAATGCACTAGGTATCTAGTTTTTCAAGTGATTATATGCGTAGGTGGTACGCGTATTTTAAATAATTATGAAAATTAAGTATGCGCGATTGCTAATATTTTTGTGAATGAAATTGTAATAGTAGTCGCTCGCATGTGATGTAAATGATGGTTTAATTGTTTCTCTGAGTTTGACATTCGTTAAGGTGAACTATTTTATAAGTGCCTATCTTTTTTCGATATTTGCATTACTTGGTGAATTAATGACTTTACTTCTTTATATTTTTAGGGTGAGTACATATGTGTGTAATCATCAGTTACTTATTAAAGGTTTTTTACGGATTAGCGGAACCCAAATTCTTTCTGATTCCGAAAAATCCGTGTATTATGCTTAAAATAACTGTTTTTGTCCTCTTCTGATAAAATCATTTGTGATCTCAAAAAGGTTCAATATTTTTGATGGTTTTCTGCGAAAAACGCGCAAAATTGGTGCAAAAAACGGTACAAAGCGTCGAAAAAATACTCGAGCAATCATTGTAAAAGCTAAAAATTCTTTTTCTGTATATAACCTACTCTTCTGACGGAAAAATGTGGTTTTTAGAGCTCTGAATTAAAGTCAGTAAATGTCAATAATGTTTACTGCCCAGCGCGAAGCGCCAAAAAGTTTGAAAAATCGTGATAAACCTGGCTAAAATCGTTCACACAGCATGGGGATTATGATAGGATAGGGTGCTTTGAAGTGCTTTTTTTGCTCAGAGTAAACATTTAAAAAATTGAAAGAATATTAAAGATCCGAATAAATTGGACAACATATGGTCAGAAAATGAAAGTATGGCGCAAAATACCGAAAGGTTTTTAATTTTGAGCAAATGGATAGCTAAAAATGCTCGAAACAGCACATTTGCTATGAATTTTTGATAATTTTTGGAATGTCGCGAATTCTGGCGGGTTGTGAAACCCCCAAATCCCTCCCTAAGATCATGTATAATAATGATCATCCGTAGACGCTAGATTTTTCCTCAGGTCGAGCATTTTGACTATCAGTATCGATTTAGCAAGTGGAAAATTGCAGAAGAAGCTTCTTTAGCGGCTAAAGAAAAGGCTAAAAAATGATCTTATCGGCCAATCAACTTTCCTTAATTAATCTGCGCGCCTTGCGCAGATTTACCATTCGTCTTATTACCAAGCGCGTTATCCGAAATTATTCTACTAGTACATTCGATTTTGGTGAACTGAGTACATCGATCGCCAACCAAATTCGGTCTGTTTGCTTATTCTCGCATCGTAAATTTCATTTTTGTCGTTATTTATGCTCGCAAGACAAAAAATTAATGTCGGACGATCAAATTGCGGAAAGTTTACCGTCGTACGACAATGATGTCAATAGTGAACGTGATAGTAACAACGAGGGCGACGCTAACTGCTCGGAGCCGTCAAGACGGTATATTCACATGCATACATGTAAGGGGGATGGGGAAATCTCCCCCCACCCAAAGTCGGCCGTCCCCCATCTTGTCTCCTCATGGCCAGAAAATTTTTGAACTCCGGTTTTTGAAAAAAAATCGAATTCTTCGACCGTTTCTAGGCGTTTTTTGGCCAAATATTGGTGGTCATTTACCTTTTTACTAGAATGGCTTGGGACCCCCACCCAAAATTTTGTAATTCCTAAATCACTCAAGTGAAATGGACAGGCGTAAAATAAAAATTAGAGAAGCTTATCAAGCTTGATAAGGTATTTGAAGACAAAAATAAAATCCTTGTTTTCTTTAATTTAGGATAATAATTTATGTACGAACAAACAAGGCAGAGACATATGTAGGTAAGGCGGGGTTAGTTGCCCGGTTTTAAAAGGGGATGGGTAATTGACCTTCAATTTTTGTCCGAATTTGGCAAAAAGTACCTTAAAATGGCCTAAAAACGCAAAATTCCTCCAAAAGTCAGGGGGTCTAAACATACATGGGCAATGATTGACGGTTCGCCCCGTCCAACTTCCAGCCAAAAGGGTGGGTGGGTCCCTAGACACTGAAAAAGGTGGGTCTGGACCTAAATTAAAGGTGGATCCGTGCCTGAAAAAGGTGGGTCGTTCAGCTTAATCAGTGGGTCAGTCACTGAAAAAAGGTGGGTCCATCCATGAAAAAGGTGCCGAACAGTGTAATAAGATGGTTCCTGTGCATGTTTCGCAAACTGATCATGATATACTGCATCTAGCATTTCCATAAATTATATCCAAAAATTTTCTCCCCGTACAAAACATAGCCCCGTCCAAGTTACCCCTTCGCCCCGTCCAACTTTTGCTTCGGCCCGTCCTGGTGATGGGCCGATATGGAGCATTGCCCAGGTGTGGGTCTAAACCGCATATTGATATCTTGTATAGAAAAAGTGATTAGCACAACGGCTCGGAATTTGAGGGGGTCTCGGCCATCTATGGGAGGGGGTAAATGACCTCCAATTTTCGGTCAAAAACGGTCTAAAAACAGCCAAAAGATTTGATTTTTTCCGAAAATTGGGGGTCAACAATTTTCTGGCTTTGGGGGATGGGGGACGTCCGACTCTCCCTGTTACATGTATGGTTATAAGACTGGTTATACTAACTTAATGAACAACCCTTGTACTTTGAGTCCTTAGATAAATCTGCGCGCTGCGTTCCACCTCCTTAGAGCCGTATTTGCGTGAATGTCGATAATGTATTGCGCACAAGGTCAGATCGACAGCGGGAGGAAGGAATTAACAGAAAACCAAACCAGTAAATTTAGTGTTCACGATTTTTTCGCTTTTTAAACGATGAAAATGTCAATGAAGCGCTTTTCTTTGGTAATACCGCATTTTTAGTCCATTTAGACTGCATTATATCGCGTTTAGCACTTAAAAATATGGAAAATAATAAGTTTTTTGGACGTTTTTGAGTAAAAAGCCCATAAAAGTATTAATCAGATGCGAATCGCTCGAAATATTACTGCTTTTGTCTTTAAAAGATGATGCGGAAAACGTTCCGTCAGCTCAAAATCGTCCGACAGTACCTGTATGGTTGATAACGGGGGTAGTACTCACAGGTGGGTGGCACCAAAGTTCTGGGGATGCAAGATTTTTTTAAAGGTCAAAAAATGGCCTTAAAAATGGTGGTATGGCGGAATACACCATTTTTCAACGTTTCTCATCGAGCACTATTCATTGACATCAAAAAATTGCGAAAAAACAAAAAAATTTCAAAAATTCAATTCTGGGGGTATTTTGGTTTCTGGGGTGTTTGGTTTCTTTGAGGTGCATACCCCTCTCAAAGCCCCACGCCCAGGTATGGTTGCACCTCCTCAACATACATGCACAGCATGGGAATTCTGGGGGTCAAATTTGAAATTGCCTTTTTGGGCACAGAATCAGTGGGTAAGCGTCAATAACATTATTTTTCGGCGTTTCTGACGATGCTCTATCTTTCAGAGCATAAAAAACAAAAAATTCGAAGAAAAATTCGAATAAATTGAACAAAATATATTCAAAACATGAATATATGGCGCGAAGCGCCGTAAATTTGACACTTTTGAGCAAATAGATAGCTAAACACCCTTCACAAATCACCTTTTTCTACGAATTTTTTGGAAATTTTTGTGAATTTCTTGAAAAATCGTACAATGGGGGTGAAACCCCCAAACCCACCTTCCCTCCCCCAGAACATGTATTTCCCTCACCTACCTATGTGCACGTATGATTGTGCACATACACCTAACATGTGTTAATAAGTGGTGAGAGGACTACGTTAAACCAAACTAGTCGTTCGCATTTTCTACTTTCATCTTAGTCAAAGCGTTGAATAATGTTGCAGTCCTCGGACGACTCACGCAATCGTCGAGCCTACTCTCAAGGGTGACTTATCATTGGAGCAGTGCGAAAAACTCAGAGAGCAAAATTTGGCCGCAAAGGTCGCCGAGAGGGTCGTGGATGGGTTAATTTTGAGAAAATTCCTACACACTCAACGATTTCGCGCTGGATTTTCGTACTCAAAGTTCCTTCTGAAAAAAGATCTTTTCAACTCTGGATCAGCAATATTAACGTCGCATTGTGTGTTCAAGATGCAGAAGTAAATTAATAGGAAAATTGAGCGTTGTTTACTTCGTGAGTAAAACATTGTTTCCCAAGGTCGAAAGTTCAGGCGGTGAAACACACATGCACATAGGGGGTGAGGGGGTATTACTCCCTAAGGGGTCAGCTAGACCGGCACTGTCCGGCGATTTTGAGCAAACAGGTCTTGTTCTGCATTATTTTTGACATCAAAATCAGTTAAAAATGTCAAAATTTACTCAAAAAGCGCCCAAAATTGATAAATTTTTGCATTTTTTAGTGTTAAAAGTGATATAATGCAGTCAAAATGGACTAAATATGCCTTTAAAAATGTGTTATTAACACGAAAAACGTTTTATAGGCTATTTTGACCATTTTGATCATTAAAACAGCAAAAAAAATCGTGAACGTTAAATTTACTGTTTTAGATTTTTGGCATTTCACCCCCCCCTGCCCCCTGCCGACCCTGACCTTGTGCACCTATGGGGTGAAATCCGAAAATTTGAGGCCACTCTAGCCTTTTTTGCAGGTCAAATGTGAAAAATGGTTAAAACATTTTACATAACATGTTTTAATTTGGAAAAATACATTTTAGTACTTTTGTCCAATTCCTGAATAGTTTCATTACTTTTGTTAGTAAAAAATATAAGAATTCATCAAAAATTTTTACTTTCAGGATCATTTTAATCCATTTTAGGCATTTTATGGGTGAACAAATCCGAGAATTTCAACATCTTTGCTACTTTCGTACACAAAAGTCATGCAGAAAATGTTTGATCGCTCAAATCCTCTGACGGTAATTCAAATCTTGGACCCTGAGCCAGGGCTATACCCCTTCGCCCCTATGGGAATGTATGGAGTAAAAGCTCAAGTAAAAGGAAGTTCCTGACTTTTTTCTTTACTTATAGCTTTTTTCGTAATTTTGCCTTTTTAATTCTTTTGTACTAATAAATTTTAATTACTTGAGATAGGGTTATAGAACGATAATGAGGAATAAAAGCGCAAGTCCAAAACTTATTGCAACTACATAAGCTATGTAGAAGGTGCGAAATCTGATAATCTTACAAAATGATGCGCTGAGAAGAATCTGTTTTACGTTACGCATGATTTAAATTTATTTATACGCCATTTTTGAAATGTAGGGTCGAAAATTGTGTTAAATAATGATAATATATTGTTGATTTAATAATTTTTTAATAATTTAAAAATAATAAGTTGCAAAAAAGCTATGTTATTACATCATAAAAGTTTTTTTGGTTTCGCTACTGACAACTGATGAAAGTTAACAGAATAATTTGAGCTATTTTATAGAAATGATATCGTTTTATAATATAAGTTGTTAATTTTATCAAACCAGAAAGAGCACTTGCCGTCAGTCTTCTAGAAAGACGAAAATGAGATGTACAATATGTAATAGCGGAAGTTCTTTGGAAGTGTCAAGTTATAAAGTGCAGGCACGCAGCTGGCCTCCTGAATTTGGGGTGGTGGAGGCTAAAATTTTGAATACAGATATCTCAACAAGTATGTACTTGTAGACAGACAAAAATAATTGTGTTTTTGTGCATTCTTCAGCTAGAACTACATATGTATTTGAAAGAAAAAATTCTTTAAATTAAGAAAATCAACTCTGATTACAATTCTCTTTAAAAAGCAAGTCGTATAAAATGGCCACACAAATTATTTCTCAACATTATATCCGAGCTCAACTGTGTTGGAAAATTGTTTAACTTGTTTTATACTCAATTCTGGTACATAGCCAAGAAAAACAATATAAAAAATGAATAATTTAACGAGAAGCATCAAAGAGTTTTGACATATTCACTATCTTTGCACAAACTTGGACTGTTTTGAAGATAAAAGTTGCGCAAAAAAATTTTTTGGCCTATTAGCTTAAAAGTATGCTAAAATCCATTCTTTTATATATATATATATATATATATATATATATATATATATATATATATATATATATATATATATATGTACTCGTACTCTCGAAATGTTGGGGCTATTCCTCCCTTATCCACCCACAGTTGCGTGCGTAAAAAACTGACTAAACTGATTAGTTTACTCCATGTTTGATTGCATAATTATTGCTTACTTGACTATGATGCTCATCAAGCCTGATAATTCTTTCACTATCTTTTTGATTATTATATTAGGCATGAATATGACTTGGATAAGAAAAGAACCATCGACTATCTGGTTTTTTCGTGATCTTTCTCTCAAAATTAAGCTTAGCCGGACACACACTTTCAGATTTGAAGTAAGGCTCAACCTCTGGAATAAAAAGTTGAGAAATTCCGTAAAGAAAATAAGGCTTAATCCGAGACTGTATTGAATGTAATTGGAAAATTGAGATAGTTTG
This sequence comes from Mermis nigrescens, assembly GCA_036768485.1. Taxonomy (NCBI): domain Eukaryota; kingdom Metazoa; phylum Nematoda; class Enoplea; order Mermithida; family Mermithidae; genus Mermis; species Mermis nigrescens. Next base: position 20,395,484 of record JAVLUZ010000145.1, read on the forward strand.
TTTTGGCATATAGATAAAACAGCAATTTTAAATTTCTAACATATTTTCAACATTTGTAATGCGGAGGGTTAAAGGTGTTTAACGACTGGTATAACTTTCGAAACGTGCCCTGTAATCCCGTTTTTTAAATAGAAACCAATACATAATTGGAAATAGTTGAACGGGTAAAGACGGACAAAAAAATTGAATTCCTTCTAAAATATGCTCTAAAGCTTTATACAGGCTGGCTTTTGGTGGTTTTAGGCCACTTTAACGTATCGCCTTTTTTGCCGTTTGAGTCTCGAAAAAAAGAAAATTTCTGGATTTTTACTTCCGACTGAATCCTCAAACTGAAAATTTGCTTTTGAATGAGCATGACTCTTATTTATTATTTTATTGTGCTATAAAATTTATTTATTTTATTCATTGGCATGGAAATTAACATTGGATTTGCACGCGTTCTATCATCTGATCACTCGAACTTTATGGTATTTTAGATTGGACGTTGATGACCATGCATTTGTTCTAAATTTCTACGATACTGTCCTAAATGGCAAATTTTCTGATATTCTGCAGTTTTCACCTTTGATTCGTTTCTATTGCCTAGCTAACACGGTTAGATGGAAAGAAGCTGTGGATGCAATATTAAAGTGGGTATCTCTTGCCTAAATTCCGGATTTTAATCTTTTAATTTTTTTTATTTTTAATCAAATTTCTTTACACCTTATTTGAAGCAATTTGGAAAGAAAAGATCTGTCGTCCCTCATCCTCTCAGAAGCGGAGATTTTCATCAGTTCCCGACCTTTAGGCAAAACTTTTGCATTGCGTTTTGTTCTAATTCACTTGACTTTACATTTCATATGCTAAATATGTAGCCAATTGGTTCCAAATCGGATTATCAGAAGAACGATATATATATACATACATACAAAAATTATGATTGCACTGTTTACGCTTATCGTTACGCAAGGGTGCGAGAGGAAAGTGGTGATTTATGATTTGGTGGAATAGACTATTAATAGGCTATTATTACATACATTAATGTAGTAGGGAGTGAGAGGGGTATTACTCCACCCAGGTTCGAATCCAGGATTTGGCCTAGAGGGGGCGGACCCGATATAAATGAACTTATAACTCAGAAAATTCGTCGGGATAGCTAGCAAAAACCGCGTTTTTCGAAATTTCTAGACATGCTCTATCCAATAAGATTATAAAATACGAACTTTTAGCGAAAAATCTTTTTTCATACATAGGTAAAAGGCTGCAAAAAGTGTCGTTTTTTTGGTGGCGCTTGAGCTAAAATTATGGGAAATACATCATGTCTGGGGCGAAGCGCCGAAAATTTGAAGATTTGATGAGAAAGACATGCGATTTTTCCATTTTTTCGTGCATTATCTTATCCATCGAAATTTTTTTTCGGCCAAGGGGGAGGGGGCGGCAGCCCTCCTTTAAAATAGTCCTGACCCCACCTAAGTTTTTTAAAAATCAGTTACTGTCAGTAGGGGCGTACGCAAGATTTTTTGAAGGGGGCGGTCCAAAATCGGCAGCTTTATATTCCGGGATACGCTCGCCGGGGCAGAAAATAAAGTTTATTTTCTGACGTTTCCGAACATGCTCCATCCATTAAGCTCGTAAAATTCAAAGTTTCCAAAAAAAATTCATTTTCTTTTAATATGCTATGAAAAATGATGTTTTTTTTGGCCGCGCTTGAGACAAAATTACGGAAAAGAGTGATTCTATGGCGCGACGTCCCGAAAATTTCTAGATTTTTTGATGAAAAGACGCCATTTTCCAATGCACTATCCTACCTTTTCAATATTATCTTTGGGCTAAGGGGGCGGCCGCCGCCTCTGCGTACGCCCATGACTGTCAGCGTCAGGTGATTTTGATTTTGAGCTTCTAATTATAATAATTTTACGCTAAAACCCATTCTGGACGATGCTATGTGTTGCTAGTAAATTTCTAAACTTAATTTAGCGAATGTGACTCGTCCAAATTTTCGATCAACAAAGTCGTTTTACTACAAGTTTGTTTTATAATTGAGTCTGTTTATAAATAAATCATCGTTCGAGCACTATGAGCTGTATGTCTGTATCGAAAATCGTCAAAATCATGCGTTTTATTCGATAAAGTTCAGATTGAAATTTAGGTTGATTTCCTTATTTCGTCTGAAGTAGCAGAAGAAAGGTCAAAATAGCTTTCAAAGCTGTCGAAAATGCATGGTGGTACCACCATTCATTCATTCAAGATAATTCGTGAATGACTCCTTCCCCGCCCTCTGCCGGCCGCCTCTTCTTTACCCATCTATATATGATAAAGATTTAAATGTAGTCTGAACAAATTCTGTTATTATTCCTCTCAATCTATTTTAGGCAAAGTTTGTTTGGTCGAATATCGCAACAACATCTGTCCAAGATGAGTTTTTCAAGGCAAAACAACTACACATCTGTATGCACATACATGCAGACATGCACAGTATGGAAATTAGGGATAAATTTTAAAGTGCCTTTTTTGCTCAAAAACTGTATACGCGTCAAACACATCATTTTCCGGCGTTTTTGACGATCCTCTATCTTTTTAGAGCATAAATACAAAAAAATTAAAAAGTATCGAAAAAATTCGAATAAATTCAAAAAATATAGTCGAAAAAATGAGTATATGGCATGAAGCGTTTGAAATTTGATAATTTTGAGCGAGCGAATAGCTTAAAACGCTTTAATAGCACCTTTCCAACAAATAAAATCGCGAATTCTAGGTGGTGAAAAATGTCTGGGTGATAAACCGTAACCCTTCCTAGATCATGTACATATGCATACGTGTTTATTTCACTGCGTCACAAAGGCACGTTAACAAACAATAATCGCTTATTTTTATTTCGAGACATTTATTCCTCACGTGAAGGTGCATATCAAAGGTGCACAAGGTCAGGGTCGGCAGGGGGGGGTAAAATCTTCAGAAATTCAAAACAGTTAATTTAACGGTCACGAATTTTTTTGTTGTTTAAACGACCAAAATAGTAAAAATAGCCTTATAGAATGTTTTTCGTGGTCGTTTCGCATTTCTGAAGCGTTTTTAGTCCATTTTGACTGCATTTTATCCTTAAGTACACAAAAGTACTAATCTGATGCGAAGCGCCGGAAAAACTTTGAAATTTTTACTGCTTTTGACCTCAAAAATTATGCAAAAAAATGTTCCATCCGCTCAAAATCGCCGGACAGTACCTGTCTGGCTGACCTTTCAGCGGGGGGGGGTAATGCCCGCCACCCCTCATCCCCTCTATGCGCACGTATGGTGCATACATATGCAGCTTATTGGCGTTTTACAAACTGATGGCAATTCTCTGTTCTCGCAGGAGAGATGGTTTTTCTTCTTTTACTTGAAAATTTATTAACTGAAGAGGTAAAGAAAGGATTCAGGATTCTTATTTTGCAGTAGTCCAGCACCTTTACAGGTTCCTATCAAAACTAAATTAAAAATCTAAATTTAAATTGGGCTGAAATTTTCGACTAGATATGCCTGTTTCACTTCGATACGCACTCAAAATAGATTAGTGTGCTGACATTTCAGCACTCAGTTGCCGCCTCAATCGACGACGCATTGTCTCATCTTAATAACCTACTTGAATCATGGTGAGATTAGGTCGTGTCTCGATTTATTGGCCAAGCTGGGAGAGGATCCAAAGTATCATTGTTTGCAATTGACGCATGATTTTCACGAGGCTCTTCTGCAGTGTCTAATAGAAAAGTCGAGGAAGGACAAACGGGAAGCTTTCACAATGTTTAAAGAATATGTCAACCTAATGGAGATTTTTTTGAATATGACATTACCGCCGCCTCTTGAATCGCTGGTCAATATTTTATTCGACAAGTATGCTAAAATTATGGTTTTGCTTTTTTTGCAATGAATTGAATTGATTTTTACGCGACTGACTGCATTCAGTATCCTTCTTGAATGACTTACTTTTTTCTAGTAGGTTTGTAAATTATGTAATTTACCTATAGTTCTCGTCACGAAATTTGAACAATTAACATTCACTAGAGGTCTGTTACGGATTGAGTTGGCTATATTATAACATAGGATATAGCTAAGTTGTAATTTAATTTTAATTTTAATTTAACTTTAAATTAAGTCTTTTTTGACAGAGTTTTCAGGGGAAAATGGTTTTTGGCGTTTAAATATTAGAAAAATAGAAATCATGCATGCACGTGGGGATGAGAGGGGGCATTACACTCCCTTGAGCTTCACAAAACTGATTGCTATATAGCCATTTTGGCCCAAAAAACATTGCTATATAGCCTTTTTTGGGCTCAGAAACTAACTGTGTGAGTTTGAATATACTATATAGTTTGTTTTTTGAGCTTCAAAAGCATTTTAGCTGTTTTTTTTTCGACTTTGAAAATATCCAGATAGTTAGTTTTAGTTCAAAAATGGTATATATAGCTGTGTTTGTGGGTTCAAAAAGGCTATATTCGCCTCAAATGCTCGAAAACGATAATTTTAAAGCGATTACCGCCGTTTTTTCGCCACGGAAAATGTTTTTCTCATGTAGCTCTGTTCAAGTTCTTGATTTTCACCCCTCCTGAAAGTTTGACCTTGCGCATCTATAATAGAAATTGCTACTTCTATACTAAAACTTTTTATTTTCTTTGCAAATTTCGGATTCCTGGGAGTTAAATCTAATGCTTTATGATATCTTGTTTTATGCTTATAATAAACAGATTTTTAGGGATTCACTGGTGCAAAATGCTAAAAATAGTAATTGCTGACCTATTTCATATTGTACACGTACGACATGGAAATTCTTTGGGGACCCAAAAAAAATTTTAAGATTTTTTTGTTCAAAAACGATGGATACTCGTTAGACTTCTTTTTTTGCATTTCTTACAATGCCCTCTCTTCCTAGGCCACAAAACACGAACATTTTCCAAGTATACAAAATATAGTAAACAAACAGTAGCTGTTTGGCGCGAAGCGTCGAAAAAAATTATGTTTTTGTACTTAAGGTTACTAAAAAAACGCTCAAACCTGGATGCTTTCTACAAACTCTTTAAAAATGGGAATTCTGGGGAGGAGAATGATTAAAATGTATGATTGTGTATGACGATTGATTGTGTGATTGTGATCTTACATGGTCTTTGGGGGACCCCACCCCAGAAATCGCAATTTTCCGAAAAAATTCAAAAAAGTTTCGTAGAAAAGGTGCTGTTTCAAGCGTTTTTAGCTATCTTCTGTTCGCTCAAAAGTGTCAAACGTTCGGCGATTTGCTTCATATACTTATTTTTGACTACATTTTTTCTGTTCGAATTTTTTTAATTTTCAAATTTTTTTATTGTTTTTATACTCTAGAAAGATGTTTCCGTCTGAAACGCCCAACATCTGCCATTTTTTAGCCCAAAAAAGGCACTTTGAAATTTCACCTGATCCAGAATTTCCGTGCTTTGCATGTCTGATTATGATTATGATTGTGCGCTATTTATAAATTATAAAAACAATTTTCGTGCTTTCTTTTTTGAACGTTGCAACTAGAAGATAACGTTTTTCCGTTACAGTTGAGGCAAGATGTAATCCGATCTTTAAAAAATTCTCTTAAATACGGTCCGATGTTGATGGAGCTTTACATTTATTATTGCATAACAGTGTTTTTTCGTTCAAGGTCCCTTTGTACATGTATTCACACCTTTTTACAGTGTTTGTTTTCCCAAAGATCTTTGTACTCATATGTACATCGGGAAAAATCTTTGCCGAATACAAAAACCGTGCTGCATAATACTTACTTGTGTACATAGTCGTAGGTCTTAATTTTGCTTTAGCATGGGTCAAAATTACCGCGTTAGTCGCACAAACATAGGTCGAAGGGATCGGATATGCGCTAATTGCTCTTCTGTCGTGAAAATGGAATCGTTTACTCAAGAACAGTATGAATTGATGAAAAGAACTGTTTTGTCCGAAGTTTTAAAAGGCGACGACGTGTTCCGCAATTCTACGCCGCAGGAAATGAAAAAATTTCTAGAGTATTTATTATCATTCCATCACTTTACTTTATCTCATTTTTAGATAACTGCGCACCTATTCATTTATCGCATGAATGGACTTGTTGATCTAAGCACTGAATTGTACCTGTGCTCAAGGGCGGATTTAGTGTGAGGGCGGGGGGCCCATCTGGAGTCGAAAAAATTTTATCGCAATAAAGATAAAATGTGTATTTTTATGATTTTTGCCATTTTGTCGAAATTTTCAAATTTTTTCTGGCGCTATGCGCTGGATACGTACTTCTCATTAATGACATTCGCTAACTGTCTTGGCGCTCTAAAAAGCCAATATTTACGTTAGAAGAGTAGTGTTTATATAGAACAAATATTCTACTGTCCTCGCAATGATTTCTGGAGCATTTTTTCGGGCGCTTTCTGTCAATTTTTGCACTTATCTTGCGAATTTCGCATAGAAAACGTCCAAAAATTTCAGAAAATTTCAACTTTTTCCACATCAGAAATGACTGCCTAATCGATACTTTACGCATAGTAAACGGTTTTTCCGAACAATTCTTGACACTTTCAGGTAAATTCGGTTCCACTGTCCGAAAATCCTGGATCTGTCACTACCTTTGCTTAAATTACAAATTAGGAAATTTGATATTTTGATTTAGTGTAATGAATTATATTGATTTGTACATAGCGTATTTGGCGTTTCCTAAATTTCTGATAGAAAATTAAGCCTGGAACTTACTTCTTAAATTGTGCAATTTACTTTCCGTCCACGCCCATAGCTTATTAACATAAGCAATAAATTAATTTTTTATTAAGCAATAATACGCAATTTATTCATATAATTTATTTGTGTTAACATACATATTTATGCATTATTCAGTTAAAGCCAAGTTTCGCTACAGTATAAACTTCAAATAGCATCGATTCGAGATTCTTGCTCAATTCAGCAATACCCATTGCTTTCGTTTGTTACAGATTCGTTGGAACAAACGCGCCTTTTGATTTGGTTGTTGATGGATTAAATCTGTTTTATAGCGGCTACGGAAGGCGTCTCGGCGAAAAGTGCAAGATATGACATCGTACGTTTTTACTTCATAGATGCATAAGCAGGCACGTATTTCTGGGGGAATGGGGGATTCGGACCTCCCAATTCAGAAAAATATGACTTTTAAACGTTATTTTGTGCTATTTTTGGCCTTTTTGGGCTTAGTCCCCCCCAAATTGGTGTTGATCCCCCAACCCCAAATTGGTGTTGATCCCTCCGAAGTAGGACGGCCAGCTAAGTGCCTGTGCATAAGGTCAGGGTCGGCAGGGAGCGTTAAATTAAATGAAGAAAATAATCAAAATATGGCTAATCTAGGATTTTCTTATGGGGATGGTACCCCAACTCTTCCTAATGCCGTTACAAATAGGTCCAAAAATTTGCCCTTCACGTGTTAAATGACGTTTTTTCGGCGTTTACGTCATCTACTTTAATTTCCAATACCTTTTGGCGCAATTTTTCGAAAATTTTTTCGAATTTTCCACAATTTTAAGCGAAAAATCATTAAATTTCTTTGACATAAGCGAAAATGCGGCGCGAAGCAGCGGAAAATTCATGAAATTATGGCGGAAGGACGCTTAAAAGCTTTAATTACTGCTCGATTACCTGTATTTGTAGCGGTTGATACGGAGCGTCTAAAATTTTTAAAAAATTACGCTTTAAAATAGAAGAAAACTGTGCTGAAATAGAAGTTTCTGCTTTTGAAATAGTTCTGAAACTCTATTCTTTTTGCAAAAATATATGGCTTCTAGGCCATTAAGAAAGTAAATAAATGTCATTAGTAGGTATTATCTCGGCACCAAGAGCCGGAGAAATTTGCTGGCGATTAAAAATAATTGCAAATTACATATCCATTCTTTATCTCGCCAACTATGTATGTTGGGCCAATGGGGGTGACCGCTCCCCCGCATTAAATCCGCCGATGCCTATAAAATGTTTTTCTAGTAATAATACCGCATTTTAGAGCATTTTAGTCCAGTTTAATGCGTTATATCGCTTCAAACACTTAAAAATATAGAAATTGATTAATACGGGTGCTTTTTGAGTAAAAAACACATAAAAGTATCAATCCGACGCACGGAAAAATTTTGACATTCTTTTCTTTCTAAAGAATGCTTCCGAAAATGTTCCGAATCAAATCGCTGTACATTACCGATCTGGCTGACCCTCTAGTGAGGGGTTAACCCATTTGGGGGGTCCTGGCCATTAAGGGGGGGGGGGTAAATGACCTCCAATTTTTGGCCAAAAGCGGCCAAAAAAAAAGCCTGAAAACGGTCAAAAAATTCAATTTTTTCCAAAATCGGGAGGGGTTAAAAATTTTATGGCTTTTTTTGGGGGATGGGGGCGTCCGACTTTTGTTGGGATATCCCCCATTCCCCCTGTTACATGTATGGGTTAACCCCTCACATTCGTGTGCATATATGCTTTACATCTTATTTGGTGGTTTAAAATAGTGAAGAATTAAAGAAATTGTGTTTTAAACATGTTTATGGTAATAAATCTTCGGCAGCTCACCCTAGGCTAGATGTCCAAGGCCCGAAACATACTTCACGCGACGCGGCGAACGGCGCGAATTCGCCGCAGCGGTCGCCGCGCCGAATTCACGCTGACCCATGGCATACCTCCTGGCGCCGCGCGGCGAGGCGCGAAGTTTGCCGCGCCGCATTTCAAGGCATACTCCAAGCGGCCCAAGGCATACTTTTAGCGGTCGCCGCGCCGCAACCAAATTCGCTAAAGTCTAATTTTTAGCCGCTTTTCATGGCATACTTTACCGCGCGGCGAAAAGCAAATGTCTATTTTTAGCATTTCTTTCGAATTTTTTCGCCGCGCTGCAGAAGTCCAAACGTTTGGACTTTCCTCGCGAATGCTATTGAGGTGCGCCGATCATTGCGGCAATTCGCGCGGAGTATGCCAACATCGAGCGAAGCGGCGAAGGGTTGCTTAGTTGGCGCCATTTTTTTCTAGCCGCGCGGCGACCGCGCTGCGTAAAGTATGCCTAGTGGCGCGAAGCGGCAGACGAATTTCGCCGCGCTAGTTCCGCGCCATGACGTCACATTTTTTTGGTATACTGTGGCCGCAACCCCTTTGCGGCGCGAATCGCGTAGAGTATGTTTCGGGCTTAAACGTCTACTATTTAACTCAAAACCAAACGATCTGGCATATTAAGAGTTCGGTCAGTTAAAAGGCTAAGCTTTAATTAAAAATTCGATAAAAGTACTAAAAGTGCATTACTAGGGCAATTTTAAAACAAAAGGTAGAAAATCGATATTTTTGGAAGGGCAAGTCGAAGACTAAAGCTTCGTAAGAATATTTATCCTCGTTTCTTTTAAACTGGAAATTATCGAGATTCTGGAGATTAATCTGGATGATTATTAAAGTTTTATATAAAAATGCATGCTTCGGCAAAGGTGTTGGAGTGTGGACTACAACGATAATTTTTTAGTGAAAGGTTTAAAACTCGAAAATTATCGGGTAGGGACAGATCAAGGACGCCCTAAAAATATTCATCCGGTTGGAATGCTTTTTGTAAACTCTCTTAGGAACTTTATACAAAATCTTACTTCATGCAACTTCCGCGGCTAATTGTTAAAATTTTTCAAATTTTATTGCGTGTACCATTCTTTTTCGATCTTTCTTTGCAGAATAATAAGTATACATCATACCTGGGCAAGGGTTCAATCAGCTTCAAACCGGGTACCAGCCGGAGCAAGTTCGGTACTAGCCGGATGGTCCACCAGTTGCACCATATGTTTTGTTTATAAACTTTTTTGGTGTAAAAATCGATTGGTTGGCTCCAAAAAATCGGTTGAATGGCTCTAAAAATCAATTGCTCCTGGGTTCAACTGATTTCTGGTGCCCATCAATTGATTTTTAGACCCCAGCAACCGATTTTTGTTGCTCAATAACCGATTTCTAGCCCCCAGCAACCGATTTTTGGAGCTCACTAACCGATTCCTTGACCCCAGCAACCGACTTTTGGAGCTAACCAACCGGTTTACAGACCCCAGCAACCGATTTTTATAGCCAACCAACCAATTTTTAGACCCCAGCAACTGATTTTCGGACCCAAGTAACGGATTTATGACCCCAGCAAGCGATTTATAAGCCCACAAGCGATTTAGGACCCATCAATCAATTTTCGAGCTCAATATCGATTTCTAGACCCCGGCAACCTGATTTTTGGAGCTCACCAACCGATTTCTAGACCTCAGCAACCGATTTTAAGAGCCAACCAACCGGTTTTCAAACCCCAGCAACCGATTTTTATAGCCAACCAACCAATTTTTAGACCCTATCAACTGATTTTTGGACCCCAATAACAGACTTAGGAACCCCAATAGGCGATTTTTAAGCCCAATAAGCGATTTAGGACCCATCAATCAATTTTTCGAGCTCACGGACCGATTTATAGGACCTCAGCAACCGATTTTTGAGCCAACCAACCAGTTTTCAGACCACAGCAACCGATTTTGGACACCACCAACTGATTTTTTGACCATAGCAATCGATTTTAAGACCTCAGCAACCGATTTTCGGATCCCACCAGCTCTTTTTTAGACCCCAGCAACCGATTTTTAACCCCACTAACTGATTTTTGGAGCCCAGCAACTGATTTAATTCCTCAGCAACCGATTTTTGGAGCCAGAGAAGTGATTTTAAGACCCCAGCAACCGATTTCCGGATCCCACCAACTGATTTTGACCCCAGCAATCGATTTTGAGACCTCAGCAACCGATTTTTGGGGTCCAGCAACCGATTTTTGGAGCTCAGCAATAGTGATCGACCGGAGATCCGGCCTCCGGCAAATCCGGCCATTTTTTCCACTCCGGTGCTCCGGCCGGAGGACATCAAAAATCGGCCGGAGGCCGGAGAATTTTTTCGTTTTTTTTGCATAGTGACCGAACGTGCTAATTGCTGACATTACGCTTATTTAATTTACTCAGAGCACAATATATATAGCAGAAAAAGGAAATAACACCAAATAAAGTATCTATCACCAGCACCACCACAATCGTAAAATATTTATTTTTCGGAAAAAAATACGAAAATTAAAATGGAAAAAAATGTGAAAATCGCTGCAGGGAATTCCTGTTAACACTGGAACTCATAGAGTAGCATAAGATGCAGTCTGGCCTGCACTGCACATGCTATACTGATTTTCCAGATAATGTTGCTGTCCATTCTGTGTCATATTCGCGGTTCACTGAATATAGTACAGTATGTAACGTACCTATGTATATACGGTCACACACAATCATGCTTTAACATCAAATATTGCCTATTGACTCTTTATTTATTGCAAGCTATGGGGACGCCGAGCTTATTTTAATAAAAGCATTGAATAAATTTTATTGAATGTAGTCTATTTTACCAGTTGCGGATCTAGAATTTTCCTAAGGGGGGGGCGGTATCCGTACTTTTCCAAAAACAGCCAAAAATGGGTCCAAAAATTTGCCCTCAACGCGCAACGTAGCGTTTTTTGCGGTGGTTTACATTGTATACTTTTACATAAAATCACTTTTGACGCAATATTTTTTCTAAAAATTTGAAAAGCTTAGACAATTTTGTCGGAAAAATCATTAAATTTCTTTGACTTTAACAAAAACATGGCGCGAAGCGCCGGAAAATCTCATGAAATTAAGGCGGATAAATGTCAAGAAGCATGATTTACTGCTTAATGCGAATTTTAGACCTTTTTAGCAGTTTTTGTCTTCCCAAAATCTTTGTACATGTACACAACGACGGCCTTGAAAAGTCTTTGTACATCGGGAAAATCTTTGCCGAACATAGCAAAACCGTGCTTCCAGGTCGCCAAGAAAGTAAATAAATGTCATTAATATGTATCGTCCGGGGCATAGCGCAGGAAAAATTTGAGAAATTTGGTCACTGACGGCCAGAAATCATTGCAAATAGCATATCCATTCTTTCAGTGGCGGATCTAGGATTTTCCTAAGGGGAGGGGGTATCCCAACTTTTCCAAAAACAGTCAAAAATAGGTCCGAAAATTTGCCCTTAAGGCGCGAAATAGCGTTATTCGGTGTTTTACATTGTATACTTCTACATAAAATCACTTTTGATGCAATATTTTTTCTAAACATTATGAAATTTTCGACAATTTTGTGCGAGAAAATCCTTAACTTTCTTTGACTGTAATAAAAATCCGGTGCGAAGCGCCGAAAAATTTGTGAAATTAAGGCGGATAGACGTCTAGAAGCAGTGTTTTTTCTACAAGGTCCGTTTGTACATGTACAAAGATCGTCCCCAAAAGTCTTTGTACATTTTGCACACAAATGTTTAGGTACTATCATATGGTACAGTAGCGATTTTAGTGTGGCAAAAACAGAGTTGTTCGACTTTTCGGTAGTGTATTTTAGCTAATTTCTGGGACTCTTAGGGCAAAAATCACTAAGAATCGTCGTAAAACGGCGCGAAGCGCCGAAAAATTAGATATTTTTCCTTTTGAAATGCAATTTCTGCTATTATAAAGATATATTGAACACACAATCACTCATTTTCGGCGCGAAGCGCCGAAAATTGTTTTCGAATTTTAGACCTTTTTGCATTTTTCGTCTTCCCAAAAATTTTTATACATGTACAAAGACGTCCCTGGAACGTCTTTGTACATCGGGAAACATTTTTGTCGAATACGAAAAAAAATCGTATCTAGAAGTATGATTTACTGCTCGATTTCTTGTATTTATAGCATTTGATGCGAAACATCGTAATTTTTTATTGAAAATATAAGAAAACTATGCAAAAGTAGCTGTTTCTGCTGTTAAAATTGTTTTGAAACGTACATTAACAGATAATGGCTTCCAGGTCGACAAGAAAGTAAATTAATCTCATTAATAGGTACTATCATCCAACGCATAGCGCCGGGAAAATTTGAGAAATTACTGATTTCTGACAAGAGTTTATAAACTAAATCTCTAAATGTTTACTTTTTCAAATTGCTGGCGAGTAGCAACGCTGACTCGCTTCGTATCCTGATTGATAGAAAACTAAGTGGTATTGTATTTAAAGTTGTTTTATTTTGTTATGAGCATTATAGCAAGCAAACCAGGGGCCGATTGATTAGTGCACACAATCGTTACGGGCATGCTAATGTACCCACATTTAGTCTGTTTCAAGTCAACTTACGCGTTTCCTACTGTTTTAAAACCAACAATTTCTCCGATTGTCTTGGATGCATCAATATTTGCTATTTTCTTCAATTGGCTTAGAAAGACTGTTAGTTTATTCAATATAATTTTCCACAGCTACTGCATAGCTAAAGTGCTGCTTTTTCAATCTATGGTTAAATATTTATTTTAATCTGTTGGCCGCAGAATATACTTCGATTTTTTGCGTTGCTTAGAGAAAGTGTGATTTTTATCAGATTTTGCGACTTTAGGTTGCTTTTTCCTAGTCCCCTCCGTTTACATCCTTAATAATCCACAATTCCAAGTATATTCATCTTTTTTGTTCCATCGCAGCATTTTTCTTTGCTAGTACCTCACTTTTAATTAGCATGATTTGAGTACATCAGTCAGTAAACACATACTAGTAACATGCCACAATAATGACAGCAGTCCAAGAAGGCGGAAAATAATATTGTTCTTAACATCAGCGTTATCCTTTTTAAACAAGACAACAGATCGAAGTTTTTCAGCATAAACTTTACGCAAATATCAAGTGTAAGGAACACTAACGCTCAGATTTGGAAGTAAAATGAATTTGTAGTATAAACTGCATATTAACAGCAAATGAATAGTGCAAACTTTGCACAACTACTAGGTGTAGAGAAAACTAACAGTCAGATTCCCAATTCTGATTTTACGTAAAACATTTTGAAAAAGTTGAGCTTCCGCAAGGCTCTAGAACTAAGGTTAATATGCAGTGTAAACTCTTTAGACAACCATAGAGTGATAAGAAAATTTAAGTCGGATTCGTAATTCTGATATTACTCTGATATTACGATCAACATTTATTAAAATATTAAGTCTCCACAATGGCCCGACGACAAATAAATATCAGATGTAAACCATTTTACACCACTGTTGAGTGCAAACAAACTGGCGTATCTTATTTGGTTTCTGGTTCATTTTAAGACTTAGAGATTATGTCCAGACTCAAACCCAGAACTTGGCAGAAAAAAACAAGACAGAAACACGTTTAACTCCCCCATTTTTTTGACTTTACACCTCTCGAAAAAAGCTAAATCTTGATGTAAACAAAGGCAATTCGCTGTGACGCGTACCCGGTAAAGAGTACTTTATTTTTATCCTATTCGACCTCGCCCGACTTCTTAACAGAGAAAGTGGCGAACAAAAAAATGAACAAACACGTATTTTCCACTGTCCACCACATTGTAAATTTTAAAAATCTGAACTTAACGACCCATTGAGTGTAAATAAATTCGGTTCGGGCCAGTTTGTAGCTCTTTGATTGTAGTACGTTTGTAAGTGCCAAACTTATGTTTCGCAAAATGTTTGATATGATCTACCAATCAAAATACGAAAGAACCTGTTTTTTCGCTCATTTTACACCTCAGATTTCGAACTTTACACCCACATAAACAAGCTGAATATGACGTTTTTTTGAACAGCGGCTTGCTTCGACGTAGCTCTTTGCTGGTATGGACAAGATAGCCCCTGATCCGTAGAACATTTCTGTCACAAAAAAAATTCTCAAAACTCATAGTTGTTGGCAGACATAAACAAGTCGGAAAACTCGACCAAAATGTCTTTTCACTCCCAGATTTTCGCACTCTTTACACTCCCATTCGATAACTAAGGCGAAATTTATAAAACAAAAAAGTGTCATCTGCAGAACCTAACTAGATGAATAGGTCAAATGAAGTGCATGGTTTTGCCAAAAGAATTAAAAAAATGAAAAAGTCGTGATTCAAAAGATTTGTAACCCATTATTCTTTTTTTAAACCCACTTGCGAGAACGGGCACGTGAGCCACTGCACCAACTCAACATATCGGTCGATACAGCTTGATTATACTATATTGAAAACTATTCATCATTCTACTGCAGTTTAAGAACAGTGCATTTATGATGATAAAAATAATTTATTTATTAAAAACGAGTCATAAACCTCTGAAATAAGAGAAATCTGATCAAACAATATGCAAATACGGAGTTATCTACCGTCATTAGAAAATTGATGTATAATTCAATGTTCACCTCTTCATACCTCAACAAACATTGGCTGTAGAAAATTTTAAAGGTCACATTCGTTATTCACTGACCTTACGGAGAACATTTTTTTTAAATTCATCATCCACGACGCTCTGGGCGGAAAAATTTTTCCAGTGTAAAGTTTACACCTGCACTGATAACGCAATATTGATTGTAAAGAAACGAATTAAATTTTTGACGTGTAGCGCTTAGGATGAGGCACATTTTAAAGATAATTGCCACGTTCTATCTACTAATTGGAGTAATGGCAGAAAAAATATTTTTTTGTTCCAGACTCTTTACAACAAACCGCCTCTAAATTTGAAAATATTACTTCAAAAAAATAAAAAAAGGCTCCCCTAGATTTTATAACCGTCTTCCTTTTGAAACCAATCAGACTGCATAGAATGGAAAAATGAGTTAGATATGCTCTTGCACATGAAAACAGTAAAAAATCGTCTGATTTACACTCCTGTGCAACAACTATAAGTGTAAAAAATTTTAAGACCAGATTCGTAACCTGCTAATCAGGAAAAAATTTTTTTTTAAAATTGGCCCTCCGCCGCTCATTTGAATCTTTGATGTAAACCTTACACACTCACGCCTAGCTCGGTATTGAGTGTAAACAAAAAGGGAGTATTTAAGTTTTTTTATTATCTACTTTTTAAAAAACACCGCACCTCCCAGATGTGTGCCGTTATAGCTGTGAGGGGGACACAAATTTCGCACTCGCTGTGATAAACAATAAGAAAAAAGGATGGCCAAGTATATTATAGGTAGCGCTATCGCGCTACCTATGATTCAATCGCTTGGCATGATTGTGATTTATTTTTTACTTTTATAATTCATCTCTCATGATACGTATAGCCTGAATAAAAGGATGCATTAATTTTAATTTAATTTCGTCAGATCTTATAAATAAAATTCATATGATCTGTTAACTCTGGCCGAATAAAATATAGAAAAATTGATTGAAAGATCAGCTTTAGAAGGAATAGAGATTATTTGCTATGATTGCACTCGTTGTGGCCCTGACCTAATATCATCTATGCTGTAACTATTTTGTGCCAAGTAATATTTTTTTGGTCGAAATTCACAATTTTACGAATTTTTCGGAATTTAAGCTTGTGCTGTCCTAAATGTTTTACGCCGTAGCCACAATTTTGACAACAAAGAGATGCTTAAAACTAGTAAATCAACATTCTTGTAGTATTGCAGAATTGTAAATGGGCGGTGTAAATCCAAGAACTACTTATGATGTATGTGATGTGTTTTTATGTAGAATTCAAGGATTCTTTAAAATTACGCTCTTATCGAGGCAAAATAGGCGTAAAGAGGACCTGGTTAAAGTTTAAAATGTATGCTATTAGCTAAAATCTTAATTTTGAATGATTTTTCTGCAGATGTGGTAAATACATTAGCATAACACAAAATTTTTATTCATGTTTCGATGACTAATATCGTTTATTGTGAGCGTGGATAAAACTGTCTGATTGATTACTCCATAATAAACTCAAAACTTTTCTTGCAATAACGTTTTTTTGGAAAATTGCGAATTCTAAGAGGTGAAAAAATATTTTTACGGGGAGAGCGGCGGGGTGGAAAACTTAGCGGAAGCCGGAACTCAACGAGCAACCCCCCCCAGATCATTTAGTCCACGTCCCCTTCTGTGCCGCCCCATGTATTTGATGATCAATTAACCTTTCAACCTTCAGGCGTTAAAGACTCTGTACAATATCAAGCGTTTGACAAACGTTAAAAAAATATGCCTAATTGCACGGGAGCATTTGACTGCAGAATTCTCGTCGACCGTCAAGTCAATAAGTGAAATAGCAACGATTTTTAGAGTAATGGATAGGTAAACGCGTAGTTGGCTTAGTTGCATAGTTGTTCGGTTGCGTATTCGTATCCACACCTGGGCAATACCTAGCACGGTTTTTTTGTATTCGGCAAAGATTTTTCGCGATTTACAAAGACTTTTGGGGACCGTCTTTGTACATGTACAAAGATTTTTTGGAAGACAAAAACTGCAAAAAAGGTTCGAAATTCGCAAAAATTCTCGGCGCTCCGCGCTGAAATGAGCAATTGTGTGTTCTATATATCTTTATAATTTCAGAAATTGCATTTTGAAAGGAAAAATGCCAAAATTTTTTGGCGCTTCGTGCCGTTTTGAGACGATTATTACTGATTTTAGCCCTCAGAAACCTAGAAATTGCTAAAATACGTAACCAAAGGTCGAACAACTCTGTTTTTGCCACACTAAAATCGCTACTGTATCATATTATTGTACCCAAAAATTTGTGTACACGAAATGTACAAAGACTTTTAGGGACCATCTTTGTACATGTACAAACGGACGTTGTACAAAAAACACTGATACCTAGTTTCAGCCCGTCCACAAGACTGGGAGAACCGGAAGTTGGACGGGGAGAAGAAGTCATTTGGATGGAAATATGTTTTACACAGTAAAGCCTGAAAATTTAACTCTTGGACCTGGACAACAACATTTATTGCCGAACAACCACTTTTTTTGACCGGGCAGACTCATTTTAGGACCCGGACAACCACTTTCTGGGTCAAATAAACCACGTTTGACAGATACATGAACATTTTTATAACTTTTAAAACCAGGAAAGCCCATTTTCAAACCTGGACAGCCAATTTTGAAGCTGGTAAGCGGACCATCACTTTTTGACCAGGAATACTACCTTTCATTTTTTTATTCGGGAGGTTGGACGGGAGTACTATTGACCGTTGCCAGACATGAACAGCATGGGAATTGCGGGGGGGAATTTTAAAGTGCCTTTTTCGGGCCAAGAAATGGTGGTTACGCATCAAAAACATCTTTTTTCGGCGTGCATATATGACGATGCTCTATTTTTCTATGGCATAAAAATGAAAAAATTTCAGAAACAAAATCGAAAAAGTCGAACAAATTGAATAGATTATAGTCAAAACATGACCATATGGCACGAAGCGTCGAAAATCTGACATTTTTGCTCAAATAGATAGCCAAAAACGATTTAAAAGCACCTTTTCTACGAATTTTAGGAAATTTTTAGGAAATTTTTGGAACTTTCGAAAAATTGCGAATTCTGGGGGCCCTGAAATTTTACATTTTGCGGTTTGATTTGACTGTTCGAAATATTTGTTTCATTTATTAAATTCCTTCCTAAAGATCCCATTACCCGTTTCACTTCAGGGGGTTGAGAAAACTTTTAGGACCTGGCCGCTTACATGCACAGACTGACCTTGTGCACCTATTGTTGGGATGGAGCAAATCGCAGAGACAACATGCCAAAAATCCAATCGGGGAGTGTTTTGGATTCTGCAGGCTTAACCCTAAAACGTACATGTAACAGCTCGAAATTTTGGGAGAGGAATCCCGGCCATGTTCAGGGGAGAGGGGGGTGAATGACCTCCAATTTTGGCCAAAAGCGGCTAAAATTGCAAATTTTTCCAAAAATCGGGGGGTCAAAAATTTTCTGACTCTGGGGGGATAGGGACGACCAACCTTGGGTGGGGATCGTCCCATTCCCCTGTTACATGTCTGGGCCCTCTCAACGCCTACGTCTGGCAACCATACCTGGGCGTTGCGTGGGGTGGGTTTGGGGGTATGCACCACCCCCTAAGAAACCAAAATACCCCCAGAATTCAATTTTGAAAATTTTTTTGATTTTTTTCGCAATGGATAGTGCTCGATGGGAAGCGTTGAAAATGGTGTTTTTTCGCCATACCACCCTTTTTTGACCTTTGAAAAAATCTTGCACCCCATAGAATTTTGGTTACGTTTACCTATGCTGGCATGGCAACTCATCCCCTCCATGAATCCCTCCGATCGAGTTTGTTTGACCAGAAAAAATTTCTGACATCTAATAAAGCCAATTTTAAATATATATATATATATATATATATATATATATATATATATATATATATATATATATATATATATATATATATATATATATATATATATATATATATATATATATATATCTTAATGCATGTCAAGTCTCAATTATATTACGTTTCATATCTAAACAAATTTACATGCTTACACATTTTGGTTCAGAAGCACCGACGATCCGTTCGTTTTATACGCCGCCTTAGCTGGTGGTTCTCGATCCTATGTCGTTTCAAGAGATTCGTTCGGTTTTTTGGATGGCATCGTCAATGTGAACGCTCGCATTTTATTAAAACGCTGGAAACGTGTTCGTGTGATCAGCGATTGGGATACTACTTTCACTGGCGTGCCTAGGATTACTGTAAGTCTGTGCCTCTCATACACACGCACATATGTAATCAAGGGGGTGAGGGCGGTGTATAACTACCCCCTGAGCTTTAAAAAGCTGATAGCTGGATAGCCGTTTGGGTATACATGTGATGACTCGAAATTTTGGGCGGAAGGGTCCCTGGCCCATTTTTAGGGGGAGGGGGTGGATGACCTTCAAGTTTTAGCCAAACACGGCCAAACAACTTATAAAAACATACAAAAAATTGAATTTTTTTTCAAAAAAATTGGGGTAGTCAAATTTTTTTAGTTTTGGGGGATGGGGGAACAGCTAACCTTGGGTGGAGGGTATCCCCCATCCCCCTTGTTACACGTATGCATTTGAGCCTAAAACTATTGCTATATAGCCGTTTTGAGTTCAGAAAATTAGCCATATAGTCTTTTTAGGCTCAGAAATATACCGTAGTCGTTTTTTCTGCGTTTTGAAAGGATATAGGGTTATTTTCCTGACTTTAAAAGGGGCTGAATAGCTATATTTAGTTCGGAAAGGCTATTTACCTATGTTTGTAAGTTCAAAAATGCTAATTATTTGCCGCAAATGCTCAAAAACGAGGATTATGGAGCGAAGTCACCATTTTTCGCTGTTAAATCGTTTTTTGCAAAGCACTTGGCTATCTTTGAATTTTTAATTTTCAGCCCTCCCCCTCTGTCAGTTTGACTTTGCAAAGCTAAGCTCTGACAACTTTAAATATTAAAGTGAACGTCAGCCATTTTCAAATATTTTAAGCGGATGATCTAATATTTTAGTTACGATTACGAAATATGCTAGTTTTGAGTAGAAATAAAAAAATTTGCGTACGAAAGGATTTCCTACTGTAGCTATGAATGTAACAGCTGGTGATGCCGGCATGCACGTAGCTGGCCGTCCTATCTTGGGGGGACCAACACCAATTTTGGGGGACCAAGCCCAAAAAGGCCAAAAATAGTACAAAATAACGTTTAAAAAGTCATATTTTTCCGTTTTTTTCTGAATTTTGGGGGTACGGACTCCGGACCCTTCATTCTTCCCCAGAGCTACGTGCTTGGATGCCGGAGGTTTATACATGTAAAACTTTTGTCTTTGTCACGTGAAAGATTTTTGAAGCGATTAGCGATTTTTGTTCAATGTATAAAGACTTTTGGATAGATGTTTGGTAATTAATTCCAATACTTTTTAGAAGTTTTTTTCGCAAAAATTCAGAAAAAAATTGCTTTTCGCGCCGAATGTCATAAATACAGACATGTGACGGCTCGAAATTTCGGGAGGGGGTCCCCGGCTATTTTTAGGGGGGGGGAGTGAATGACATTGATTTTTGACCAAAAATTCCGATTTTTTTCCAAAACTTAGGAGGTCAAAAATTTTTTGGCTCCGGTGGACGACCAAAAGATATTTTGCATCGATCTTCGAGTTTTTTTGGAGCTTTTTGCAGGAAACAAGAAATCGGTGACAACGACACTTTTTCCTGTAGTTTAAAAACAAAATCAGCTTCTTTTATGTTTATTTTACAATAAATTCGGCAAGTTGTCAATACGTCAAAAATGAAAATAAATAAAAAAGGAAGAAAGGAAAAAGTAAAAAGTAATAAAAATTTCAACAACGAATTAGATTAATGAATAAAGGAAATATAATAAATGGGAAAAAACTGAAAAGCGTAGCAAAGTGTCTATAAAAAGAAAACAAAAAGACGCGAAAAATAGCACAAATGCACCTAAAAGGAATCATAGTGAGAAATAACAGGTGGTTCTACGAGGCGCGAGAGTCAAGATGAAACGCTATGAAATGCGTGAGAAATAAATACAAAGAAAATCAAAATCATACTAAATTTTGCGAGCACTGGTCTGGCGCGGGCTCCACAGCTCATATGGGCGTGGGGGTTTGAAGGGTTATCCAATATACCCCCAGAAATCAATAGATCCCCAGAATAGAATTTTTGGCAAGTTTTTGGGACTTTTGACGGTTTTACACCTCCCAGACTCTATAGAATTCGGCTGCTGCCCATGTATACTTCAAAGTCACCAGCCTAGACACCATCTGCATTTGAAGCTACCCGGTGGACCTTTGCATGACATAGCATTGCACGAATAACACTTGGAAATATTTAGAAAATCCGAACTTTTACGTAAAATTCTTGGATAAACGTATGTGAGTTTTAAATTTTAGAGGGACGGGGACAACCATAGGTGGGCGACACCAAAATTTTGGGGGCGCGAGATTTTTCAAATGTAAAAAATGGCCTTAAAATGGTAGTATGGCGAAAACACCATTTTTTAACGTTTCTCAACGAGCACTATCCGTTGGCATCAAAAAATTGCGAGAAAAAAACGCAAAAATTTCAAAAATTGAATTCTGGGGGCTATTTTGGTTTCTGGGGATTGCATACCCCAAACCCCCCATGCACAGGTATGGGAACAACCGACTTTGAATATGTCAAGTAAAACTATTATTTAATATAGTAGGAACGTATGCGCATGTAATTATAGCTGAAGTTCAGATTCTTTTGTTGTTCATTACTGACTGCACTGAAAAAATATCAGATGAATGAATATCCGCGGTAAAATGCTGAAATTGTAAAATTTAAGGAATATGTATAGTGTTAAATTTTTTTCGAAATCGATAGTACGAATTCGTGAATCCTTGTTACTAGACTATGGCTGAAAAATTGTAGTTCTGTACAAACACTGTTTCTAATTTTTTCTTATTCTTCGATCGACACGTTTTTTGTTTTTAAGCTCCCTACTAACGTCGCTAGATGCTTTCAGTCTCATGACGATGTATTTCATATACCGTTGGATGACCCGCCAAAAAATTCTGAAGATACTAAAGATTCGACATCTCCTAGAGACTGGCTTTGCATCTCGAAGAGTCGCGATCATTAATTTGTTTGTTAATTTGTTGTTTGGATAATTTTGTTGCTAATAAAATCTAGCCGTTTAAGTGGGAAAAAGCGCTGAGGCGGACCCCCCCCGCCCCATTGGCCAAAAATGATTGGCGAGATGAAGAATGAATATGTATATGTAATTTGCGATGCTTTCTGGCCGTCCTTGATCGTAACTTCTAAAAAATTTTCGGCGCCGCGCCGGATAATACATACATATCTAATGACTGACATTTACTTTCTTGGCGGCCCGGCGGAACTAAAAGTCACATTTTTGCTTAGGGAACTGGTTTCACACCGATTTCAGGAGCAGAAAGAGCTTTTCCAGCATAGTTCTCTTCATTTTAGGGTATAACTTTTTTAAAATTTTCGACATGTCATGTCGAATGCTACAAATGTAGGAGGTGGAACGGTAATTTTAGCTTCTATGTACATACACGTTCTTCCGCCAATTTCACGAATTTTCCGGCGCTTCGCGTCATTTTTTCGCGCAAAATCCTCGAATATTTTTGAAAAAAACGCATTCCAAATAAAAGTAAAAACGTGGAACGTCGAGAAAACGTTATTCCGCACGTGGAGGGCAAATTTTTGGACCTGTTTTTGGAAAAGTTGCTTTACCACTGCCCTCTCAAGATAATCCTATAGTCTATTCACGAAACCTTGTGCATGGAAATCAATTTTCAGCACACAAGTGAGTAGCTGCAACAGTGGCTTCTGGGTAGCCTACAGTAATGCAATTTTGCATAGCAAAACTTTATATGCTTATCAAATGTTATGCACTGTATCGTGATATAAGCTCCAGTTTAAAGCGCTTTTATAATCGATTCGCATTGAATCAGAAATTGTAATCCATGCACAAAATTTCGTGAAATAGACCATAGATCCGTCACTGAGCGCAGCGCAACGCACTATATACTTTCCTGTGTTTTCTTTCAATTTATTGAAACTTGTGAACCTAAATTATCTGTTTCAGACTGTCCACTTTTTGAGAAAAAAATTAGCGCCGTTTATAGTCTGTTTCACGAAAGTTCGGTAATAAGTTTTAAAACTACCTCCTACAACAAGGTGACAGATTGCGATTATAGCATTGATCGGATATATAACTATCGTAACCCTGGGTGTACTGTCGATGAAAATTCTTAAAATTTATGCGCAAAGTTATGTGAAACAGACTGAAATAGTAGAAACAACCCTCAATTACATATATAATCGACGTAAAAACATTTCATCATGATTTTAAACTCTTGTAGACTAGTGTTATTTTGATATACCAAAAATAAATTTTGGTATGATTTTGGTAGGCACTTGCTGAGGTATCAATATATTTTAATTCTGTGAATTTGGTATATCATATAATTTTGGTATAATTTTAGTATAAAGTGGTAGCACTTTTTACCTACTTATTTTGTACGCATGATGCAATAGGTATTTTCCACAGGTTGTATTATCACATGGAGACAAATGTATATCGAGCCGAGCAACCTCATACATATAGTCCGTTGAGGTTTGTTTACACCAGCATTTTATGCGTGTCCTTACATAAAATTGGTGTAGCTTAGTATGAGTGAAATAACATCTGTCTGTATTGATAAATGTGTAACATAAGGTGAGCTCAGCTCATCATTCAGGTTGGCCTATAGTCTGTTTCACATAAGTTTGGGCATAAATTTTGAGAATTTTTCCGAAAGTAGGCCGACGGATTACGATAATTATATATCAAATCAATGCTATAATCGCAAATCCGTCGGCTTCTTGTCTAACATATATAGTTTTTAACATATATGCCTAAACTTGTGTGAAACAGACTGGGAGATTACAAAACATTAGGTAGGTTGGTAGAAATGATATTGACAATTAAATTATTTGTTTTCCTAATCCTTGTTTGCCACCTGTATTCTTGACCGTTGAGCTTCGCTGATTGTGATCCAAATATTCCGAAATTTTGTTATTCGGCGAAAAGTGAAAGGAATTCATGCAATTTCGAAACTAAATCTCGTAAATTTTGAAGTTTTCAAATTAAGGGAAATTTTTTAAATTTTGCGTCTAAAAGTGTAATGCTCGTGTTTTTCTATATTTTATTTCACAAAACCTTGTGCACTATAATCAATTTTATACGATTAGTGAGCAGGTACAAAATTCGTTTCTAGGTAGCTTGCTGTAACACAAACTAGCTATGCTTATTCATTGCTATGCATAACGTCGTAATTGTTGCTTCCAATTAAGTGAAAAATCGTTGGAAATGAGAGATAATCGTTCAAAAAATATTGATTACTTGCATGGCTATAGTCTGTTTCACACTACTTCGATCATAAATTTTAAAAGCATCTCTGACAATAAGCTGACAGATTGCGATTATTGCATTGATCTGATATATAATTATCGTAACCCTCGGCTTAGTGTCGATGAAAATTCTTAGAATTTATTCACGAAGTTATGTGAAACAGACTATAGTCTTTTGACTTCGAAATAAAATAAACGAGTCTTGAAATATGCATATTTTATTACAGTGCATTGATATGCATGCACTCAATTCTCACATAGGTACCTACTTTGGTTGCAGAAAATACACAATAGGTATACATATGCACTACCTACCAAAAACATATTAAGTATATACCGAATATCAAAAATATATTATATTTTAAATAAAAAATAGCGAAATATCATATTTATGTCATATTAAAATTAAGTTAACTACACCAATATCATATTTTAATTATTTTTGAGCTACCGAAATAACACTAGTGTGGACTCGTTGCAGCTATAGTCTGTTTCATTTAACTTTGCGATTTTCTTTTAAATTTGTCCGCAAGAATCGGGCTAGAAAAGTGGTTCAAACTTTTGATGCAGTAATGCGGCTTATCACTGTAATACCTCTCCAAGTGACTCGACTTACTGTAAAATATAATATTTATCGTATCAGTTTAAAACACTTTTGTAGTCACTTTAAATCATTCTAAAAACCTCAAAGTTAAATGAAACAGACTATAGTTTTTTCAATGCGCCATTCTTAAAAAATGCCAGCTGCCAATCAAAAGTACTTATATGTACTTAATCCTTAATGGATTAATTAAACATGAATTAACTAATTGAGTCTTATTAATTACACTATAGTCTGTTTCATATAACTTCGTGCATAAATTCTAAGAATTTTCAACAAAAGTAAGTCGAGGGTTACGATAATTATATATCAGATCAATGCTATAATGGCAATCTGTCAGCTTATTGTCGGAGATGGTTTAAAAATTTATGAACGAAGTTGTGTGAAACAAACTATAGGAATAATTAGGATCTTTCTACCATTTTCTAATTACCTAATTACTTATTAATCAAAATTATTTAATTCATCTAATTCGCTCTTAATCAATTAAACTCTCATTTTATCTTAATTAGCTGATCACTTAAATTTAATTAATTACATTTAAACCTAATCAATTAAACTTAATTAATTATCAACTCGTAATCAATCGATCACTCTTAATTAATTAGTTATCTTGATTACTTATTTAACTCTGAATTAATAAAACTATTAATTACTCATACAGTGTCTTCCCTGTTTTATTTATGTACGTTAATTAGCTCGGACACTTTAAGGCAAACCCGGGTAATTTAAGGCACCTCAAAGTGTACGGCCGGACGCTTTAAGTCGTGACGCCGGTCCCAATAAATTTTTATAAAGTGCCTTTTAAAGCTAACAATCGTCAAAAATACAATTTTTGGCGTTTCTGACGATGCTCGTTCTTTCTAAAGCATAAAACGAAAAATTGGAGTAAATCAAACAATAGGTAGTGATTAAAAGGGACTCGCTTGCAGCCATTTTGCAAGGGTCACTCACATATGTACGTCTTCTTGAGGGGTTTACCCCGCGCAGAATGGCTGCTGACCCCCGCAAAATGGCTGCACCCTACCTGGGCATGGGGGTATGCACCATAGGTGGGCAGCAACGAAATTCTGGGGGGGGGGTGAAAAAATTTTCAAAGGTCAAAATATGGTCTTAAAAGTGGTCGTATGGCGAAAAAACACCATTTTTCGACGTTTCTCATCTAGCACTAATGGCATCAAAACATCGCTAAAAAAGCAGAACAAATTTTCAAAATTTGAATTCTGGAGGGCATTTTGATTTCTGCGGGGGTATTTCAACTTCTGGAGGGTGCACACCCTCCCCAAACTCCCCACGCCCATGTGTGGCATACCCCCCAGAAACTAAAATACCCACCCCCAGAATTCAACTTTTTATTTTTTTCTGTTTTTTTCCGCAATTTTTTGATGCCAATGGATAGTGCTTGATGAGAAACGTTGAAAAACGGTGTTTTTCGTCATACCACCATTTTTAAGGCCATTTTTTAACCTTTGAAAAATCTTGCACACTCCCAGAATTTTTGGTGCTGCCCACGTATGCATACCACCATTTTTAAGGCCATTTTTTGACCATTGAGAAAATCTTGCACCCACAGAGCTTTGGTGCCGCCACCTATGGCTGCGACCCCCAAGAATTGTCGATTTTTCGTAAAAATTGTAAAAATTGTGCTTTTTTAGCGTTTTTGGCTCAAAAAACACGAATTTTTGGGCGCTTCGCGCCATATACACATTTCATTTTTTGACTATACTTTGTTCAATTTTCTCAATTGTTTTCAACTTTTTCGAGGTCCAAAACGTCTAAAAACAGTTTTCTTGACGTGTACCTGACGTTTTTTCCAAAAAAGGCACTTTTTGAAAATGTTTTGAACCTGAACCCCCCCCTCCCGCCAGATTTCCCATGATGTACATGTATGGTCACTCAACAGCCATTCTGGGGTTCTAAATCCTCCGAAAGTGTATGGTACATAGGTAAACTTTGTGGTGGTACCTAAATGTACATATATTGTATATCGATAAATTAACGCGCTCAAACATGACCGAAATACAAACGAGTGATAGATAACGGTATGTACATAATGTAAATAGAAACGTGAACAGTCAAATCAAACATTTTTTGAATGCTCGATCTTCGATGCGCAAGTGCACAACGAGAGGATATCAATATAGCTGGTGCGAGTCGTGAATCAATAACTTATAGCCGTTCGAATTTTGTAGTAATATTTGGTAAATAGTTCAACTTCATCTGTTTTGTCCGTCCTTTCGACATTTTGAACAAGAAATTCACCATTCATAGAAAAGCGTCTGCTAATCTAAAAAATAAAATATGAAATCGTGATATCTACAAAATTCTCAGCGCTATTTGAAACAAATGTAAAGAATAAAAGGCATAGGTATATAGTTACTTACCTATACATTTGTATATGTGCCTGCCAAATTAGATTAGGAGTTTGAAAAATTTTACTTTTCAAATACTCTCGCAAATGATGCATTAATTTCATCGTTTTTCCGACTTTTTTAGGTGAATATATTTTTTGCTTTATGTGTATCAGGACAATAGGTGGGCGGCACCAAAGTTCTGGGAGGGTGGGGGGGTAGTGCAAGAATTTTTTAAAAGTCCAAAAATGGCTTTAAACACGGTGGTATGGTGAAAAACACAATTTTTCAACGTTTCTCATCGAGCACTATCCATTGGCATCAAAAAATTGCCAAAAAACAAAAAATTCAAAAATTGAATTCTGGGGGGTATTTTGGTTTCTGGGGGTGGTGTGCATACCCCAAACCCCCCACGCCCAGGTACGATCAGGACCTACGGTTTTATTTGAGTGGAGTTATTAAATCCAATTCTTTAAAAATATTGATATTTTATTTGATAAATGTAAGTCTGAGAAAATGGAAGACACAAATGCGAATAAAAATGCAAAACAACGATGGCGCATATCTTGTAGTGATCTGAAGCATGTCGAAACGACGCAAGGATGTAATGAATCATGAATAATGGTAGTAATAATAATAATAATAATAATAATAATATACTATCTATTATTATTATTATTATTATTATTATTATTACTATTATTATTATTATTATTATTATTATCATTATTGTTATTATACTTAATAACAGAAGATAACAAGAAATATATTTCAGTAGACTGGCGCTTACAGCCTTCACAGAATGAGTAGCGGCATGTGGATGCGCGATCAAAAACGTTGTTGTTAGATTCATAGTTTGATCTTGGCCAATTAATCCTTCTTCAATTAGCTGCAGACCTAAAAAATTAGCAATCAATGTGCATAAATTCACAATTTCAATAGATATGATTAAGCAATAATATAATTACAATTCAAACAATATCAGTTAACTGATGAAAATCAATGAAAAATACAATATCAGCTAAAAAGACAGAAATGCTAAGATTAAAGCTTTCTCAATCTATTTTTTCGAATCGCCATTATCATCGTTCGACTGCGAATACACAGTGCGACGGCGTGATCAATAATTTATGGCGTTTTTTTAATTTTTCCAACTATAGCGTAGCGATTGTTGGATCAAAATAGTAGGGCGCAAGCTTCCAAAAATTTTAATTGATTTCTTCTCTTGCCAAAGCGAATAAAGCTGTTTTGTATTTTAATGATTTTTTCGCATAAAACTGTCGAAAATTTCAGAATGTTTTAGAAAATCTTGCGTCAATAGTGATTTCAAATAAAAGTAGACAATGCAAAATGCCGAAAAAACGCTGTTCTGCGCGCGAAGGGCACATTTTTGGACATATTTTTGACTGACTTAGGAAAAGTTGGGGTTCCGCCCCCTCAGGAAAATCCTAGATCTGTAACTGGATAAGCTGCTTCAAGCGCTTATTTTTCAAATAAATCATGAATTTATTACTTCTGTCATATTGTACCTGTATTTCCAGAAGCCATAATTGCCACGTTCATGCCATTTTGACCTGATCGAACCGTCATAAATCCGAGGTAGCTTTGAATATCCTTATCGTGGGCATTATTTCGCGCCCACCAGCTTATGAATTAATTACAGAATAAGATTTTTACACGTAAGTATTTAAAGCAAAGTAAACGGGACAATTAAAAACCATGGTTGTCGAGCGCCTTCAGAAAAAATAAGGAGTGCTTTGATGCGTTCAATGAAAAGGGAAAGTACAGGAAGTTTCAAATTACAAATCTTCTTGACATATGTAAAGAAAACATATCCTATTTCGTCCACTGACTCGTCGAATCTAACGGTTTTGATCAATTTTCAAGCAACGCCAAAGAATCACGACATACACGGTCTAGCTAAGGGGTATATGAGGCAAAATGAAGGCCAAAGATCGATGCAAATTGAAGATTTTCTTCAAAAGTGTTAGAAATAGACCAGAAACTGTGGAATGACGTGGTTTTAACTTTATTTCAGTATGTATGCCAGTTTTTGAGGTCAATTTTATCCAAAAAGGCTCCATTTTTGACCTTCCCCCACATCGGCCATACTGTGCATCTACGATTGTCTGATAAATTTTCTGGGTCCAAAAAACCTCAAAAACAAATATAAATGCTAAAACAGCATGAACACGATGAATATTAACAGTTTTTGATCAGTTTCAAATAAATTTGCAGAAAACTACCGATTGTCATACATGTTTAGCAATCATATAGCCCTAGTTTCTCTCAAAAAATCCATTTTTCCATTCTGCGGGTTTCTAGACCCCCAATCCGTCACGTGCATGTCTGGAAACGAACAGCGGGAACTGCACTCTAAGATATTCCAAGTGCAATTTTTCATTTTATCTTCATTTTCTGTATCGTTTAATGGCGACATATTTCAGTGCCTTGCTTACCTCACGTTAATATATGGCCAATCAAACATCGTCGGCTCAATGATTGAGAAATGCAGTTCTTCGTAGTAGCCAACGCCATAATTGGCAAAATCAGTTGGATAATGTTGCTTCGTTGTTGGCTTGGCTTTCCAGCTACCGATTAAAAATCTGAGTGGTTCAAGGATGGGTGGCAATGATGTGTTGGTACGCACTGAATGAAAAGCATACGTGTACAGCATGGAAATAGTGGAGGGTCAGCCCGGAAAAATCAATAAAAAGTGCCTTTTTGAAATAAAAAAACGATAGTTATACGTCAAAAACAATACTTTTTGACGTTTCGGGGGGCAACGCTCGTTTCCTCTAGAACATAGAGAAAAATTTTTAAAAATTAGAAATAAGTTGAAAAAATTGAAGTAAATTGAACAAAATATAGTCAAAACTTGAGCGTAAGACGCGGAAATTTGACATTTTGGTGCCAAAAATTAGCTAAAAACGTTTAAAAAGCACTTTTTCTGCACTTTTTTCAAATTGCTAATTATAGGGGTCGCGTCGCGACCATTATATAGTGGTCAGTAGCCATTCTGGGAGTCAAATCCTCTTAAGAACACATATGATCATATTTAACTAATCGTGCAATCCTTTAAACCCATATTTTGAAGGTATGGGGAAAAGGTGACAGATTTGGTAATTTCAATCATTCGGAAACCTTATAAAATTTTTCAAATATTTTCCCTTCAGCGACGATCTGTTATTACTTTTATTTGACTGATAATATTCCGCGGTTGCGGACTAGAACCAGTTTCTATACACTATGGCTAGAGCTTGACTTTAATCCGACTTTAATGATAGGCTATCAGGTTTGAGCCTGGCTTGAGCCGCTTTCCAAATGCACAAACCAACCTTAAACATAGGACTTTCCTAATTCGCACGACATCAAAATTGGATAGGCTTAAGCTCGTACTTGATCACCTATGTTGATCAAGTACGAGCTTAAGCCCCTGTTTTTTGATAATAAAATAGGTAACTTCATTCGTTATTGTTTCAATTATACTACGTTCTGCTCACACCGTAATGGATAATGGTTTTAGGCTTAACAGAATAAAATTAAATGCAGCATGTCTTTATTATAAATTTACATTAGTTTAAAAAGGTGTTTTTGTGCATTGATTTACAATGTCAAATTTTTGACATATCTTCCAGAGCTATGTGACTGTCAGGTGTTGTAAAATCTAGAGATGAGTCCAGCAGAATAATTTTTATTTTGCTTATTATTTTTTAAAGTTTCTAGTCTTTCTTTCTTTACAACGGCCATATAGGGACAACGCAAACACTGGTCACCTGTTTTGTCTTCGTATACACATTTGTCGCAGCTTTTGGCACAATTGATGTCAAAAAACGTTGTGTTAGACGATAAGCTATCGCATTTGCTTTCTTTTGTCCACGAGGCGCAGCTTTTGTAAATGTCTTGACACGGTCCTTGAATAAGTTTCTCCATATATCATGCCATATCGGGCATAAATATTCAAATAATTAAATTGTTAAATTTTATAAAAACGAAATCTCATCTCGGTCAATCTTGACTTGCAGCTGATGGAAACATTTTCCGCCTGATTATAATTAGAAGATCCTAAAATCGTCTAAAATTTTTTCATTAAAGTTATGATAAATTAGAGGTAAAAAATGTCATGTTCCATATAGTAATATTTTGAAATCAATATTTGTGATTGCGTTAGAGTTCCTTTGCTGATTAGCATTTACTGTTCTTCGCGGTCAGCCTTGTTTTGCGGCGTTATAGGCAGTGCAAATCGAAGACAGTATTAATAAAGTGCTTTACAGGGGCTAAACATCGCAGCAAACCGCATTTAAAAAACGCAATATTGAGTTATTTATGGGGGTGTAAAGTTCGAAATCAGAGGTAAAAAATGGGCTAAAAAACACGTTTTTTCCGAAGTTTGATTGATAAATCATGCCAAATAATTTTTGCAACAGAATTTTGGCACATAGGAATGTACTACGATTTAAAAGCTACAAATTGTACCAAACCGAATTTCTTTAAACTCAATGGGGAGTTTGGTACGGAATTTTAAAGTTTACAGTGTTCTAAATGATGGAAAATACGTTTTTGTTGCGTTTTTTGTTCGCCACTTTCTCCGTCCAGAAGTCGGGATAAGTCTAATAGAATAAAAATAAAGTGCTTTATATCGGGTGCATGTCAAAGCAAATTGTCTATACATTAATATTTAGCGAGTGTAAAGTCAAAAATTTGGAGTTTTAAATGCGTTTCTGTCTTGTTTTTTTCTGCCTGCTTCTCCGGTTACGAGTCAGGGACACGTTTATCAAGTCTAGAAATGGACCAGGAATCAAATTTGATATGCCAGTCTGGCGCAAATGTTTACACTCTACGGTGTTGTAAAGTAGTTTACACCAATTGTTAGTTTGCCCATAGAACATTATGTAGACTTAATTTTTTCATAAATATTAATCGTAATATTGGAACAATATCAAAATTACGAATCTGACTAAAATCTTCTTTACACTAGGTGTTTACATGAAGTTTACACTACATATATATTTATCTTCGTTTTTGAGCATTCCTTAAACCTAATTTTTTCTTGGAGCCTAGAAGTTTTCAAAGGATCAAATGTGAGACGTCACGTAGGCGCGTTTGTTTACATCCAACAGTGATGTAAAGTAGTTTACATTCATTGTTTATATGTCCTCAGACCATTGTAGAGACATAATTTTTTCATGAATGTTGATCATAATATCCGAGTAATTTTTTACACTGCATGTTAGCCTTTGTTCTATAGCATTGCAAAAATCGAAATTTTTTCCTGAGATATAAAAATTTACAGGGAATGAAATATATACGTCAATTGGGCGCGCTTGCTTACACTCAGCAGTATTGCAAAGTGGTTTAAACCTAATGTTTATTGTCTTTAAAACATTATGGAGACTCATTTTTCCATAAATGTTGAAAGAAATATCGGAGCAATAACAAAATTACGAATCCGACTAAAATATTCTTTACGCTATGTGTTTGTGTAAAGTTTACGTTACGTGTTAACCCTAATTCGATAGACTTGCAGAGACTTTGTAACTGAAGTCAAGAAATTTTCAAGGATTCATATGTGAGACATCAATTAAGTGAGTTTGTTTACCCTCAAAAGTAATCTAAAGTGATTTAAAAATTATGTTCAAGTGTCCTTAGATCATTGAAGAGATGTAATTTTGTCTTAAATGGGTTGCATTAAAGTTAAATCTTTCTTAGCCGTGTTTATAATATGTTTCACAAAATCTGGCACATGGAGAGCTATCGTTTAATTGATGTAAATTGCCTGCAAAAGTGGTTTAAAATGAACCAGCAATCACACTACTGTGCACAGAAGTCGACAAAGATATACAGCTTTATTGTAATCATGTACATTAATAAGCCGTAAACTGTTAGTATTCTCTACACCTAGTAGTTGTGTAAAGTTTGCACTATTCATTTGTTGTTAATATGTAGTCTATACTACAAATTTATTTTACTACCAAATCAAAGCGTTAGTGTTCCTTACATTTGATATTTGCGTGAAGTTTTTGAATTTTTGCCGAAAATCTTTGCCTTCTAATTTACCAACATCCGCCTTTTCCATTTTCTTGAAGTTTAAAATCTTTTATAATTCTTTCATAATTTAATGGTAGGTTTTAACTTTAAGTTTCTCTTGGTTTACAACTCTCGCTTAGCAAGCTCATTTTTCAAAACTTTTTCATAGTGATCAGATTAGTTGCGTTTAGTTTGGAATTGGTGGACGGTCGTTATTTTATTACTCGGCTTAAATAAACCAAGTGACTATCTTTTGATTATTTTCTTCATCGCAAATTCAAACACCCAATTTTCAATTTGAAAATTGACCCAATTTTCAATTTGAAAATTGATCCAATTTTCAATTTGAAAATTGAAAATTAGGTGTTTTCAATTTCAAAAGTCACAACACATTGTGCTTGTGTATTGATTGAGTGAGGATTTGCAATGTGAATTCGTTGGTTAAATTTTTGTGCTTGATTATAAGTGAACTGCACATTAGAAGAAATAACTTAATGCAGTTTTAATTTGAAAATGGATGGTGTCAATAAGGTTGTCTTGTTTAAAAAGGATAATGCTGATGTTAAGAACAATATTGTTTTCCGCGTTCTTGGACTGTTGTCATTATTGTGGCATGTTACTGATTGTGTTTACTGACTGATGTACTGAAATCACGCTAATTAAAAGTAGTGTACTAGCAAAGAAAAATGCTCCGATGGAACAAAAAAGATGAATATACTTGGAATTGTGGATTATTATGGATGTAAAAGGAGGGGACTAGGAAAAATCTACCTAAAGTCGGAAAATCTGCTAAAAATCACACTTTCTCTAAGCAACGCAAAAAATCGATGTATATTCTGCGGCCTCTAAAAAAGTGTCTTTTTTAAATAATGTTCGAAGTTTCAGATAAGAGTGTATAAACGAAATCTATCAAGGTTACTTTTTTAAATTGCTGGCACCTGATTGATAGAAAACTAAGAGGTATTGTATTTAAAGTTGTTTTGTTTTATGAGCATTATAGCAAGCAAAGCAGGAGCCGATTGATTAGTGCACACAATCGTTTCGGGCATGCAAGTGTATCTACATTAAGTCTGTTTCAAGTCAACTTACGTGTTTCCTACTGTTTTTAACCAACCATGTCTTAAATTGTCTTCGGTAATATGTTTGAAGCAGAGTTTGATTAAATGCGTAACATCCGATTTTATGAAAATTCTTATCCATAATACTAATCTGGAGTTTGTCTGTGTCTGTCTGTCTATCTGTCTGTCGGAAAAAAGTTTCTACTCTTCAATGGAATGATCTTAATATTCTGATCTAAGGGGTATCCGAGCCTCCTAATTCCGAATTTACGATCAAACGAGCCCGATCGGGCGGCTGAAACTCGGAACAACGGGTTATTCAAAAGACTGTTAACAGTTTTAGTTTCTAATTAAAAATAAAAGCATGTCTGGAAATAGGGATTGATTCGCAGAAGGGAATGAAACAATTTTGCATTAAGGAAGGTACATAGGTCAAAATTAGGTTATCATTGAACCTACTTAATATCTTAAAAGCCGGAATGACGTTTCGCACAATTTTAGCGTAAGAAATAAATTTTCTTTAACAACCAAGTCTTACAGTGGTCTATACATAAGCAGCTCATTATCGTAGCGAGGCGAGACGTGCATGTAGGGGTTTGAACAAGCATCGCATAAGGAAATCTTTTAGAGGAAATAGGGAATGTTTAACGATTAAACAGAAAAATAAGAGTTTTCTCACACAAAAATGCTTAAAATTGATCAAAGACCGGCAATCATGGTATTTTTGAAGCTTACAACGTGAAGGCAATTTTAAGTCAGAAAACAGTCTGATTGACCTCCCGGGCCAACCGTGCTGTGCATAGGTATCTGCTCAGCGTTCCATCTTACTATGACATCGATTTCCCATATATCCAGAAGAGCATAAACAGTTGAAACCATTTAATTTGTCTTTGCAGGTTCCGCCATTCTGACATATGTTCTTCTCGAGGCTGCATTCGTTTATTTCTGAAAAGTCAGTCGCAAATTATGAAAAAATATTAACAAAAAGCATTTGAAAAAATAATGTGTAATTCGCGCTAGTTTTCACTTGAAAACTTTTTCGAAAAGTTGCTTTAATTCTATCATTTTTTACAAAAGTCTTCGCATTTCGCTAATTTCTTATCCGCATGAATCATGATATAAAATTAGTCCACAATAGCATTCGCGCAGTGCTTTTGTTTTGCACGTAGAAAAGTCACGCCTTAGCGCATGTGCTACTCCATTTTTACCGTAGTGGTTTAAAAATTTTTCTAATGCTACCCTTTCTTCAGAGGCGGTTTTGGCGTATCTTCAAACCGAATCAAGAAATTTGGATTAAATCAGCAAAGCTCACGCTATACTCGTATTTAAAATAAATGACTTTACGCCAGCCACATCCTCAAATCTTTTGTGACACAATGGCTTAAAGTCGAGGTATTAATCATTTCAAAGATTTTGTTTGTATTTTCTCGAAAAACGCAAATAAATTCATCAGAACTTAGCTTACGTCTTGCAAGCATCCGCTGTACAAGCTAAAATTCTTTTTGCATTACATTTTATTCAAAATCGATAGCTAAACAAAAAGCCGTCAAATCACTAACGATGCTCGATGAGAAATGTGACGTCGATATTTTACACCTTTTCTACTAATACGACGTGATGCTGATTGTTTTGAGTATGAAAAGCAATAGAAGCAAAAGCACAGAAGTCAAATAAATCCTATCAAATGATCTTATCACATTCTGAACTAAAAAAGTTCCTAGTTCAGTCATTTTTTTATTAAACTTAATTATACACGAATAAAAAAGCTAGCCACCTGTTCGACATTTCGAACCATTCCAACCAGGCGGACAGACACAAACGTATTCCCCATGGTCAGTTATGACACACGTTCCTCCATTGTCGCAAAGGTATGACGGGCACGGTTCTGCAATATATTTGTACATTTAATTTTCAATTTCATTCTCCATTCAATAAATTTTTTTAATGATTTTTTTGTACTTTGAAGCAAATTTTACGATTACTTAATTGCAAAATTTATCTCAAACTATAAACTTATCATTTTAGAGAGAAAGTTCTGTGGAACGAATATGTGATTCACTGGAGTCAATAATAGGATCATCATCAAGAATGCTGCTGATATGAAAGAGAACGTTATTTAACACCCCAATTCCATGAGCTTCCCAACATGAGTGGAACTTGGAATGCATTGGCCTGTTCAATCATGCTACATCGAGTCAATTAGAATTATGACTCGTATGGTTGTGTCGTGGCTGATTTGTTTTGAATAATAAACAAGCATACATGTGATAGCTAAAAATGTTGAATGAAGAAAACTATGCATTCTAAGAAAATCACAGGAATGGTTTTTTTGATATTTTGGATTCATTTCCTAATGCCTTACACTTTTCATTCACTTATGTGTACATTTTAGCAGGCATTTGAAACAATTTTATGGAATTTCGCTCAGAAATACATAGCTATGTAGATACTCGTATGAGACGTTTTGTGACAAGTGTGCCATTCTATCGAACTGAAAAAGAATAAAGTTTGTTTTAGCATTCTTTCATTAAACATATTGCATATCTTATGTGTAACAACATTAACAAAAAGAAAAACCTAAGAAGCATAAATTCGAAAGAGATAGAATAAAATCTACTTGGCTTGTCATGAGTAACGAAAAGGCAAAAACTTGTTTTAACTATCTTACACTTCCATATGAAACGTTAAGAGGATATCGGAGAACTATTGGGATCATGAAACATTAGCGTAATATTCCCAGATATTACCTACATTTTTGAAATATCACCTTATTTGTGTGTCTATTTTTTTTATCATTTTTCATCTTGTTAACTAGATTTAATTGCTCGAGGTCACACGTGGGCATTGAGAGGGGATTTTTGGGGGTATTCACCCCTTCAGAAGGTCGAATACCTCAAGAAATCTTGAAAAATGGTGTTTTCTCGCCATACCACCATTTTTAAAACCATTTTTTGACCTTTGAAAAACCTTGCACACCTCCCCCTAGAATTTCGGTGCTGCCCGGCCCATGTATGCTCGAGGTAAACAGCTAAGAACAACGTAGAAATGTACATTGTCAGCTTACTATCACAAAATTCGCCAGCCCATTCTAAGGCGCATTTGCAGACGTAATCAGTTAGCATATTTTCGCATATAGCTCCATTTTTACACTTGTGTCTAGAACAAAAATTCTCCTGCAA
Organism: Mermis nigrescens; assembly: GCA_036768485.1. Taxonomy (NCBI): domain Eukaryota; kingdom Metazoa; phylum Nematoda; class Enoplea; order Mermithida; family Mermithidae; genus Mermis; species Mermis nigrescens. Next base: position 20,433,303 of record JAVLUZ010000145.1, read on the forward strand.
GCAAAATTCTCCGGTCCATTCGTCCGTACATAAACATCGAAATGCTCTTCTTTTCTTACGGTGCTTGTCGTGCTTGGAAAGCTGAAACTCCTTCAGCGCTTCGCAAGTTGCATTATTGTAGCAGGGAAAATGGCGACAAGGATCAGCTGAAAATGTTACAACCTCAACACAGAAAAATATGAGAATCGATGGAGATAGGAGATCATTAAACTTGTTTCACTCTGAACATTTTAGAGACGAAAAAGAGTCCAGGACCCGATTTCAATATCTTCAGGCTTAAGCCAGGCTTAAACCTGACTTCGCTGTTTAAACATACGTGATTAGGCTTAAGCCTGACTTAAGTCGGTCTCGATACTCGTATGTTCAGACCTAAACCAGGCTTAAACATAACGTCTATGCTGAAACATTGGACAACGAAATTTGATACTGTCTATATTTATCAAGTACGGGTTTAAGCCTGGCTTAAGCTTGAATATATTGAAACCGGACCCTGATTGATTGGAAGAAATTAGCACATATGGGGATGGGGGTGGGAGTTGTACCCTCTGAGAAGTTGAATATATATGTAACAGGGGGATAGAGGGATCTCCCATCCAAAATCGAACGTCTCCCCATTCCCCCTCCCCCTCCCGCCAGAAAATTTTTGACCCCCCCTCCCGCTTTTTAGAAAAAAATTGAATTTTTTGTCCGTTTTTGTGCGTTTTCGGGCCTTTTCGGCCAAAAATTGAAGGCCATTTACTCTCCCCCTACAGGTGGCCGGGACCCCCCAATTTCGAGCCGTTACATGTATGGTTGATCATACCAGATTACTGTAGACGCTCAGAATTCTCAGAATTCTATTTTTAGTAACATTTTTGGCGATTTTACACATCCTTCCATTATTTATTTGATGATGTCGTAAGCATTTTGTTTTTGATTTAACTGAATACGTGTACAGAATCCTAAATTAAAATACGCTGAAATTGAAGGATTGTACATCAGTTACTATCACTTCTCACCTTTGAACGTCTCACTAACGTCTGAAATTTTCGGGAATTATTGATCAAAATTTTCGACAAATTTTTTTATCATCCAAAACCTCACGCTGTTATTTTATGTACACCGTCATTATTCGAAATACTTAGTAACTGGTTTTTAGTGGACTTGTAACTTGTTATCATTTACAAGTTGTTGGTGCAACTGGGATCTGGGGGTCTAGATCCGCACCCGCCTCCCCCATGTGCATGTATGCTCGCTAGTGTCCCTGTCAATAAAACCTGAATTTAGCATCAAAAGTACCCAAAAGAAAATGAACAATAACACCGAAAATAATCGAAAAATTTAGTATAATAAAAAGATTTATCATCAAATAAATCTGAATAACAATTGTGGCAATTTTGTATGTCATTCAAGTGGTCCATTGGTTTAATACGTCATTTTTGTAATTGCTTTTGATAATACCGCAGCTGTCGATCAATAAGTCGACCATTCACTCTACAAGATTAATAGCATTTTTTGACTAGATGAATAGATAGCGCATACTTGGAAGTAGAAACCATTCCTAGTACTGTGTGTCGACTAAGAAAGAATATGCAAAAATGGATTTCTTCAACTCTTTTACTTCCAATACTTTAATTACTGCTTTTTAATGATTAGTGGACGTCATCAAGTCAGACGTGGGAACAATGTGAGGGCTCCAAATTTTGTGTGCTCCGAAAATGACCTGAAAGTTTCAAACAACTCTAAAAAAGTTTTTGTGTAATGAGAGGGGGCCGAAACATCTTAGCCTTCTGGAATGGGATATGACCGACTTTAAAGTAGCTATCTTTCACTTTTCCCTGTTGCATGCCGAGTGAGTATGTATCCATAAAACATATGACATTAGGACGGAAATAGCTTACGATCATACATAGGCAGCAAGAAATTCTGTGGAGTCTGGTTGGGTGAAATCACCAAAAATAGCCAAAAATGTTATTAAAATAGAATTCTAGGAGTCTTCAGTAATCTACGAGGCGGTTTTCAACTTCTGGGGGTGTAACTCCCAACTCCCTCCCACACGACAACGTGTGCTTGCGATTTTGAGGCATACAAATCACTAATTTTTATTCGCGTAGTAGCCACGAATTTTTACTACAGAAAAGAATAGCTACCTGACGGAAATCCTATTGACCCGAAATTCTTATTTCCGGAAATTTCAGCTGATTGACTGGCTTCGGGCGACAGTAAGTGAATTATACGCTGCGAAGTGTTGACTGCTTGTAAACTCGACCTCGATTCTATTCCTATTTCGGCCGTCATGGATGGATTTAGCTGAAAGGTCTTGTTTTCGCCTAAAACATCCACGCTGCGAAATCGTCCAACTGCGTCATCGTCGTCCTCTTCTGAAGTCGCTTCGATCAAAACGATGAGTTTTGGGCTAAATTTGACAAGTTTTGTGGTAGACTCTAGATTAGACGCCGTATCAAAGATATCAGAAGATTTAGAACCGATTGGAAACCCCGTTACTACTCCTTGATTCGCATCGGATCTGATCGATAACGAATCCAAAGTATATGGTATTGGTGATGTAGAACTCGATTCGAATGATTCGGATCCGGATTCAATAGATGATTCAGAGGCAGATGAAAAATTCGACTGAGGTATTAGAAGAATATGTTTCCGATTCGAAAAGGTAGAAAACGCGGACAAGTTTCGTTTGAATTCTTGTGGCAGTAAACTCTGTTTGTTGTTGACAGTTGATTTATTTTTGTGTTTTCCAGACGACGCCGGCAATAGTAGACCGGATTCTGGTGACCACAACACCCAATATTTGGAATCCGTTTCAAATATCGTAACTCTGAAAGTAATAATACATTCAGCTGACTCACAGATGACAAATCACATGTATATAGGTGTTTTATATTTATAGTCTGAATCACATAACTTCAGGCATAAATCTTAAAAATTGTTATCGACAGTAAGCCGACAGACTACGATAATTATATATCAGATTAATGCTTTAATCGCAATCTGTCAGTTTATTGTCGGAGTTTTGAAAACTTATGCCCAAACTTGTTTGAAATAGATAAAAGTTATACATTTATTTATAGGGGTTCATTTATTTATTTATTCATTATTATTATATTATTATATTTATCTATTGATTATTTTTTCTATTTATTTATTTGTTTTTTTACTTTACATATATTTTATATGCATTTCCTAATTCGTATGTTTGCACGAATTTTTGGCAGTTTGGGCTAAGCATCTTAATAAGAAAAAATACGATATGATGTGGGAACCAAATGTCAAAAAGTTCAATATTTCCAGTCTTCATTGTTCAGCTTTAAGGATCGGGAAAGAGTTTGTACGAGAAAATTTGATTTTTTCAAATTTAAATATTTCCAATTCTGCTGGCATAGTCTTTTGACTTACACAAATTGAACTGCTCCGACGTTTTTCAATGTAATCCAGTCCACTTTGATAATAGATTTAGCGTAGCTGTTCGCGTTTGTAATCGAATCATTATGAAAGGGGGCACATTCGTGGAATTTTATTCCATGATCATTCCAGGCCGATAACCGATTCAATAGAAATTCACCGGTTCTGAGGTGACCGATTAAGAAGCCTTGCTTAGTTGATAAACGAGCTTGTATGAGGAAGGCTTGAAAGTTAGCTTTTGTGCCGTTCAAAATCACTGCAGAAAATCAAAGAAATATTAAAACCTATTAATCTTGTATTATTCTTATTAAACTTTTTAGAGGTTTGCCTACAAGAGCAGCTGAGTAGTCGTATCTTAAAATTTTGGATGAGTAAAATCATTAGGTACTTTAAATTATTAATAAGGAAATTGAATAGGAGGAGGAAATGTTGATTCAGACCAAAACCAAAGCCTCTCAGCCCTATTCTCGACTTTGAATATTTAGTATTTACCAAAGGATTCAATCAAAAATTTTCGATGTTTTTACGGTTTCCCAGTTCTTGTGATCATATGTAGCAGATAGCGCACTTAGAAAGGCTTCTAAAAATTGATTTTTTTGCAATGATTAATTTATTTTGTTTTCTTCTAGAATTTTTGTTTCGTTGCTAAGTTTTCCATTTTTTAATCACTGATTTCTGACAGATCATTCTTAACATGAGTAAATTTGACAATTGCAAAGTTTTAGTTACTGCCTGATTGTTGTAGTTTTTCTATCTGTGTAAATGAGCTGCATTTAATTAGCAAGACGTAAATAAATCGTACGAATTATAGTCTATTTCACACAAGTTTGGGCATAACTTTTTAAATCTATCTCCGATAATAAGCTGGCAGATTGCAATTAAAGCATTGATCTGATATATAATTATCGTAATCTGTTGGCTTTCTGTCGATAAAAATTTTTAAAATTTATACCTAAAGTTTAGTGAAACAGGGTATAAGTCACAAATATTTCAATGTCTTTTAGACGAAATCGATGTCCTTTACATCGCTGACAAGCACAATGTTCATTCAACTGATGAAGGTTACATTGAAATCCGAGACATTTTTTCTATAATTATAGGTAGCATATGTATCTTTTATCAAAGAAAAATTGAGAGCACTTCATATGATCAATTACTTGGAAGATATTAACTTGTAAAAATATATTTAAATGCATAACTACTTTCAAAAAAATAAGTTGGTTAGCTAGTAGATACTATACATTGCGAGCGTCATTTGTCAACCTCAGTACAAGTTCTTTCTGATGATAGATACAAAGCTGAAAAATGATAGAAAGTCGCTTTTAAGGTAATTGACTGAAGTCGGTGTGCTAAAAAATAAGTTTAGCCATTATACTCTCTTCGTGCATAAATTCTGAGAATTTTTATCGGTAGTAAGCCGAGGGTAACGATAATTATATATTAGATCAATGCTCTAATCGCAATCTGTCAGCTTAATGTCGGAGATGGCTTTAAAATTAATGACCGAAGTCGTGTGAAGCAGACTATAGATGTCCTTCTTTATACTACTACGTTGGTAAAATTATTTCAAGCCTGGAAATCGTAAATCGCTCAAAGCCTTTCTTACAGCCGAGGAATGTCGATCATAGGGTTATTAATGCACGTGACGTTCGAGGGTCTATATCATACGTGGGCAGCGGTCAAATTCTAGGAGATCACATGGGGCCAAATCACTAAAAATAGCACCAATTAAATTCTGGGATTCTATTGATTTTGAGGAGGTCCGTTGGATTCTGGGAGTCCAGATCATACGTGGGCAGCAAGAAAATTCTGGGGGGGTCGCAAGATTTTTCAAAGGTCAAAAAATGGCCTTAAAAGTGGTGGTATGGCGAAAAAACACCATTTTTCGACGTTTCTCATTGAGCACTATCTATTGTCATCAAAAAATTGCGAAAAAAACGGAAAAAATTTATAAAAATTGAATTCTGGGGTGGGTATTTTGATTTCTGGGGGTGTTTTGGTTTCTCGGGGGAGGGGGTGCATACCCCAAACCCCCCACGCCCAGGTGTGGTCCAGATCCTCCTAGACCCTCTACGCTCATATGTGGTCTAGATCACAGATGCACCGTACGACCGATCTATGGGTCAGTTGGTTTGAGGAGGACAGCCAGACACCTTTTTCGAGTCAAAACAACCTCAAAAACCGACAGAAATGCTAAAATAACGTAAAAATTATGATAATGGAATACATACACGCAGAGCCCAAACCAAAGACTACTTTGAGTGTAAATTTGTATATGTTATACGTACTGTCCTTCATTATATTATACTGCACAATTGTAGTCTGGATATGGACCGCGCATGGTAAGGATTTGAGGCTATCTGAATAAATATAAAGAAATTTTCAATATATAATTTGATCGATGTAAAATATTCATCAGGAATTTTATCTGAAAAACGATTCTGGAATGACAGATCATGCTGTTATATATTTTGTGTAGTGTAGTACGAATCAAACTTTGTGCTGACCAGTATATACGGTTCCTTTTCTATACTTTCGAACCGTCCTTCCTTTTCTGTCAACGACTGACAATTGATATGGAGGTGGATTTTCGGCGATAGATTGAGGTTCAAATTGGTAATTTGGTATTTTCATCGAATGCTGCCCTGAACAGGGAAAACTAATGGGAGCATTCAATGCCGCATTGTCAGCATCGGCAAAACAATGAATGGAGATTGCGGAAAAAATAAGAGACAAAATAAGCCCCATTTTCAAGACGAATTGAATGCTCGAAAATGAATATTTGGTGCAAAAAATTGACAATTATAACAGGACAATTTAATAACTAATTAAGCCATTATGGAAAAATTAAAAGCGACAGAGCACGCGATGTACCAGGGCGTACTTTTAATTCAAATTACCTAGACTTGACTTCCATGTTTTCTGTTCTCTCGAGTCATGTTTTAACCGGTTTTTCTCGTATTCAGAATAACAGGAAAAAATGTTTGTTAAACTGTGTGATAGGCGTGCAGAGAATTAATATAGACGAAATGATATGCTCAATTTTTTAACGACTGTTTCGGCATCTCTTGATTCGAAATTATAGACGTGATTAACGGGAGCTACAAGACGCCCGAGGCTTCACGCCAACCCTTATCGTCAAATAATCAGGCCGTGAATGAAAGCGACGACATCGAGTTGTTTTTTCAGCGACCAAAAAATGCATTTTGTGTTTGTATCTCGAAAAAACTAGCCCAGTATCTCGGTTTTGCACACACATATTACCGAATATGCTGCATCCATGCAGTTCACGCTCTGAATCATTTTGGGTAGTAGGTCCTTGCATACTCAAAACTTGATTTGCATTCGTTATGTGCATTTATTAAATTAGTTGATTAATTTTCGCTAGTTACCGGGAAAGAACTAAAACGAAAATTTCAGTAGTTTAAGTATAAAAACCAAAATATGATTCGACTGGCGCGATAAGTATATAATTACTCGTACGTCTGTGGATGCAAATGACTAATTCTCAATTTTGATGCGTATCATTTACTACGAATGACTTCACAAGAATAATTACATGATATAAGTGAATGTCAAATTTTTTAAACGTGCGCATTTATCTACACCACACCGCATCCCATACCCCGGGTCGTTTCCGATGAATTAAATTGTTGTATATCAAATGATACTTCTACTCTAATGTTGCGCTCGCCTTAAACCTCAAAGAATGCGATTAAGAAAACAAATTGTAAAAAGTTAATTGGCTACTAGCCAATGCATGCGACCAACACAATTGTCCACCACCACTGCAAAAAAACTTGAATGTCTACTTAATTTCGTCTCGCTCACTGTTTAGGTTTTTTGCTGCTGGAATTCTCTCGCCGAAATTCTTACTATCGTGTCCGATTTTGATTTATAGTGACTTAAACATTCAAGAAAACATTTGTATGAGTGAAGAATAGTTATCAAGGTGTGTTCAAGGTTCCATTCGGTCTAAAACGAATATAATAAATACGTAAATATCTACCTAAATAAGGAATGACTTTCATGACTATTGAATATTTTAATATCATCTCATTATTTGTCGTACCTCTTACTAAAGGAAAAGAAAGGAAAATTAGTTGCATTTTTCACCAACACTTTCATGTTTTTTATGTAACTTCTCAGTTTAAGCTTGAAGACGCAACAAGCGCATCAAACGATTCCAGCATGATTTGGACTGTTTTCGAAGTTATGACTTATCGAAACAAGTGGCCTAGGAAAAGTGAATTATACATTTTGACAGATTATTCTTATTTATTTGGAGTGCTTTTGTTCATTTTAAACAAAATTTGAGTAACTTTCAGAGACAAATTTATAAACTTTCATTTTGAGGTTTAACGTTGCTAAAGCAACATTAGAAAACGGCGGCGTCATGGCTAGACTTGCATTTGGGAATCTAGTAAAGTGTTACAGACCCTCGAGATAGAAAAATGGGAAATTTGGGTGGAATTTGATGAAAAAAGGCCGAAAATGAATGAAAATTTGGAAATTTTTTTCAGAAATGTTTGAAATTTGACTAGAAACTTATAACGTACCTACATACTTTTCATGCTATTTCAGCATTCATACCTATCGATTTTTCAAGTCATTTCTTCGACCCCAGCTCCCTCCCAAACCAACTCGTCCAAAATCAGCCATACTTTGCTTCATGTGTGACCGTGCATACACAAGATTAGTTTTTGGAAATTACATCATGATGCCCACTTACGCTCATAGAAATATAGGCAAGGTAGGAATATATGTTACTTTGCCACATCATAGGTAGCGCGTTAGCGCGTACCTATAATGTATTTGGGTACCCCTAACATATGAGCCCCCTACAGCTATAACGGGACACATCTGGAAAGTGCGATTTTTTTAAAAGAAAGATAATAAAAAATATCGATGCCTGTTTTTTTGTTTTCCTTTAAACTTAAAACTGGCTGTGTAAAGAAGGTGTAAAGTTTTTGTGTAACTTTATAACATAGGACAAATTTCGGGAGATTTTTTCAACGGCACGTGGACAACTCAGTATTGATGACATAAAAAATTCAATGGCATAGGTTTGTAGAGGGAGGAATTCGATGGATGAGAGTTTTTGTTTTTCGAAATACGGATTAGTTCTCGAATGGGAGTGTAAAGAGTGCGAAAATCTGGGGTTGAAAAAGTACTTTTTGGTCGAGTTTTCAAATTGTTTATGTATGACACTATCTCCGGTTATGAGTTTTTTTAAATGTTTTCTGACAGAAATGTAGAGCGGATCAAGGGCTACATTTTACTTACAAGCAAAGTATTCTACACTCAATGGGGAGTTAGATCCTGGGGTTTAAAGTTTACAGTCTAGTAGATGGTGTAAAAAACAGATTTTAACTAAGATTTCTCTGCCAACTTTTCCGCTTACAAGTCAGGATAAAATATACAATTTCAATAATTGCGCCATGACTTTAGCAAAAATAAAACTTTTGTTATCTCTGCGGCCGCCCCTGTCCTCTAGATGCGGCTTTGTTATGGAAAAGCTCTACAGTGACATTAACAAAATTTGATCTGATTAGAGATCATCATAAGAAGTTGGTTTTATGTTTAGCATTACTTATTAATCTAAGATTATCAGGATTTCTATATGATTGTTTTAATGTTCATTATATCAAACTCAAATGCTAGCATCAGAATCAAACTCTTCACGTGCACTGAAACTAGAAAAACCACTTTTTCCTCCGCAGAAACTGCGCTTCCGTCCAACGTTTGTCGTGACGTAAATTGCTTTATTAAGTATTTTAGTTAAAAATTCTAGACCCCTCTCATATCTTTTCATGTCATACAGAGAAAACACTGCAAACCAATTAAGGGCCAAATTTAGGCGGGCAGGGCGGCTACGCCGCCCCATGCCCTGATCCTTACACACACACTGAAATGGAGGAACCATCATAAAAATAAACTGCAAGCTGTCAACATTCATGACACATGTACATAAATTATTTTTTCCACTAATAAGTAAAAACCTAATTAACTGCCTTAGTAGCGAAATTATAGTTCATCTAAAATAGAGTTCGTTTTCAAATATGCTCCAGTTAATATGAAATATATGTTAATAATGAATGATGTAACTCTGCGCCTAAATCATCATACATATGGTAACATGTTAATTATTATCCAAGAGTTTAACCATATATATTTAAAAAATATAATAATTTCTTTCTCAATGACATGCGGGTTCTGATGAGGGGATTTTTGACCCGTCATTTAATGGCAGCAAGCACCAGAATTTTTGACTTTTAGGAAAAAATTGTAAAAGTGTCCTTTTTAATCATTTTTAGCTCATTTTTGACTCAAAAGTCTCAAATTTTAGGCGCTTCGCGCCATATACACATTTTTTGACTAGGCTTTGTTTAACTTCTCGATTTTTTAGAAACTTCTAAATTTTTTACTTTTTTTATGTTCTAGAAAGTACTGGCATTGTCCTGAACTTCTGAAAACATTGTTTTTGACGTGTACCCGACATTTTTGAGGTCAAAAAGGCATTTTTTGAAAATCTTTTAGCAGCCTATTTTGGGGGGACGAACATAAATTTTGGGGGTCCAAGCCAAAAATAGCACAAAATAACGTCTTAAGAGCCCTATTTTTTCCGGCTTTTTCTGAATTTTGGGGGGTCGGGACCCCCGATCCCCCCACAGCTGCGTGCCTGTCTTTTAGATCTGATCCCAAGAATTCCCATGCTGTACATGATGCTCACCCACTTTATTGCTGAAATCATGGAACATGAAATAAATTTTGAATTTTATGACAATTTAAATTCTAAATTCATTTTTTTGCTTTCTTCTTACAGGAACGAACATTCTTCCCAAAAAGTTCTATGATAATCTTTTTTTCACGAGACACGACACGACTATCTGATTACACGCTACGGAAATATTTATGATTTAAGGCAAACCCGTCTGCATGACACAACTTCAGCTTAATCACAAATTAAGAATTTCAAGTTATATAGTGAGATCGAATGACGGTCACTGGCGCTTGCGCCGGAAAATTTTGACTCGTTTGCTCTATAGGCTCAATTAATACAGCTGTAAAATTATTTAAACAGACAATCGAAAATTTTTAGTATTTCCTATTTACCTACCTTTTTAGCCAAAATCTGTAAACATGTGCAAGGAGATTTTGCGACTTTGAGAGCATTTCGGGTTGCGCACTCAAAGCGAGCTTCAGGCGGAGCCACGGAAAATTTTGTAAAAAAAGAAAATGTACGCGAAATCGGTCAAATATAGGTTTTCAATTTAGCCCAAAAAACACTGAAATTGATCAAATATGCACAAAACTTCTTAGGTGACCGCTGAATTCTGGAATGCATTCTTAGCTGAGACGCGATTTTTAAACTCAGTCAAGTACTTACATGTATAGGTACCTTAGCAACAGGTCGCCATCAGTAACATACAGAAAGACTTATTAGTGAAAATTTAGTTGTTACCGTTTTCAGGCCAATTTTTGAACTCCTTAAGATACAGTTCAGAAAACAAACAATGCGAAAAACACAAGAAAACTTGGCCATTCCTTTATTAAAATACTTTATTAAAATAGGATTATGTGACATTGTAAAGAAAGACAAATAAAACAGAGAATAGACAAACTGATATGTAATAATTACCACAGTTTTACCACGATGCTCATCAAGCATACTCCAGTTTCATTTGATCAATAAATAGTGCATAAAAATCACTAAACTGGTGTGAGGCGCTGCATTATTTCAGCTACAAGCTTTCAAACTCACTGCTCATCTAAATGACAATAAATAATAATGACTCGGAGCGAAGCGCCGAAAAATTTTGACCTTTTTTGCCATTTTGAACTCAATTATCTGAACACCTTAATGCACCATGAAAAGTCATCAAAATTTCTGAAACATATCGGAGGCCACAGGCCTCATGTGCCCCCGCCTGGCTACTCCCTGGTCGCCAATATCGCCGGTCTACGAACATAAGCGATATCACCGATTTTTGTCGACAATATCGTCGATTATTATAGGCGATATGGGCGATTTCGCCGATCTCACTAACAAAAATCAGCGATATCGCCGAATTGCGGACAAAGTCTGAAAGTCTAAGATATTGCTCAGGTCAGAGTCGCCTAAGAAGCCACGGGTGCTGATAATATGATCGAAGGCAAGGCATGCTCATACATATATGTACTAGCAAAGAAAAATGCTCCGATGGAACAAAAAAGATGAATATACTTGGAATTGTGGATTATTATGGATGTAAAAGGAGGGGACTAGGAAAAATCTACCTAAAGTCGGAAAATCTGCTAAAAATCACACTTTCTCTAAGCAACGCAAAAAATCGATGTATATTCTGCGGCCAACAGATTAAAATAAATATTCAACCATAACAATGATTGAAACAGCAGCACGTTAGCTATGCAGTAGCTATGGGAAATGATATTAAGTAAACTAACAGTCTTTCAAGCCAATTGAATGAAATAGCAAACATCGAAGACAATTTAAGACATGGTTGGTTAAAAACAGTAGGAAACACGTAAGTTGACTTGAAACAGACTTAATGTAGATACACTTGCATGCCCGAAACGATTGTGTGCACTAATCAATCGGCTCCTGCTTTGCTTGCTATAATGCTCATAAAACAAAACAACTTTAAATACAATACCTCTTAGTTTTCTATCAATCAGGTGCCAGCAATTTAAAAAAGTAACCTTGATAGATTTCGTTTATACACTCTTATCTGAAACTTCGAACATTATTTAAAAAAGACACTTTTTTAGAGGCCGCAGAATATACATCGATTTTTTGCGTTGCTTAGAGAAAGTGTGATTTTTAGCAGATTTTCCGACTTTAGGTAGATTTTTCCTAGTCCCCTCCTTTTACATCCATAATAATCCACAATTCCAAGTATATTCATCTTTTTTGTTCCATCGGAGCATTTTTCTTTGCTAGTACACTACTTTTAATTAGCGTGATTTCAGTACATCAGTCAGTAAACACAATCAGTAACATGCCACAATAATGACAACAGTCCAAGAACGCGGAAAACAATATTGTTCTTAACATCAGCATTATCCTTTTTAAACAAGACAACCTTATTGACACCATCCATTTTCAAATTAAAACTGCATTAAGTTATTTCTTCTTAATGTGCAGTTCACTTATAATCAAGCACAAAAATTTAACCAACGAATTCACATTGCAAATCCTCACTCAATCAATACACAAGCACAATGTGTTGTGACTTTTGAAATTGAAAACACCCAATTTTCAATTTTCAAATTGAAAATTGGATCAATTTTCAAATTGAAAATTGGGTCAATTTTCAAATTGAAAATTGGGTGTTTGAATTTGCGATGAAGAAAATAATCAAAAGATAGTCACTTGGTTTATTTAAGCCGAGTAATAAAATAACGACCGTCCACCAATTCCAAACTAAACGCAACTAATCTGATCACTATGAAAAAGTTTTGAAAAATGAGCTTGCTAAGCGAGAGTTGTAAACCAAGAGAAACTTAAAGTTAAAACCTACCATTAAATTATGAAAGAATTATAAAAGATTTTAAACTTCAAGAAAATGGAAAAGGCGGATGTTGGTAAATTAGAAGGCAAAGATTTTCGGCAAAAATTCAAAAACTTCACGCAAATATCAAATGTAAGGAACACTAACGCTTTGATTTGGTAGTAAAATAAATTTGTAGTATAGACTACATATTAACAACAAATGAATAGTGCAAACTTTACACAACTACTAGGTGTAGAGAATACTAACAGTTTACGGCTTATTAATGTACATGATTACAATAAAGCTGTATATCTTTGTCGACTTCTGTGCACAGTAGTGTGATTGCTGGTTCATTTTAAACCACTTTTGCAGGCAATTTACATCAATTAAACGATAGCTCTCCATGTGCCAGATTTTGTGAAACATATTATAAACACGGCTAAGAAAGATTTAACTTTAATGCAACCCATTTAAGACAAAATTACATCTCTTCAATGATCTAAGGACACTTGAACATAATTTTTAAATCACTTTAGATTACTTTTGAGGGTAAACAAACTCACTTAATTGATGTCTCACATATGAATCCTTGAAAATTTCTTGACTTCAGTTACAAAGTCTCTGCAAGTCTATCGAATTAGGGTTAACACGTAACGTAAACTTTACACAAACACATAGCGTAAAGAATATTTTAGTCGGATTCGTAATTTTGTTATTGCTCCGATATTTCTTTCAACATTTATGGAAAAATGAGTCTCCATAATGTTTTAAAGACAATAAACATTAGGTTTAAACCACTTTGCAATACTGCTGAGTGTAAGCAAGCGCGCCCAATTGACGTATATATTTCATTCCCTGTAAATTTTTATATCTCAGGAAAAAATTTCGATTTTTGCAATGCTATAGAACAAAGGCTAACATGCAGTGTAAAAAATTACTCGGATATTATGATCAACATTCATGAAAAAATTATGTCTCTACAATGGTCTGAGGACATATAAACAATGAATGTAAACTACTTTACATCACTGTTGGATGTAAACAAACGCGCCTACGTGACGTCTCACATTTGATCCTTTGAAAACTTCTAGGCTCCAAGAAAAAATTAGGTTTAAGGAATGCTCAAAAACGAAGATAAATATATATGTAGTGTAAACTTCATGTAAACACCTAGTGTAAAGAAGATTTTAGTCAGATTCGTAATTTTGATATTGTTCCAATATTACGATTAATATTTATGAAAAAATTAAGTCTACATAATGTTCTATGGGCAAACTAACAATTGGTGTAAACTACTTTACAACACCGTAGAGTGTAAACATTTGCGCCAGACTGGCATATCAAATTTGATTCCTGGTCCATTTCTAGACTTGATAAACGTGTCCCTGACTCGTAACCGGAGAAGCAGGCAGAAAAAACAAGACAGAAACGCATTTAAAACTCCAAATTTTTGACTTTACACTCGCTAAATATTAATGTATAGACAATTTGCTTTGACATGCACCCGATATAAAGCACTTTATTTTTATTCTATTAGACTTATCCCGACTTCTGGACGGAGAAAGTGGCGAACAAAAAACGCAACAAAAACGTATTTTCCATCATTTAGAACACTGTAAACTTTAAAATTCCGTACCGAACTCCCCATTGAGTTTAAAGAAATTCGGTTTGGTACAATTTGTAGCTTTTAAATCGTAGTACATTCCTATGTGCCAAAATTCTGTTGCAAAAATTATTTGGCATGATTTATCAATCAAACTTCGGAAAAAACGTGTTTTTTAGCCCATTTTTTACCTCTGATTTCGAACTTTACACCCCCATAAATAACTCAATATTGCGTTTTTTTAAATGCGGTTTGCTGCGATGTTTAGCCCCTGTGAAGCACTTTATTAATACTGTCTTCGATTTGCACTGCCTCATAAGCGGAAAAATTTGGCAGAGAAATCTTAGTTAAAATCCGTTTTTTTACACCATCCACTAGAGTGTAAACTTTAAACCCCAGGATCTAACTCACCATAGAGCATACAAGACTTTGCTTATATGCAGAATGTAGCCCTTGATCCGCTCTACATTTCTGTCAGAAAACATTTTAAAAACCTCATAACCGGAGTTAGTATCGGACATAGGAAGGTTGAAAACTCGACCAAAAAGTGCTTTTTCACCCCCAGATTTTCGCACTCTTTACACTGCCGTTCGATAAATAATGCGAATTTCAAAAAACAAAAAAAGTGTCATCTGTAGAATTCATCCCTCTATTATCCTATTCTGTTCAATCCTTCGAGTCATCAATACTCAGTTGTCCACATGCCGCAGTAAAAAGGTCCCAAAATTTGTCCTATGTTATAACGTTACACAAAAACTTTACACCTTCTTTACACAGTCAATTTTGAGTTTCAAGAAAAACAAAAAAACACGGGCAGCGAATTTTTTTATTATCTTTCTTTTAAAAAAAACCGCACCTTCCAGAAGTGTCCCGTTATAGCTGTAGGGGGGTGCCCAGGTGTTGGGGGTACCCAAGTATATTATAGGTACGCGCTAACGCGCTACCTATGATATACACACACGTTGGGGCATGAAGTTGAAATATGTACCTATAAAAAATTACTTCAGCAATTATGCAAATACATTGCAGATTTTATGATCACGGGAAAAAGTTTTATATCCTCACCTTTCTCAAATTTATCATTTTATCAACCAGAAACATTGAAAGGAATGAGATACACCCATTTCAGGAAATCATAGATTTTACAAGTCGAGAGGCATTTTTCAGCTAATTCTTTCCTCAAAAATTAATCGAGAAAATTAAATCGCAATCTTTTATTGAATTTATTCTTCTTAAACCAACAAACAATAGATTTTTACTTCGTCCTTCCGCCATCTTTTAAACCATGCGAATACTGCGAGTATTATATCAGAATCCTTTATCCCCAAAATTTTCGACTCGACCTATCCAGACAAATTCAAATCGCTAATTCGACTAACGTTCTGCTTTAAGACCAAAGCTTTGCTTCGTGCATCTTATTAACTCCTCGTACCTACATACATAGATAACCTAACCTCACACAAAGTTCTGATCATCAAAACCGCACGATGTCATTCGTAAAAATCGTACCTACCAAGCAGATTTCTGTCAAAAATTCTCGCAAATTGATTGATATTCCTTAGGACAAATTTATCGTCATCAAAACGCACGAAGCCATTGGTGAAAATCGTAAGCATCTGTTACTGTTTATGTCGACAATATTCACAAATTTGCTTGATATCAATTTCTTTCATTACTATGCAAATTATTAGGACGTAGGTACATACTTATGTAGCTTTTCGCTGATGTACCTACATATGTAGGTACATAATACGTAAAACAACTTTATTCAAATCCTTGCTTTGACATTCTTTCTTTATAGCTGTACCTACCGTATTACAGTCGAAAAATTTTTTCTCCCTCCAAGCCACAACAGTTTGGCGTAGCTATACTTTGACCAGCATAAGTACATATGTATGTACATACATACTTGCATGAAAAAATAAGCTACATTTAGCGAAGCAATAAATTTCCTACGAGGCGCGAACACACTAATTTTGCTTTCTGCAAACCGTACTTCAGTTTACCGTACATTCACGTCATCAAGCAAAGTATGTACGTATAGTTAGCTTAGGTAGGCATAAGTATGTACGCGTAATTCAAACGCAAACAAATTTTCTCGAAGGTCAGGTCGGCACGGACGCAAATGACTTGATGAAGTAGAAAAATAATAACAAAAATCAGCTATATGCATGTAGAGAAGTGAACGAGCTTCCAAAAAAACCCAAACATGCTGTATCGTCATGCCTTATAACTCGATATATATCCAGATTTATGAGAAAATTTCATAAAAATTTTTATAATTTAAGCATACTTAATGCGATTAATAATCGAACAATAATTTGACAAGCAAAACAGCGATCTGGGTCCATTAAATATTCAGTTTCGTCAGCCGAAAGCTCATAACATTTTGTTCGATACATGCTTAAGATAAACATTAATCCGCAATATTTAGTCCGATATGCAAGCGAGCTTCAGCTTTCGCTTCGAGACCCAATTGTAACACCATGCCACTAAGTGAAGTTTATATATATCGGCGGCTGACGCCGCCGAAAAACGATTAGCACAGTTTTCGCGCTTTTTTAGCATTTAAACTATTTTTGATATCGTTTTGGCCCAAAATGCTCACTAACTGACATCCTCCTCCGACCGTCGGACCTTTCAGACCAGCCATGCTGTGTTGGGTCGTCATAGGAGAAGAGACAAAAATTTTGCCAGCGAAATTTAAAAAAAGAAAAATGAGAAATTTTCCTACAACTACAACAGGTCACATACATATCTAATTAGCTTAATTAATCTGAGAAATCGTGCATTAAAAAACGAAGAAAAATTCACGAGATTTACTTTAGGGGGAATTTTGATATGAGGACTTTTCAGACATGCAGCACGTGCAAATTACAAATTGACAGATTATGCAGATAATACAGAACCATGTTTTTTCGTTTCACTTTATATTGATATAGTCAGTCAGGGTCAGGAAAGCTTAAATGTTTTCAGCTTCACTTTTCTTTTTGTGTTTGATTCTTCTCTGCTCTGCACAGCACATGTTTGATACATTCAGTGGAAGCGTTTTCGCTAATTCTATGTGTTGTTCTTCTAAAATAGAGTCGGCTCACTTGGTCAACATCCCACAGAAAAAACTAAGACTTCAAAAAATAAGCTTGTATCGATTTGACGTGGATTAGTCTGTTTGAACATAAAAAAATTGTAGAGATAATCCGATTTCCTGCTACAATTCCAGTGCTTACTGGTTGACTGACTTAAAATGAGCCCCTTAGAGCAAATAGAAAAGATTCATGACATGACAATACATTGTATGCACATAGCAAGTCGAACGATTTAAGCTCACATTTGTTTTTTTTGCCTGGAATTTCTTATATCCCTCAGTTTGATTGGCCATTTGTTTCTTTTTGCAGACCGTATAAATTTTATATCAAAATTAAGCTCGGCTGGTCCGTTTTTATCACATAAATAGTCGGGATTTTATGAAGTAAAAAAACAGATAAAGATCGACAAGAAAGCGCGCGTTTCCCAGTAGAATTCTCCGCTATGTCTGAAGAAACGTAGAAAATAAGGTAGCCCTAAATGAGAAACAATTATTTTTTATTTAGGCTGACTTAAAGTATGTATCCATTCCAATTCATCGCACCGAAGGAGACTGGATTAGAAGATAGCGGCAAGTATCATTATTGATCAAAAAAGTAATACTGTTTTTATTCGAACTTGAACTTCAGATATTTGAAAGTGGGATATTACAAGATGATTGATAAACAAGGAATTTATAAAAAAATACCAGAAAATTACGAATGCCTGCCCGAATGTGGATTATTTACACGCTTGAATGACACATTAGCGTACTCGGGAGAAATGAAGCAAGCGGATGATAAAGGAGCGAGTTGTTCTTTTGGGGCCGACGTTGATCCTGGAAAAGTGGACAATAAATCTTTAATATGCTTTCCAGCAGACAATAAGATTAATAATCGGAGTCGCCTGCCATCAGGTTTGTCTTGTTTATTTATTTCCGTAGTGATTCGCAATTTAGAGACGCTTGCGTCTAACCGATTCGCGCTGCGCTTACTGTCCACGACACTTTGGCGTGGAGGAGGGGTTTGAGGGGTAGTTTCATCCCAGAAGTTAAAAAATCCACCGCACATTACTGTAGACCCCAGAATTGTATTTTTAGTGATATTTTTGACGATTTTTGGCGATTTTAACCAGACCCCGCCAGTTTTCTTGCTGCCCACATATGCTATACAGTCGTCATTTTTAGAAAGACAGATCTCAATCAGATACCTTCATTTTTCTTAGAATTAATAAATAATGAATGTAGTGGACTCTCTCCCTTCGCTTCTTCATTGCTTTGTAAATTGTTATTATCCATTTATTATTCTAATTGAATAACATCTAAGATGACAAATCGATTACTTCATTTTATTGATTGTATATTTTACCCTTGCAAAGCATGGCCGGTCTGAGGTCAGCCGGACCCTTTCGTATGCTAAAGTGGTCTAAGAAAACGGTTATAAATGCCAAAATAGCGCTAAAACTATTGTCACCGTATCGCATTTTCTGATCAATTAGTTTCAAGTCCATTTACAGGAAAGCTTTAATTTTCTTTCATTTTTTTCCCTTAATTTTGTCATATTTTCCCAAAAAATTTTCCATTTTTATTTCGAAGCATTTAAAACTCTCTCTTCCGACGTTAGATCAGTCATTCACTACCATAGAGAGCATTGGTCTCAGTCTCAGAGATTAACCGGTCTGGCGGTCAGACAAAGAGTTTTTTGAGCCAAAATGACCAAAAACAAGTAAAAATGTTAGAAAACGAAAAAACCATGTTAATCCATGGTTTACGACCATTTTCTAGCACATTTGCTGAAAAGTTTTGATGCTTTTAGTTCATCTTATTCCTCACAAAAAAATTTAATCTTTCCCTTTCTGGAATCTCGACCCCCCACCCACGCTGCATCTCCGGTCACTATCCTTTTCCAAGCAGGCATTGATCAGGAAGACAAGTGCTTTATAATTAATTGTCTGAGCAATGAGTCAAATAACAATATACATATTTTCAGTAGTCGATGCTTGCGTCACAGTTTCTGGAAGGCGGGTAGGGCGGGACGGGACTCTGTGTATGGAAAACTTGACGGAAGAAAAAGGGCCAAATATGGATTTAAAAGCGGATAGAAATTTCATCCGAATTTCGACGGTTTATAGACTACTCGTATTATATATTTACACATTTAAAGTCATTTTTGCCTTGTTGAGCCAAATTTTGAATCTTCCCCAGCTGACGGGCCGCTCTTTTCCCTCTGGCCATCATGAGCACCATGAAAGGATTCTTAGTAACTCTACAATGAATTCCAACATATTATCCGTATTATTTAGAAGATATGCCCTCAAACATTCAACAGAAATTTAATAAATCCGAAATCTTGATATTGCTTTTTTCGTGCATATGCACTTAATGTATAAAAGGAGCATGATCTACTGCTAAAAACGCAATCAAATCTTGCGCATCTGTACTAATTCAAAAATCGAAGTCAACACTGAGAAGCGTTCTTTACGAGTATGCATAAATACAACAATAAAGTTTGAAGCGAACCTCTTCAGGCATTTTTAGTTAAATATTAAAAAGTTTGTCGATTGGGTATACCAATTATTACGGCTTTCAGGATTTTCTAGGTAGAAGTGATACTAAAACGATACAAAAATGACGAATACAGTACCTACCTTTTTTCGTGATGTAAGCAGTCTCAGGCAAAAAGTGAGACTAAAATAGTTATAAAACTGATAAGCTGTCTAATGCGATAGTTAAACACTATACTTTATCAGAAGGGAATTTGGTGAGCAGAATATTAATTTTTATCAGCCAATTTACACAAGATTACTTGTCATTAGCTTTTTGATTATAGTCGATTTCCCTGTGCTTTCTAAAGAAATCTGCTTTTCTTTTGAGGTCCCAAATATTTAACGGCATAAATCTAGCAGATTGGAGTATATTTACCTGCAGTAAGTTGACCCAAAATTACAATCTATCGGTTAACTGTCGGTATTCACGTTCAAACATGATTTAAAAAATGAACATAGGCACTAATGGATATCTGAATACAAGCATTTTGCATTGCGTTTAACTGTCGTGTCGTTAATTTAACTGTCGTTAACTGTCGTGCATTCAGCTTTCAGAACCTTTAATCACTTTTGCAGGGTAGTCAGTAGCATAGCTAGCCTTTGAATTTGGGGCAGACGAAAATTTTGAAGTTGGATATCTCAACAACCACTTGTAGGATCTTATGATAGGCAAAAATGATGGTGTTTTTGAGCTTTTCTCAGCGAGATCTACATACTCACTAAAGAAGAAGGTTTTAAAAAATTCAACTAGATTCTAATTATATTAAACAAATATGTTTTAATTTGGGCTTATTAGTTTGAAGAGTATCTTAAAATCTATTCCAGCGGTCTATCAGATACGCTTTAAGAATTTTCAATTTTTTATTCTGAGGAACCCTTGTTAAAAGTACTCATACTTCCAAAATTTTTGGAAAGGAATAGACTTCCTAACTCCCACAGCTACGCCCCTGAGTAGTGCTCTGACAGTCTTTACGACTGACTATTTTATCAGGACGCGACAAAGTTATTTTTGCTCGAAGGAGGATTCTGAAACTAACATAGTGATTTTAAGATTGTGTCTCAACAGCCCCACCAGTCCCAACAGCCCCACCGTTCCAACAGCACCACCGAAAATTCCAACAGCCTCACTCGTCCCAACAGCCCCACCAGTCCCAACAGCCCCACCAGTCTCAACAGCCCCAACAATAATCCTAACAGCCCCACCAATCCCAGCAGCCCCATCAATCCCAACAGCCCCACCGTCCCAACAGCCCCACCGTCCCAACAGCCCCACCGTCCCAACAGCCCGACCAAAAATCTCAACAGTCCCACCCGTCCCAACAGCCTCATCAGTCCCAACAGCCCCACCATCCCAACAGCCCCACCAAATCCCAACAGCCTCACCAATCCCAACAGCCCCACCAATCCCAACAGCCCCACCAATCCCAACAGCCACACCAATCCCAACAGTCCCCACCGATCCCAACAGTCCCACCGTCCCAACAGCCCCACCATCCGAACAGCCCTACCGTCCCAACAGCCCCACCATCATACGTGGGCAGCAAGGAAATTCTGAAGGTGCAAGATTTTTCAAACGTCAAAAAATGGCCTTAAAATGGTGGTATGGCGAGGAAAACACCATTTTCGACGTTTTTCATCAAGCACTATCCACTGGCATGAAAAAAATGCGAAAAAACAAAAAAATTCAAAAATTGAATTTTGGGGGGGTGGTATTTTGGTTTCTCGGTGGGGGATGCATACACCTAAACCCCCCACGCCCAGTGGGGTAAAGTGATCTCGAGAAATGTGCTAAAAATAGAATTCTGGGGGTCTACCATAATTTAGGAGATTTCCAGAATTTCGGGTTGGGGGTTAAACTCTAAACATCCCCTCCCCACGCTTATGTGTGGTTGGGACAGTGCGACTGTTGGAATGGTAGGACTGCTGGAACGGTGGAACTGCTGGGATTGGTGGGGCTCTTGGGACTGGTGGGGTTGTTGGGACGGTGGGCTGTTGGGATTGGTGGGGCTGTTGGGATTGGTGGGGCTGTTAGGACTGGTGGGGCTGTTGGGATTTTGGTGGGGCTGTTGGGACGGTGGGGCTGTTGGGATTGGTGGGGCTGTTGGGACTGGTGGGGCTGTTGGGATTATTGGTGGGGCTGTTGGGACGGTTGGGGCTGTTGGGACTGGTGGGGCTGTTGGGACTGGTGGGGCTGTTGGGACTGGTGGGGCTGTTGGGATTTCTGGTGGGGCTGTTGGGACTGGTGGGGCTGTTGGGACTGGTGGGGCTGTTGAGATATCACCGATTTTAACGATGCATCATTTATATTATATATGTTTTATTCATATTATAGGTCGCTCAGCGAAATTCCTGAAAATTTTGTGGCGCTGTATGTATGTGAGCTGTATTTTCAATCGCATTTTCGTCGCTTCAAGTGTAGAGTGAGGGAGACGGTGAAACAATAATTTACTTTTGTAACCATTTCATCCTAATTTAATCATATTTTGACGAATAGCACTCGCTCTTTTCATTTAGAAAGGTAGAGCTTCTCGTGTATTATGCGTTATATGTAATGAAATCTAAATTACAGGTGGAAAACCGAAAAACGATGTTCTGCGTATACTTGAAATGAAGATCTTGGCCATTTTGACAGTTATGGGAAAAGTCGGAGTACCGTACCTTTAAAGACATCCTATCGATCTTGGTGATTAATTAGAACATTTGCTAAATTTTATATGCTAACAATCCTAACATTCCTCACAATAATAAATTTAGGTACCTATCTCCAATTTTTCCAATTACCTTATCGCGATAAATGGTTTTTTGGGTGATGTACTAGTTGGTACAGATCGTGTCAGTTTTATTGAGGCTATTAATCGAGTGAACTTCCACAGATGCTCCACTGTTTTCGATAATACCGCCTTTTTTATCACCGGTACCGAAAAAATGCCGCCTCTTTATTGCGATTAATTTAAGCCCTTCCTCCTTGCTGATAATAAGCCTGAGGCTAGACACAGGTTGTAACGGCTGACCTGATTAGCTTATCGATTTTCACTAACTCTCACAGGTAAGTATTTGGCTTCTGCGCGGGAATAAAAATGTCCTGCGAGCGTATAAGTGGACGGAAGCTCTGCCTAAACGATTTTGGAAATACACCTGTTGTCAAGGCTGCTTCGGTCGCAAAAGCGGTCATTTATTTTCATACATTCGTACAAATTTGCTTACGTTTTTGACGTCATTGTTTGTAAGCTTTGTTCTCTTCAATTTACAGCTTATCCATATTTTAATCGCATTTTGCGAGGAAGCGTTGATTAAAACAAGTGCAATTCATCCATCCTGGTGCTTTGTTTCTCAGTGTGTGTAATTGAAATCGGATAAGCATTAAGTTTTGCTTATACTGAATCATCACTTTCCCGTTTTGCCTTGATATAAAACGGATTCAATTTTCGACATTTTGTTCTATTTATTGAACCTCAGGAACCGCTAATTTGCATTAACTGAATAATTTTATACCTATATGTCTCATGATGTCTGTAATTCCCAAGCGGTCAGGCTTCACAGACAGCTGCCGGTGACATGGGCAAATTCATTTAATTATTGTTGACGAATGAAGCCTAGTGAAAGGGATAAAAGTCAAAAAAATGCATTTTTTCTCTGAGTTATAACAAATCTCCCTTACATTTATCGACTAATATAGGCGGAACGTATGCAGATATGAAAGATGGCGCTTGTTACATAAATGCTTTTACAGTCTTTTCGTTTATAAACCTTTGTTGCGCTTTTTTGGGGTAAAAATTTTCGATTATATACTTGAAATAAATTGATTATTGAAAAGAAAACAATATAGTAAAAGCTCGTAAGTCTGTATTTGATGGATACTGGAAAAACATAGAATCTTTTGTGCTTTTGTTTTTCTACGCTGCTGAACTCCTAAATTAATACATAGGTCATTTTAAGACTACCCGAAATCTTTTTCCACTTCAAAGTAAACGGTAGTCATACAAAAAATTATATACGTTATTCATTGAAAAGCCTAAATTACGAGACAAAAGAAATTTGTACGTTAAAATTAATATAATAAAGAATAGTTAGCGAAAAAAACGAGCAATGGGATGAATAAAGGAGTCATCACGATAGGATTAAGTGCTCCTTCGCACCTTCCATTCAATAAAAAAACTTTAAACTGTCAATAGTCTCATTTTGTGTGAACATTCCACGAAAGCCCGTCCATTCTACAGAATGCATTAATAAATTTCTCAAAGAAGCATTAGCGTGTTCTTGCGGTCCACCTCGATTCTGTGGTTACTTGCATCTTCTTTTCCATAATATTACTCTACGTTTTTGATTGCTGAATATGAAATATGTAGGTATATGCATAAATCACGCAAAAGCACAAAAAATAATATAAAAACCGAAAGTAGATAATTATTATTATGAATAAGCACAATATTAATTAGTACTATTTAAAATTTTGTTGAGCTTCAATTAAAATTCGAATCCAAACTGCACTTGTGTTATTTGGTAAATTATAATTAGTCTGTCCAAACATTCTTTATAAAGTTGTATTTAGCTTCGATGAATCAATAAAGAAATACATAACACGTGCGCTAACATAGTCACTGAGATACGTAGTATAGAAAGCATCTATGCATCAATTTGATTAGATTTCATGTCGGTCAAAGAAATGCTCTATTTTATAATTAGGAAGCTCTTGAGCTATGTATGTATGTGTGTGTGTGACTATAGAAAGCGATAATAAGCGAATGTGTTCGACCTGTCACGTTGAAATGGTAATCATCTGATGATCGATATGTTTAAAAAATTTGTTTATCATAGACAGAAATAAACAAGCAACAATTTTTTTCAGCCTTAAAACAAATTAAAAAGGGAGCTGTGCTGCAAAACACAATTTTGTTGTCGCCGGTCTCAGCAGGGTCGCCTTTGCTCAACCCGCTTCTTCCTTTAGTGACGGTCAGTAGCGAGTCGACTACTTTACGCTTCAGGTATCTCACCATAAATAAGCAGCAACCAAATTCTGAGGGTCTGATGGGGTAAAATCGCAAAAAAGTACCAAGAATTCAATTCTGGAGTCTAACTTATTCTGCAAGAGGTTTTTAGATTCTGGGTGCCTAAACCCCAAACCCCGAACCCATGTGTGTATCTCATCAAATACTTTTGAGCACACGAGGCTTCAGAGAATTGAGAGCATTTGCATGTATTCAAGCCCTGCTCTCACACCTGGGCGTGGGGGGTTTGGGGGTATGCACGCCCCCGAGAAAGCAAAATACCTCCCCAGAAATCAAAATACCCCCCAGAATTCAATTTTTAAATTTTTTTTTCGTTTTTTTCGCAATTTTTTGATGCCAATAGATACTCGAAAAATGGTGTTTTTTCGCCATACCACCACTTTTAAGGCCATTTTTTGACCTTTGAAAAATCTTGCACCCCCTCCCCCAGAATTTTCTTGCTGTCCACGTTTGCCTGCTCTGTCAGATTCCCTCAAAGCGAACGAGCTTCCGACTTGGCATAAGCTAGGCTTAAATATAGGCAGCATGCTGTTGCCATATGTTTCGAAATTGGCGTTGAATCTTGGAATCTTGGCTCAAGCCTGACGTAGTATGTTAAGATCATGCATGAGGACAGTTTAAGGCGTCCAGGCCCAGGATAGAGAAATGAAATTTTCTGAGGAAAATAAGGCAAAACATAGGCAAAAAATGGTTGAGAATTAGAATTTTTATTCAAAATTGCTGGAAATTAACCAGAAACTATAATTTGATATAGTTTTTACGCTATTTTAATATTTATACCAGTTTTTGAGATCGTTTTGTACTAAACCCGCTTACTAACTCGCCCCCAGACCGGCTGACCCCTCAGACCGGCCATGCTGTGCATTTATGATTCGGACCGATTTAAGCCGGGCTTAAACCAGGGCTCGATTTTTTCATCAACGAAATCAGTTTTCAGATTGGTTTAAGCTTGAAAGCTGAAAATAGAGTAAATTTTATACCTTTTTTGTTTTGACTCGGGGTATAATTTTTTCGTAATTTAGTGAAGACAAAAAAGAGTAATTTACATAATTACGGAAGGCCTACATGAGAATGACAGGTAATGAAAGATCATGATTGATGTTTTAATACCATTATGAGTCGGTGCGTTTCCTCGTGATAATTTTCTAAATTTTGTTAATTCCATCACTAATTTCTCAACTCAATATTGCCTTGAAAAATTAACGAGATAAAAAAGTCGGTTTCATGTTGATTTTATTGAGCAAAGAGCAAGTTAAATGTGCTTGTGCTCAGATGGACTCGTGAAATCTGTGCGAATTTCCGTTTGATTGTTTTTGCTTTTAACTTATTGTCGCATCTTTGCTTCATTTATAAAATAAGGTGCAAGGTTAATGCATTTACTTCTTTTATTCAATTACGTAAACTCTTGTTTTCTTGCTACTGTTTGTTGGTCTGTAGATCGATAGTAATGAGCTTCCATTATTTTAAAAACTCGGACAATTAAAGAAAGCTCGTAAAATTCGTTGATCATTTCTTCGGCATTCATACTCGTAGTTGTCTGTGGAATATAGCAAAATTAGCATAATCGCTAAATCAATAAATTACACAGTACGGCTCTTAATGACATAAAAGCAATTTCTATAGAAGAATTAAATATGTGGCTGAATTGGCTAATCGACTATCATTGAATTAAAATTTCGTGCATGAATGATCAGAAATCTATGCATGGTTTCTAATCGGAAAGCAGTAAGAAGTCATAAATCAAGCGAAAACTCGTCATTTCAGCGTAAAACGCTTTTAAGACTTTTCACTAAAAAATATCAAATCATGCCTGTTTATTCCGCTTGTCTTTGATGAAGCATTGGTTAGGTGTCGATTATTCTGTAAGTACTTCTTTGCTTTCATGAAAAATTTAGATTTATGAATTGATTTAAAGTAAATTAATTAAATGATTGATTGATTGATTAAAGCATCCGTTAAGTAACATGCTAATGATAAACTGCTGACCGGTGTTATAGTAAGTATTCATGTACACAAGATCAGACCAGGATTGGTCGGGATTACTATGCAAAACTTGAAGCGTCATTCAATAATTCTTTCTAGGTGCCCATCGGTTGATTTGCTTGTTTCGCCTTCAACCACCACTTGCTTTTCATCTTCTGAAGATTGCCGTGCTGAAATTAGCTCAGATTCTTTCAATTCTGATCAGGATTTTGACCTAACTTGCGATCTTGACGAACAAGCGCTAACTTTGAGCGAGAACAGCGAATTTACGTTAAGTCATTCTGCTATGGAAGAAAATGATGCCGCCACTAATCACGCACTGATGTATAAAGAGGTACCTATTTAATCTATAAATTGCAACTTGTCACTGAAAATATACAAATAAAGTGAGATAACAATGGAATAAAACAACAGGGCCCAGTTAAAATATGTTTAGGCTTAAGCCAATCATTAACCTGACATCAATGTTTTAACTCACTTGACCAGGTTTAAGCTTGGCTTAAGCTAGGCTTAAGCCAGGCCTAAGTCAGACTTTAAAATGGTCACGTATGTTTAAACATTTAAGTCAGGATTTAAGCCTGGCTTAAGCCTTAACATGCTTAAACCGAATCAGCTTTATTTCCAAGTTCTATTTTTCGTTAAGAATTTTAGACAAGCACACGTGGTAAATGACTTTAAATGAGGAAAAATGGAGTGTTCATGTCTTTTTAGATTGCGCTGACGTAATACTTTGTCTCTGGCAAATCAATTCACGTACAATCATTTGGGAAAATACTGCTGAAATTTCAACATCCTCTATTGTTAAGAACTTTAAAAATATGTAAAAGAATGTATAATAATAATTATATATAATGACCTTTAATAATATGTATAATGATAGCTAGACTCTTGCCAGCAAGGACCTTCGCAGTCTCACGTATCTAATTTTGACCCCGTGTTGACTTTCTCGTATCATAAGATTTCTGTTCTCCAGGACCCGGTTTATAAATGAAGGGGTTCAAGATGGCAAGTTGGATAAAATTTGTAGAGATAAGTATTAAAGAATTTAATCCATGTTTTCGAATGAAGGGTAACTTTAACCTAAGGTTAACTTGATCCCGGAGTTAATTTAATCCGTTACTCGGAAACCAGTTCTAGGTGTTAAATAGGATAAGATTCACTGATGTGCAATCACGCGAAACATTTTATTATATTTTATATAATTCTAAAAAGTGTTTTTAACAGAGCGTAATGTGTTGTTTATATTATATTTTGAAGCACGCCGACTTGCATGACCATTCGGAAGAAGAAAAGGGTTTGTATCAAGAAAGTTTGCATGCCAGCGCAGTTCAACATAATATCCCGAATGGACATTTAAATTATTCGTTAGAGGAACACAAAATTGATGATACGGCGGAAGAAAATAGGATTCTCGCTGTAAGAAATTTCTGAAGTGATAATTCAGTAAACGGCCTGTTTAATATTACTTTGTCCCAATGCATATAACCATAAAAATTTCGGGCTTTTAAGTGCTTAAATGATTGTTTGTCTTTGTTTTCATATTTGATAAAAAAATTCAAATCTCAGTACTCAAAATTCTGATAAAATTCGTAAAAAACTTTCTACGTTGGGAAGTGGGGATTTGTTCCGTTTCGCATGTATGATTTCTTTCATGTTTGCTGCATGGTTCATTACCCATGTGTGATGAGCATTAACAGAAAACGCTTTAATTTGCATGAATCGTTTCGATCGCTTTTAACTTTTTTAAAGATAACGTGATAAAGCGACGCTTTGACACAGTTTACCTGTTCAAAGAACATTGCAGAGGAATACTGTAATCTATAAATAATAAAATTTCAAGATCCCATTAAGATCTCGTATTTTTAACTCAAATGAAATGAAAACTGTAATCATATTTTAACGCTGTTTTGAAGTTTATCTAATTTCAGCCTTTTTAATAGTCCCACCCCACTCATTAGTTTCTTTGATAACCGGTAAGAATGGCAAGTGATTTTCTCGCTATTATAGCATCTTATGTTAAAAATTAAATTTCGGATTTATTAATTAGTTAATTATTGTTTTTTATTTTTTATTTTTTTTCTACTCACGTTTTCTATAGTAAAAAATAATGATCAATATCTTAAACTAAAGTCGGAAATCTAAAAGTTAGATTTTTATTGCTTTTGAAAGCGAGAAGTAGCTAGTTTGGACTCTAATGCTCTTATGGGTAGCAAGGTCTGCGAGTTCAAAAATTTATTGGGTAGCATACCAAGGACCATGTCCTGACGCTTACGCGAAAAATGAAGTAAATTTTTAAAAAAGTTCATAAAAGTTTATTTGTTCAGGAGTTTGACTAAGCAATCCGTTTCTAGATCCCTGGCCCATCCTACATGTGCATGCAACATGTAACATAAGATGGTCACCAAAGATGCACATGGCGGGTCTGAGGAGGGGGGTCGGCCAGGAAATTGTTTTGAGCCCGATGCCCTCAAAAACTGAAATAAATATCAAAATCAGGTGACATACTGTTTCATAATATGTGGTCAATTTTTCTAGACCCTAACCCAAAAACGCCAAATTTTTAATCAGTAACTATCTTATGTATAAAATTTAAGGAATCCGAGCATAAAACGCACGATAATGAGAATCTACCATTAATTCCCGATACTGACGGCCAAATGGCTGGTGCTCCAAGTCAGACTTCTTTAAACGATCCTGTCAGTGCGCCACAAGAAACAGTTCATGAGCTTCACGAGGACGACGAAGTGGTTTCTCGTCAAGAAAGCGTTTGCAGCGAAGAAAATCATATCAGATTAGAAGAAGCACATGATGAGGAGGCAGCGGAAAATAAACAAATAAATTTCGAAGAGTTCGTGGACGACGAGGCTAAATCAGCCGGTGCTTTCCACCACGTACAACACGGCGAAAATGACGCCATAAACCCGGTGGCTGAAGATCAAATTAGAGAAGAAGAAGCTCGAACCTTTGAGAATGCTCAAACAGACGAAAATTTGCCAATCGATCCTAATCCATCGGATGTTCATCAAGAGGTTGAAGAACACGACGAAAATAAAGAACGGGTGGGCCACGTTGAGCAGCCCGTCGCCGATGTTCTTGTGATTGATCACGATGAAGTTGAGCCCGAATTGGCGAGTCTGGTCGACAACTCGGAGCATAGAGTCGATGTCCCTAGCGAGCACGAGGAAGAAAATCAAACCGACGCGGCCGAAAATGTATTTTTGGACGAATCAAAGTCGTCCGAAGATCTGAAACGACATTCGGATTTAACCGAAGATTCCAGTTCCGCGGCTATGAAAAGCAGCGTTTCGTTCGGCGATACGCTTTTGACCTCCAAAGACGAATTTCCCGAAGCGGAAATCAGAGGAAGAGCCGGCTATCGCGATGGGCCTCTCGCTGATGGGGTACAAACGACGAATAATCGTCACCGCAAAACTTGGGGAATCGATCGAGACGCTAAACGAAGGTAGTTCTAAGCGCGGAGTTAGAGGGGGATGGGGGTCGCCCCCCCTACCGTCGTGAAAAAGCAGTTGAGCGCGATTGATAATAATGTCTATCTTATGGTGATTTTAGCCTTTTTATGTCACGATTTTTCAAATTTTTCAGCACTCACTAATGACCTTTACCGACTTTCTTGCCGCTCTAAAAATTTTGTTTTTACGTCAGAATGTAAAGGATATTTTAGTTTCTACAATAATTTTTTCGAGTGTTTTTGAGTGCTTGCGCCGATTTTTACACTAATTATGCGTCTTATTCGTTGTAAACTTTCGAAATTTTATAATTTTTTCGGGTCACAAAATGATTTTGTTTGTTAAAAGACTGCAAAAGACCGATACTTTAAGCATAATGTACGGAATTTTCGGACAATTTTTGACACTATTAGGAAAATTTGGGGTTCGGCCCCCATGTCAGAAAATCCTGGCCGCCACTGGTTATTACGTGAGTTTTATTTTTTGAATAGTGATAAAAGCGCAAAAATAGGACCATAAATAAATCGTATGGATAATTGAGCAGAGATTATTTTTAAATGATTTTATTGAGTTATCTAGAGAAATTCTGATGAAAATAATTAGTGCATTAAGTTATTTCTTAGTTAGGTATCATTATCGGTACTTTAATTTATTGATTACCCAATTTATACGTGTACGTGTAATTTATATTTATAATGTTATTTATACGTGCGTCAACTAAAAGTTTTCCAAAACCGCATAAGGCTTCGCATGCTGTATTATCAAAAACGAGCTAAGTCATAAAACCGCATCGATTCTAATGTAAAAAATAAAAATTATATGTGTAAAGCATTTCGTCATTACTTCTGGTCAGCCCCGTATCCAGGATTCGCCCAAGGGCAGGATGGACTCAATGTAAATTAGTTCACAACTCAGAAACTTCGTTGGGGCACTTTTTGACGTTTCCGCCATCTATTAGATTATAAAATTAAATTTTTTGGAAAGGATTTTCTTCCCTATCAATAGGTTGTGAAAAATATCGTTTTTTGGTCGCGATTGAGGCTTAATTGTGAAAAATACTTCAAGTATGAGGCGCCGAAAAGTTGAAGATTTTTACTAACAAAATTATGCAATCATTTCAACATTCCTTGCATTATCTTGCCATTTAAATTTTTTGGCTAAGGGGAAGGGAGCGGCCGCTTCCCGCCGCCTAAGTTCGGCCGTCCTTCTGGCAAGCTGCACGAAATAGAAAACCACGAAGCAAATTTTTTCGTGATTGGTCAATCTCACTGAATCAAAATTCTGAATAAACAGATTGATGAGGACTTATCGTTTGACATGACATAAAGATACATTCACTAGCAAAGAAAAATGCTCCGATGGAACAAAAAAGATGAATATACTTGGAATTGTGGATTATTATGGATGTAAAAGGAGGGGACTAGGGAAAATCTATCTAAAGTCGGAAAATCTGCTAAAAATCACACTTTCTCTAAGCAACGCAAAAATCGATGTATATTCTGCGGCCAACAGATTAAAATAAATATTCAATCATAACAATGATTGAAACAGCAGCACGTTAGCTCATGCAGTAGCTATGGGAAATGATATTAAGTAAACTAACAGTCTTCCAAGCCAATTGAATGAAATAGCAAACATCGAAGACAATTGAAGACATGGTTGGTTAAAAACAGTAGGAAACACGTAAGTTGACTTGAAACAGACTTAATGTTGACACACTAGCATGCCCGAAACGATTGTGTGCACTAATCAATCGGCTCCTGCTTTGCTTGCTATAATGCTCATAAAACAAAACAACTTTAAATACAATACCTCTTAGTTTTCTATCAATCAGGTGCCAGCAATTTAAAAAAGTAACCTTGATAGATTTCGTTTATACACTCTTATCTGAAACTTCGAACATTATTTAAAAGACACTTTTTTAGAGGCCGCAGAATATACATCGATTTTTTGCGTTGCTTAGAGAAAGTGTGATTTTTAGCAGATTTTCCGACTTTAGATAGATTTTTCCTAGTCCCCTCCTTTTACATCCATAATAATCCACAATTCCAAGTATATTCATCTTTTTTGTTCCATCGAGCATTTTTCTTTGCTAGTACACTACTTTTAATTAGCGTGATTTCAGTACATCAGTCAGTAAACACAATCAGTAACATGCCACAATAATGACAACAGTCCAAGAACGCGGAAAACAATATTGTTCTTAACATCAGCATTATCCTTTTTAAACAAGACAACCTTATTGACACCATCCATTTTCAAATTAAAACTGCATTAAGTTATTTCTTCTTAATGTGCAGTTCACTTATAATCAAGCACAAAAATTTAACCAACGAATTCACATTGCAAATCCTCACCAATCAATACACAAGCACAATGTGTTGTGACTTTTGAAAGTGAAAACACCCAATTTTCAATTTTCAAATTGAAAATTGGATCAATTTTCAAATTGAAAATTGGGTCAATTTTCAAATTGAAAATTGGGTGTTTGAATTTGCGATGAAGAAAATAATCAAAAGATAGTCACTTGGTTTATTTAAGCCGAGTAATAAAATAACGACCGTCCACCAATTCCAAACTAAACGCAACTAATCTGATCACTATGAAAAAGTTTTGAAAAATGAGCTTGCTAAGCGAGAGTTGTAAACCAAGAGAAACTTAAAGTTAAAACCTACCATTAAATTATGAGAGAATTATAAAAGATTTTAAACTTCAAGAAAATGGAAAAGGCGGGATGTTGGTAAATTAGAAGGCAAAGATTTTCGGCAAAAATTCAAAAACTTCACGCAAATATCAAATGTAAGGAACAATAACGCTTTGATTTGGTAGTAAAATAAATTTGTAGTATAGACTACATATTAACAACAAATGAATAGTGCAAACTTTACACAACTACTAGGTGTAGAGAATACTAACAGTTTACGGCTTATTAATGTACATGATTACAATAAAGCTGTATATCTTTGTCGACTTCTGTGCACAGTAGTGTGATTGCTGGTTCATTTTAAACCACTTTTGCAGGCAATTTACATCAATTAAACGATAGCTCTCCATGTGCCAGATTTTGTGAAACATATTATAAACACGGCTAAGAAAGATTTAACTTTAATGCAACCCATTTAAAACAAAATTACATCTCTTCAATGATCTAAGGACACTTGAACATAATTTTTAAATCACTTTAGATTACTTTTGAGGGTAAACAAACTCTACTTAATTGATGTCTCACATATGAATCCTTGAAAATTTCTTGACTTCAGTTACAAAGTCTCTGCAAGTCTATCGAATTAGGGTTAACACGCAACGTAAACTTTACACAAACACATAGCGTAAAGAATATTTTAGTCGGATTCGTAATTTTGATATTGCTCCGATATTTCTTTCAACATTTATGGAAAAATGAGTCTCCATAATGTTTTAAAGACAATAAACATTAGGTTTAAACCACTTTGCAATACTGCTGAGTGTAAGCAAGCGCGCCCAATTGACGTATATATTTCATTCCCTGTAAATTTTTATATCTCAGGAAAAAATTTCGATTTTTGCAATGCTATAGAACAAAGGCTAACATGCAGTGTAAAAAATTACTCGGATATTATGATCAACATTCATGAAAAAATTATGTCTCTACAATGGTCTGAGGACATATAAACAATGAATGTAAACTACTTTACATCACTGTTGGATGTAAACAAACGCGCCTACGTGACGTCTCACATTTGATCCTTTGAAAACTTCTAGGCTCCAAGAAAAAATTAGGTTTAAGGAATGCTCAAAAACGAAGATAAATATATATGTAGTGTAAACTTCATGTAAACACCTAGTGTAAAGAAGATTTTAGTCAGATTCGTAATTTTGATATTGTTCCGATATTACGATTAATATTTATGAAAAAATTAAGTCTACATAATGTTCTATGGGCAAACTAACAATTGGTGTAAACTACTTTACAACACCGTAGAGTGTAAACATATGCGCCAGACTGGCATGTCAAATTTGATTCCTGGTCCATTCCTAGACTTGATAAACGTGTCCCTGACTCGTAACCGGAGAAGCAGGCAGAAAAAACAAGACAGAAACGCATTTAAAACTCCAAATTTTTGACTTTACACTCGCTAAATATTAATGTATAGACAATTTGCTTTGACATGCACCCGATATAAAGCACTTTATTTTTATTCTATTAGACTTATCCCGACTTCTGGACGGAGAAAGTGGCGAACAAAAAACGCAACAAAAACGTATTTTCCATCATTTAGAACACTGTAAACTTTAAAATTCCGTACCGAACTCCCCATTGAGTTTAAAGAAATTCGGTTTGGTACAATTTGTAGCTTTTAAATCGTAGTACATTCCTGTGTGCCAAAATTCTGTTGCAAAAATTATTTGGCATGATTTATCAATCAAACTTCGGAAAAAACGTGTTTTTTAGCCCATTTTTTACCTCTGATTTCGAACTTTACACCCCCATAAATAACTCAATATTGCGTTTTTTTAAATGCGGTTTGCTGCGATGTTTAGCCCCTGTGAGGCACTTTATTAATACTGTCTTCGATTTGCACTGCCTCATAAGCGGAAAAATTTGGCAGAGAAATCTTAGTTAAAATCCGTTTTTTTACACCATCCACTAGAGTGTAAACTTTAAACCCTCAGGATCTAACTCACCATAGAGCATACAAGACTTTGCTTATATGCAGAATGTAGCCCTTGATCCGCTGTACATTTCTGTCAGAAAACATTTTAAAAACCTCATAACCGGAGTTAGTATCGGACATAGGAAGGTTGAAAACTCGACCAAAAAGTGCTTTTTCACCCCCAGATTTTCGCACTCTTTACACTGCCGTTCGATAAATAATGCGAATTTCAAAAAACAAAAAAAGTGTCATCTGTAGAATTTATCCCTCTATTATCCTATTCTGTTCAATCCTTCGAGTCATCAATACTCAGTTGTCCACATGCCGCAGTAAAAAGGTCCCAAAATTTGTCCTATGTTATAACGTTACACAAAAACTTTACACCTTCTTTACACAGTCAATTTTGAGTTTCAAGAAAAAACAAAAAAAACACGGGCAGCGAATTTTTTTATTATCTTTCTTTTAAAAAAAACCGCACCTTCCAGAAGTGTCCCGTTATAGCTGTAGGGGGTGCCCAGGTGTTGGGGTACCCAAGTATATTATAGGTAGCGCGCTAACGCGCTACCTATGATTAACGCAATCGTTTGGCAAAGCTGATTACTAGCTAGGCTTAGCTTGCTATCACACATGGACGTGAGGGATCTGGGGTGTATGCAAGCCCGCAGAAGTTAAACCCCCGCAGATTACCGTAGACCCCCAGAATTCTATTTTTAGTTACATTTTTGGCAATTTTTGGCGATTTCACCCAACCACACCCCCAGAATTTCCTTGCTGACTATATATGCTTTCTAGTCCATCGAATTAAATACTCAGGTTGTGGCACACTTGATTTTAGGACGAAAAGTCAAAGTCCTGGTAGACATATGGATTCCTCTGAATGGTCTAAAGCTAATGCAGCAAGATACGCCGATTTGCATGCCATTTTCGGTCAAGCAGAACGCGATGAGTGGATGAAGTTGAAGGAAGAGAAAATCAGACTGAAGTTAGAGCAGGAACAAAAGGAATCAATGATGAAAGAGGCGAGAAGGAAGGAAGCTGACGAGGCTTATAAGTCATGGTTGAGGAAAAAGTCTTCTGAGAAAAGAGCCAACAGTCATGGAAGAAATTCGGAAGTATATTTTATTCTATTAAGCCTAACTTGTAAAACGAATAGTAATTTAGTTTTTCGGTCTGCTTCCTCATTTTCCAAGACAACCAGGTATTTTTACCTAAAATAGCGTAAAATTAGCATAATCGGCCTTGAATGCTAAAAATGTTGACTATTAACATTCATAATAATGTTTTTTAACTTGCGAGTCGCAAAATCATTGAGCTTTTTTAAAAGCAGTGCATTTTTGAATGTCCCTTCTTAAAAAATTACTCTCCTAATTTTAGTCTTCTATTATTCTATCTCTAATCAACTTTAGACTGAGACTTTAAATAATACATTATTTTCGAGGTTTTGAATTGCTCAATAAAACTTCCAAAAGTTGTAAGTTAGAATTGAATTGATGGCGAATTCTGGATTTTCGCATTCGAAAATTCAGAAAACGAACATTATTTCTTCATCTCGAAAAATATATTGCACATATATAGTTTACATCTGACTTAGTTTGAACATCAATATTTTCATTTAGTTTGTTGCGAGAAAAACGCTTTTTCATTTCTAAGCACTTATAGGTCAGAGAATCTTCGAGAGAGCTTTAAAGCATCAAGAACTAAATATTAATCCACAGTTTAGATGATTTTTGAGCAATTGTAGAGAAAATATTTGATTTTCATAAATGTTTCTCTGATGTTTTGCTTGCAAAGTACAGAGATAGGGTTCAAAAACAAAAGTTGAGAAGTTTTTCGTGAATCGAGTGATAAGAAATCAGTTATGCAGAGAGTTTGAGCGATTTATTTGATTATGAAACAAAGTGAAATATTCTTGAAATTTTTTGAAAAATATTTCTTCGACATAGAGCTCGCCGAGAAACGTTAAAAAATGCCTTTATCTTCGCCTATCTCCTAATGGTTCTCGAGATCCGACTTCAATGTTTGCGATTCCCCTTGAAATAAAATCATGGATAAGGGGACCAATATACGTGCATACGAGTATGTGCATGAAAATATTCTTACACATTTTCTTAGATCATCGCAATGAAAATTTTATAATTGTTTTCCGTAAAAACTTTTGCTTCTGTTGAAACCTCATCCGTTTTTCCATTTTTCTCTTCGAATATCACCATTTAGGCACAGATTATTTTGGCGCAATGCGGTTCGATTATATGACCTTTTAGTAGATATTTAAGCATCTATCTGCTGAACTATTTGGCTGACGATAAGACTATATTTGACATGAGCAAGTAAATAAAACTAATTTTTCTGTATTTATCACAAGACACCATATTTGACACTTGAGTTCTTTAAAATAAAGCTTGGAAATGAAGTTTGATAGTTTAATCATAATCAACTCACTAGAAGAGCTACAGGAATTCTAAGTCTCATCTCTACAATTTTCTAGTATTTTTCACACAAAGTATAGTCTGACTAATTCGTATTCCTATTTTTGTAGCTTACTTGGTGCAAGCTTTGCTATGCGTTAGTTGACATACTCCCATTTACATAGTCGATGTCAATTTAGATGCGTGTTCACAAAAATTGCCAAATTTGCATTTGCTTAAACCATTTTTTGTAGAATCTCTCTGCCTATCTTACCTATTTGTATTTCTTCTCTGATGACCTCGCCTACTTGTAAGATGTTCTTTTAATACTTTATTGTGTTACTATGTTTTCTTATCTTTATTTTCTTTCATGCATTTCATTGCATTTCATTTCTCTTGCGCCTTTCTCGACACTTTGCTTGCCTTTATTTAACCTTTTTCTTTTTATTATAATATTTTTAAAATAGACATTGTAAACAATATCTTTGAAATTTAGAGGAATATTTTGAATAATTTTCAAACAAAAAATTTTTCCTTGATTCGCTTTTAAGCCTGTGCGTGCGTGCGCGCGCGCGCGCGTGCGTGCGTGTGTGCGTGTGTGTGCGTGCGTGCGTGTGCCTGCGTGTGTGCGTGTCGTGCGTGCGTGCGTGCGTGCGTGCGTGTGTGTGTGTGTGTGTGCGTGTGTGTGTGTGTGTGTGTGTGTGTGTGTGTGTGTGTGTGTGTGTGTGTGTGTGTGTGTGTGTGTGTGTGTGTGTGTGTGTGGAAAAACGTTTTTATTGGAAAATGAAGTGCTCCTCAAATTTTGGCCCACGGGGTATCCTAGGCACCTGATGCCGAATTTTCCTTCAAAATTACTCGATAAAGCCTCTGAAACTCGAAATTGACGGGCTAGTACAAAAAGCTTTTATCACTTCTGTAGGCGTATATAACTGCCGTTAGGCATGAATGTTACGCCGCTTGAACCAACTTTTAATGCGCTATCAACTAGTGTAAAGCACTTTACACTGAAGTGTAAATTATTGAAAAGCCGCAATAAAAATACTTTTTGAAAGCACATTTTGCTTATTATCTGAAAGCACATCGAGTAAAATTCAATTGAATTCGAGCTATTCCTTGGCCCTGTCTTGACTGACCTTACTGTAGAATTTTAGTAAAATTCACGAATTGATTCTTCAGATAAAGGCGCCCAAACTGACCCTATCACTTACATTAAATTTTAATTTTTTTGTACCTTACAGGTGCACAGCACGGGTGTTACTCCCACCGTTTTTTTGTTTTCGGCAAAGATTTTTCCCGATGTACAAAGACTTTTCGGTACCGTCTTTGTACATGTACAAAGATTTTTGGGAAGACAAAAAATTGCAAAAAAGGTCTGAAATTCGAAAAATTTTCGGCGCATCTTTATAATGGCAGAAATTGCATTCCAAAATGAAAAATGTCAAATTTTTCGGTGCTTCGCGCCGTTTTAAGACAATCCTCAGTGATTTTTGTCCTTAGAGACCCAGAAATCAGCTAAAATTCACTACCAAAAGTCGAACAACTCTGTTTTTACCACACTAAAATCGCGGCTGTACCAT
The DNA here is from genome assembly GCA_036768485.1 of Mermis nigrescens. Lineage (NCBI taxonomy): Eukaryota > Metazoa > Nematoda > Enoplea > Mermithida > Mermithidae > Mermis > Mermis nigrescens. The sequence goes on from JAVLUZ010000145.1 coordinate 20,472,481, forward strand.
ATTAAAGTACTCCAAAATTTGTGCGTACAACATGTACAAAGATTTTTGGGAAGACAAAAACTGTCAATAGGTGTAAAATTCCATTATTTTTTTTTGTCCTATATATCTTAAAAATGACAGAATTTGCATTTAGAATGAAAAAATGTCAAATTTTTCGGCGCCACGCATCGATTCGAGACAATTTTTAGTAATTTTTGGTGTCAGAAACCCAGAAATTAGTTAAAATACACTACCAAAGATCGGAAACCCTGTTTTACCACACTAAAATCGCTACTGTACTATATAAGAGTACACAAAAATTTGCATTTACAAAATCTACAAAGACTTTTGGGGACCATCTTCGTACATGTACAGACGGACCTCGTACAAAAAAAACGCTGGTTACTCCCCAAATTGTCCCTCCTGAGTTTATTGGACCCCTGATTCCGAATTTACTATAAAAGTTCTCGAACTGCTATCGTGCAATCCAGTTTATCATGTATGAAAAGTGTTTTGAATGATGTAAACCAATATGCGCGCAAGTCGGTGTAAAACAACCAAACGCTTAAAATGCAAGCTTTTAAAAATGCTAATGAAATTTCAAAATCCCCTGCTTATATTTCTTGCGTTTGTTTATATACGGACATGCTATAATTTAATTTGCTTCTCAGTTTATAATGCACTGTGATTGTTAAAAGAGCAGAAAAATAAAGCAAGAAACTTTAATAGACTAAGAAAAATTAAATGAGTGATAAGTGAATTGAGAAGCATGCTGAGCTGAAGGGGTAAATTTTGGTGAGTTGATGATTTAAAATTCGAAACTGATTTAAATTGCACCAACATAGATTGAAGACAACCATACGTGGGCAGCGAGAAAATTCTGGGGTGCAAAATTTTTCAAAGGTCGAAAAATTGCCTTAAAAATGGTGGTATGGCGGAGAAAAACACCATTTTTCGACGTTTCTCATCGAGCACTATCCATTGACATCAAAAAATTGCGAAAAAAAACGGAAATAAATTTTAAAAATTGAATTCTGGGGGTATTTTGATTTCTGGGGGTGGTATTTTGGTTTCTCGGGGGGTATGCATACCCCCAGACCCCCCACGCCCAGGTGTGAAGACAACCTTAGTGAAAATAATAATTTATAATTAGCGCTCCATAACAATATTGTGATTTGTCTATTGTCAAAAAAGCTTTGTAGAAAACATTAGACTTGCTTATGCCAAACTATGGACACTTATGGTGAGGTAGAGAAAGCTGTAAAATTTGAAAGGACTAAATACTAGGATACTGGTCATCATTTATGCATCGCTTTGCAAATGTGAAGCGAAGCGACCCATTTGCAATAAAAATCTAGCAAAGGGGAAGCGAAGCGCCCCTTTTGCTACTTTATAATTAAAATTGTTTGATTATAAATTGCTTAAAAATGTGTAAACTGCCTAAATTAAAAACTATTGACGGTTCCTGAAAGAAAATTTTTTCTTCTATCGAATGAAGTTCAATTTATTGAATAATCTTTAGTATTGGTTGAGGAAATTAAATTTTAGTACAAGTAAAAAAAATTTGGAAAAATCGACAAAATTGTCAACTTTGGCATACTGTAGCTCCACAAATTTTCCTTTGCAGACTAAATGAACTACACCACGGTGTTTATCACAAAAACTACCCTATGAACATGTGTCATTTTCCGGTATGGATAATTTTTGACTAATCGCAATCCGGGTCGAACCTCCCAGAAATTGGCTCTTAATAATTCAATGAAATATGTTCGGAAAACTGTTTATACGTAGGTACCTACATACTTACCTATATACTTACTTTATAATGAAAATGATTGGTGTCCGCTGGTCACCAATACGTAGAATAAGAGAAACTTAAATTTTTCGTAAAAACTAAACTATGGACGTTCCATATATACCTACTTTAATATTGCTTTCTTAATCTAGTTTATTTTTAAAGCCAGGGTGCGGGCATTATTGGAAGTTTAAGTTTGGATCATATTCTGCAATTACCCTTTGTCAGTTCATTTATTTTCCTATTAGAAAGAACACAATGAAGCTAAGTTACAAGAGAAGCAAAGAAACCGGGAAGAAGCGGACCAGGCCTTCAGGGTGAGTACATGTTAATCTCTGTTACTAAATGAGACAACACTTGAATTTTTTATTATTCCCTTTCTGCACTATCTTGAGCTGACTACATTTAAAAGATTGTAGCGTTAGTGATACGATTCTTGAGAGTTTCCAATGCCTAAGAATTATACCACATGAAGCTTGATTTGTTAATTAGAATACTTGTGAAGCCAGACGATGTGAAGAGTGCAAAGTAAGTTCATATAAGCTAGTTAAAATTTTTTTATATACATATATGCGTGTATACGCACAACCGATTACATAATTAGAATATTTATATATGTGCGAGCACACATGGGCTTGGGGTCTGGCTGGACTGGAGAGGTCCCCCAAATCCATAGATCCCCAGAATTGAATTTTTAGTGCTCTTTTGGCAATTTCGCCCCATCGTATTCCCCCTGTATTCGGTTGCTGCCCATGTATGTGTGCGAGCGAGCCCTTTATTATTATTTCGTCTCCGGATATGACTGACCCATCAAGCGTGTTATTTCACTACGTGCATATATCTTTAGGCATGGCTTGAGCGTAAAAAAGAACAAAGAGAGAGAAAGCTGAAGTTCCTGGAAGAGATGGAAAAACAAAAGCAGGTGAGCTGATATATACATATGTAGTTCCAAAAGAATATATATAAGGTACTTTTTATCATATTCCACGAGTCTGTGTGCTACTCCTGTTCATTCTGTTTTAATTGTGAACTGTCTCACTCTTTTTATATTTATTCTGAACGAGTTTTAAGCATTGTCTTGACTTGAGCATTTTTGGTTGTCACTAATGAATATTTTCTTACCGTAGCCAACAAAAAATGCGATGGGACGAATTCGGTATGTACCCCAAATTAGTATTCGTAACCTGTTTGCAGCATGCATTTATATGTAGCTTAGCTTTTTTCACGTGACTTAGCATCGCATAAGAAATTGTGCATGTAGTTGTGCTTAATGAAAATTTTAATTACTTGTAAAACAAAAATTTTAAAAATTTAATTATACAATCGTCTAATTATTTAGAAAATCAGACAACCTGGAGACGAAGCAGAGCTGGCTTACAAAACTTGGCTGCAACAAAAGCTTCAGCAAAAAAGAGAACAAAAAATTTTGACTCAAGCTCAACTGCGCGAGATGCAATTTGTGGAACCTGTAGATTTTAATAATATGTAGGTACGTTTTCGTACAACTTGTTAAACAAGATTGCAAAATTATCAGGAAATTGTACAAAGATTTTAAGGCTCTGATAGTTATCTAAGGTTGCTGATATGCACAGGGGACTTGGAGTGATTTGCACTCCCTTTTTAGGCGTGGGCTAGGCTGTGCAGTCTCACAGACTGACTTTACAGAATTCTATCTGAAAAACGGTGTTTTCTGCCTTGATTTGAAGCAAACTTTCCTAGTTTCGTCTTAGAAAATTTGTAGACTTTTCTAGTCAAGATACTCAAAATTTCAACATCATACTAAAAGATTGTATACCTACGATTTTACCATTTTTACCTAGTACCTACAATTTTTATTTCATCAATCCATAAGAAAAAAGAGCTTTTAAGTCTTGATTTATTGTTTTTCCTGACAAAGCAAACCATTGATTTGTGTCTTTCCAGGAATATTCTGCGGACATTCCATTATGGTTCAAGCAACAATAATGATAAAGTTATTGGGTTGCCGAAGCTCAATCATTCTCGGCGTATATCGCCAAAAATGCTCAGAAGACCGGTGGAAAAGTCAGATAGTTTGCCTAGTATAAGTCGAGTTTAATAAAAATACAGACTCCATTCACCATTTATATACATATGTGCATAAAGTTCAGCGGAAATTGAAACATAGTGAATGCATAAACTGATTGTTTTCGCTATGTCCCTACTATCACACTGAGTGTACGAAAGTCTTCCAAAATACTTCCTTGGCTATAAAAAATGGAATTTTACTATTCCTTCCCATTTTTTAAAAATTTGTGAGCAATCAAGTCCGAAATTTTCGCACGAATATGACTGTCCGTCCTTCTTATCTTAACTTAATCTATTATGTCAATTAAAGGAGGAAAAATCGTTTCTGAAATAGACATAGCTCCATAATGGTCTTTGTATTGTCGTTTTGTAGTAATTCATGCCTGTGATTTTGCTGACCTGTCTTTTGACGGTATAATAAGCCATTTTGTTTGAATACATTTGTCTTTTATTAATTTTGTCTTTATTTTCAATAAATCTATTGAGGTTTTACAGGAAGGTAGTACTACTATGTATAGTCTATAATCGCATTTTGCATTTCATTTATTGCTCTCTGTGATTTTTTGATCGATGTTCAGCGATTTCAAAATACATACCTACGAACGTAATGTATGAGAAAATCATTCTCAGAATAAATAATACTGGTGTTCATTTCGGTTCCATAATACGCTACAAACGATGTAGATTGGCCTAGTTTTAAGAACTATTCAATCGCTTCTATAAGTGAACGATGACATTTTGAAATTTGAGAAAATAGCGACTACAATACTCTTGCTTTATTATATTTTAAGGTTGCAGCACATATTGTGTGGTGTAGCAACTTTGAGTTTTTTCAAAGTTTGTCGAGAATATGAATTTAGATGACAAGGAAGGTCATGGCGCGACTCCATCTAGAGATGAAGCAACAAGCCTACGGGATTTAGCGCAAAAAAGAAGATCTAAAAATAGCTCGGAGCTCGATGAGCGTGTAAATACCGCCTCACTTACAATACATACATAGATGTGTAGAGGTCCTAAATTACTCACCTACTTTGAGTGATTTCACACCACCGGGCGGACTCGAATTGCATATGTGCACATGGATTGTTTAGGCAAAAGCCCGATGTTTTAGGCTTTTCTGAAAGTGATTGCACATTCAGTGCGTTGGCTGAAAAGGTTGCTACATAATTTGACTGTTGGCCGTAGGCACAGTTTCCGTGCGATACCTATGTATGTACCACACCATATGATTTTCAGCCATCTTCGATCCTTAATTTTGTCTTATCTTCCTATTTTCATTAAATTTTTGACTTTCAATTTAAAGGGTCACGAACTTTTTATGCCAAGCTTACAATGTTAAAAAAATTATGGCATTTTGCGCATTGCAAGCCGCATGTTACACAACCCTTCACTAACGGATCATGAAAACATTTCTGGGAGGCGGTCAAAAATTTAAAAATATTACTTTGGTTATAAATTCATGTACCCAGCCACTTCACTTATAGTCTGTTTCACACAACTTCGGTCATAAATTTTAAAACCATCCCCAACAATAAGCTGACAGATTGCGATTATAGCATTGATCTGATATATAATTATCGTAACCCTTGGCATACTGTTGATGAAAATTCTTAGAATTTATGCACGAAGTTATGTGAAACAGACTATAGTAAGAAGTTAATTCTTTTACCGCAGTATACTCGGACAGAAATTCAGTTATGCGAGGTACGTACACCCTCTCTTGTACATACAGATGCGGAGTCTGAACAGGCGCGCTCAAGCGCCCTCAACAGAAATCGGGTAGAGCCCAAAGATTTTGTGAAAAGAAAACTTTTGTTAAATCGTAACTTTCGACTTCTGCAATACAATGCAGCTACAGGTCGCTCAATAAAACACGGGGTATTCGGAAAAAAGGACAAATTTCGTTTTTATTTGAAAATGAATATCTGGAATTTGAAAAAGATCTTTTACTAGTATGCAATTGTAAATGTAGCTGCCCGCACTGTACCTACTGAATCAGCACAGATACGGACAGGGCTAACATTTGCCTTCGGGACTTACGTAAGTACTTAAGCTGCTCTTAGCGCTGGTCCGAATCGCGTAGTCACAGGGTAACTTCGATTCACTGGACCCTTGTAGACCTACGACTTCGATCCCCTCGGTCCATATATTGCTGACCGCTTCTTGTCGGGTGATCTCAGCAGCTACGCCCTAAATCCTAATGTACCTACCTAACGATTCGCGATGTCAGTTGACCTATCTCAACCCAGCTCAAGTTGATGAATTAATTTATTTTCAAAGTTTACACTTGTCTTGAAATGTTTTTGGTTCAAAATGTACATAGCATAATGAAATTTGAAAACAACACCAACGAGCTCTAAGCTGATCAGCCATCATAAATAATTAAATAAGTTTGTAGCTAATTTTAGGGTTGAGAAAAGAATATTGAATTTTGACGAAATAAATAATCAAAAAGTATTTACCCTTTCCTATCCACAAAAATATCAGAAGTCCTCGACAACGGAAACTGGCCTACCTCACCCTCGATATATCTAATCCCTGGGTGGGTTTTCTACTTTTATTCGTATATGTACACATGGCACTCGGCCGGAAACAATACAATATATCACTAAAGGATAAAACAGAGCGAACGACAAATTCGTCAAGCCGCCAACTAACTATCCCATCACGGGATCATTACAGTAACATGAAAGTTAAAATGACAGTTAACTATTAAGCTAAAATTACTTTTAATCAATTCGAATATTCTAGAATGCGACAAGCGGTAATGTAGATAAGATAATTACTATTAGCATATCATAGGTAGCGCGATAGCGCTACCTATAATATACTTGGCCACCCTTTTTCTTATATGTTTTTCACAGCGAGTGCGAAATTTGTGTCCCCCCCTCACAGCTATAACGGCCCACATCTGAGGGGTGCGGTTTTTTTTAAATGGTAGATAATAAAAAAACTCAGTGCCCCCATTTTTTCTGTTTACCTTGCCGAGCGCGTCGTCAGTGTGTAAAGTTTACACCAAAAATTCGAATAATTTGCGGAGGGCCAATTTTTTTAAAAATGTTTCCCCTAATTAGTAGGTTACGAATCTGGTCTTAAAATTTCTTTACACTCATCGGTTGTTGCACAGAGTGTAAATTAGACGGTTTTTTACAGTTTTCATGTGGCCAAGCATATCTAACTCAGTTTTACATTCTATGCAGTCTGATTGGTTTCAAAATGTAGACGGTTAAAAAAATCTAGGGAAGACTTTTTTAATTTTTTTAAAGTAATATTCTCGAATTTAGAGGCGGTTTATTGTTAGCGCGTACCTATAATATACTTGGGTACCTCTAACACCTGTGCACCCCTACAGCTATAACGGGACACTTCTGGAAGGTGCGGTTTTTTTAAAAGTATGTACACATGGCACTCGGCCGGAAACAATACAATATATCACTAAAGGATAAAACAGAGCGAACGACAAATTCGTCAAGCCGCCAACTAACTATCCCATCACGGGATCATTACAGTAACATGAAAGTTAAAATGACAGTTAACTATTAAGCTAAAATTACTTTTAATCAATTCGAATATTCTAGAATGCGACAAGCGGTAATGTAGATAAGATAATTACTATTAGCATATCATAGGTAGCGCGATAGCGCTACCTATAATATACTTGGCCACCCTTTTTTCTTATATGTTTTTCACAGCGAGTGCGAAATTTGTGTCCCCCCCTCACAGCTATAACGGCACACATCTGAGGGGTGCGGTTTTTTTTAAATGGTAGATAATAAAAAAACTTAGTGCCCCCATTTTTTTCTTGTTTACACTCAACACCGAGCGCGTCGTGAGTGTGTAAAGTTTACACCAAAAATTCAAATAATTTGCGGAGGGCCAATTTTTTTTAAAATGTTTCCCCTAATTAGTAGGTTACGAATCTGGTCTTAAAATTTCTTTACACTCATCGGTTGTTGCACAGGAGTGTAAATTAGACGGTTTTTTTACAGTTTTCATGTGGCCAAGCATATCTAACTCAGTTTTACATTCTATGCAGTCTGATTGGTTTCAAAATGTAGACGGTTAAAAAATCTAGGGGAGACTTTTTTTAATTTTTTTTAAAGTAATATTCTCGAATTTAGAGGCGGTTTATTGTTAGCGCGTACCTATAATATACTTGGGTACCTCTAACACCTGTGCACCCCCCTACAGCTATAACGGGACACTTCTGGAAGGTGCGGTTTTTTTTAAAGAAAGAAAATAAAAAAATTCGCTGCCCTTGTTTTTTTGTTTTTCTTGAAACGCAAAACTGACTGTGTAAAGAAGGTGTAAAGTTTTTGTGTAACGTTATAACATGGGACAAATTTTGGGACATTTATAATGCGGCATATGGACAACTGAGTATTGATGACTCGAAGAATTGAACGGCATAGGATAATAGAGGGATGAATTCTACAGATGGCACTTCTTTTGTTTTTAGAAATTCGCATTAGTTATCGAATGGCAGTGTAAAGAGTGCGAAAATCTGGGGGTAAAAAAGCACTTTTTGGTCGAGTTTTCAACCTGCTTATGTCCGATACTAAGTCCGGTTATGAGTTTTTCGAAATGTTTTTTGACAGAAATGTAGAGCGGATCAAGGGCTACATTCTGTATATAAGCAAAGTCTTCTATGCTTAATGGTGAGTTAGATCCTGGGGTTTAAAGTTTACACTCTAGTGGATGGTGTAAAAAAACGGATTTTAACTAAGATTTCTCTGCCAAATTTTCCCGCTTATGAGTAAGGGTGAATTGAATACAGCAGTAATAAAGTGCCTCTCAGGGGCTACACATCGCAGCAAACCGCATTTAAAAAAACGCAATATTGAGTTATTTATGGGGGTGTAAAGTTCGAAATTAGAGGTAAAAAATGGGCGAAAAAACACGTTTTTTTCCGAATTTTGATTAATAAATCATACCAAATAATTTTTGCAAGAGAATTTTGGCACACCGGAATGTACTACGATTTAAAAGCTACAAATTGTACCAAACCGAATTTCTTTAAACTCAATGGGGAGTTCGGTACGGAATTTTAAAGTTTACAGTGTTCTAAATGATGGAAAAAACGTTTTTGTTGCGTTTTTTGTTCCACTTTCTCCGTCCAGAAGTCGGGATAAGTCTAATAGAATAAGAATAAAGTGCTTTATATCGGGTGCATGTCAAAGCAAATTGTCTATACATTAATATTCAGCGAGTGTAAAGTCAAAATTTTGGTGTTTAAAATGCGTTTCTGTCTTGTTTTTTCTGCCTGCTTCTCTGGTTATGAGTCAGGGACACGATTATCAAGTCTAGAAATGGACCAGGAACCAAATTTGATATGCCAGTCTGGCGCATATGTTTACACTCTACAGTGTTGTAAAGTGGTTTACACCAATTGTTAGTTTGCACATAGAACATTATGGAGGCTTAATTTTTTTCATAAATATTAATCGTAATATCGGAACAATATCAAAATTACGAATCTGACCAAAATTTTCTTTACAATAGGTGTTTACATGAAGTTTACACTACATATGTATTTATCTTGGTTTTTGAGCATTCCAGAAACCTAATTTTTCCCTGGAGTCTAAAAATTTTCAAAGGATCAAATGTGAGACGTCACGTAGGCGCGTTTGTTTACATCCAACAGTGATGTAAAGTAGTTTACATTCATTGTTTATTTGTCCTCAGACCATTGTAGAGACATAATTTTTTCATGAATGTTGATCATAATATCCGAAGTAATTTTTACACTGCATGTTAGCCTTTGTTCTAGAGCATTGCAAAAAGCGAAATTTTTTTCCTGAGATCTAAAAATTTACAGGGAATGAAATATATACGTCAGTTGGGCGCTCTTGCTTACACTCAGCAGTATTGCAAAGTGGTTTAAACCTAATGTTTATTTGTCTTCAAAACATTATGGAGACTCATTTTTCCATAAATATTGAAAATAATATCGGAGCAATATCAAAATTACGAATCCGACTAAAATATTCTTTACGCTATGTGTTTGTGTAAAGTTTACATTACGTCTTAACCTTAATTCGATAGACTTGCAGAGACTATGTAACTGAAGTCAAGAAATTTTCAAGGATTCATATGTGAGACATCAATTAAGTGAGTTTGTTAACCCTCAAAAGTAATCTAAAGTGATTTAAAAATTATGTTCAAGTGTCCTTAGATCATTGAAGAGATGTAATTTTGTCTAAAATGGGTTGCATTAAAGTTAAATCCTTCTTAGCCGTGTTTATAATATGTTTCACAAAATCTTGCACATGGAGAGCAATCGTTTAATCGATGTAAATTGCCAGCAAAAGTGGTTTAAAATGAACCAGCAATCACACTAATGTGCACAGAAGTCGACAAAGATATGCAGCTTTATTGTAATCATGTACATTAATAAGCCGTAAATCGGAAATACACCATTTGGAATGGAAAAGACTGCAGTTAATGAATACATATGTTAAACTTATTATAATAGATAGCGCGATAGCGCTACCTATAATATACTTGGCCATCCTTTTTCTTATATGTTTATCACAGCGAGTGCGAACTTTGTGTCCCCCCTCACAGCAACAACGGCACACACCTGGGAGGTGCGGTTTTTTTAATCGATGGATAATTAAAAAATTCGATGCCCGTGTTTTTTTCTTTTGTTTACACTCAATACTGAGTTAGCAATGAGCGAGCAAAGTGTAAAGCAAAAATTAAATAATCTGCGGTTTGCCAATGTTTTTTTAAAAATGTTGCCCCCCAGCTGTAGATTACAAATCTGACCTTAAAATTACTTTACACGCAATGGTTGTTGCACAAAAGTGTAAAGTATACGCGTTTTTTACTCTTTGCGTGTCCTTCAGCTTATCTAACTCAATTTTGGTTTCTGTGCAGTCCTATCGGTTCTATAATGTAGAGGGTTGCAAAATCTCAAATCAATTCTTTTTTCTTTCTTATAACGCAATATTTCTTGATCTGTGATCGTTTTAGTGTAAAGGGTTCGAGACGAAAAACGATATCTCTTCAACTACTCCGCTAAGTAGGCGGAACATGCTAATTATGCTTAAAAGGTGCCCTGACCTTAGCGTTACAGATCACAGTTTATTTTCTTTTATACACCCAATATTGCGGTATTGGCACAAGTGTAAAGTTAACACCGAGAAGCATTTTTGCGCCCAGAGCGTCGTGGATGATGAATTTTTTTAAATGTTCTCCGTCAGGTCAGAATAACGAATCTGACCTTTAAACTTTTCTACAGCCAGTGTTTGTTGAGGTAAAAGAGGTGAACTTTGAATTATACCTACATCTATTTTCTAATGCCGATAGATAACTCCGTATTGCATATTTTTGATCAGATTTTTCGTATTTCAGAGGTTTTTGACTCGTCTTAAATAAATAATTATTTTTATCATCATAAATGCACTATTCTTAAACTTCAGTAGAATGATGAATATCTTTCAAAATAGGATAATCAAGCTGAAATCTGCTGATATGTCGAGTTGGCGCAGTGATTGACAACTCCGTTCTCGGATGCGGTATTAAACAAAGAATGATGGGTTCGAATCTTCTGAATGTTGACTTTTTCATTTTTTCAAATTCTTTTGGCAAAACCATGTACTTCATTTGACTCATGTATCTATTTAGGTTCTGCAGATAACACTTTTTCGTTTTTTGAATTTCGCCTCAGTTCTCGAATGGGAGTGTAAAGAGTGCGAAAATCTGGGTGCGAAAAGACACATTTTAACCGAGTTTTCGACATGTTTATGTCTGCCAACAACTCCAGTTATAGTTTTAGGAAATTTTTTCTGACAGAAATGTACTTCGGATCAAGGGCTATCTTGTGCTTACCAGCAAACTTTTCTACAATCAATACGCAGTTAGTACCAGGGCTTTGAACTTTACTCTCTAGTGGATGAGTAAAAAAAACAGATTTTGTCCGAGATTTCTGTGCCAAAAGTTGGGGTTAATTAAATAAAATAGAAATAAAGTAACTTCTAATGGCTACACGTCGAAGCGAGCCGCGTTCTAAAAACGTTATATTGAGTTGTTAATGGGGTGTAAAGTTCGAAATCTGAGGTGTAAAATGGGCGAAAAAAAACAGGTTTTTTCGTATTTTGATTGATAAATCATATCAAATATTTTGCGGAACATAAGTTTGGCACATACAAACCTACTACAATCAAAGGGCAACAAACTGGCCCGAACCGAAATTATTTACATTCAATGGGCGTTAGGTTCAGATTTTTAAAGTTTACAATGTGGTGGACAGAGGAAAATACGTGTTTGTACATTTTTTTGTTCGCCACTTTCTCTGTTCAGAAGTCGGGCGAGGTCGAATAGGATAAAAATAAAGTAAAATTCTAGTTGTTTTTTCCACGTAAAATCAGAATTGAGAATCTGACTATTAGTATTCTCTACACTTAGTAGTTTTGTAAAGTTTGCACAATTCATTTGTTGATCAATCGCGTTTAGTTCGGAATTGGTGGACGGCCCTTATTTTATTACTCGGCTTAAATAATCCAAGTGACTGTCTTTTGATTATTTTCTTTATCGCAAATTCAAACACCCAAATTTCAATTTGAAAATCATAAAAATTATTTCATAATTTTTATGTAAGATGACTGGCTGGTTTAGAGCTCTTTTTTGTTGTTTTCACTGTTCATTGTGCTCTTAGGAACCAGAAAAGAAATAGTTTTTCGCCATAGGTATTCTATGGCGAAAACAACTTAAAAAAGCTTTTTGCGTTAATTATTATTTTGGTCCAAAATAGGTCAACTGACCTAGGGCAAAATTCGGGGCTCCGTAGGTACGGACGAATTTAGGTCGAGGAGTTTGAGACCGTAGTTATTGAGGGTCGTGTGTTTGAGTCCGGCGTTTCGCCCTAGCAACTTGACCAGCGCTAAGTGTAGCTAGGTACTTAAGTAAGTCCCGTAGGTACGTTATATGTCGTTTCCAAGTTAATTTAAATGTGGAACGACCTCTATAACTTACAGGACTGTTTAGAATGTAACATATATTTACTATAGCTAATAAAAAATAGTAAACTTTACACTTCCGACAATCAAGAGCATATCTAACTCAGTTTTCAATTCTATGCAGTCTGATTGATTTCAAAAGGTAGACGGTTATAAAATCTAGGGAGTCTCTTTTTTAAAACAACATTTTTTAAATTTAGAGGCAATTGATTTATGTTAAGAACAATATTGTTTTCCGCGTTCTTGGACTGCTGTCATTATTGTGGTATGTTACTGTGTGTTTGCTGACTGATGCACTGAAATCATGCTAATTAAAAGTGGGGTACTAGCAAAGAAAAATGCTCCGATGGAACAAAAAAGATGAATATACTTGGAATTGTGGATTATTAAGGATGTAAAAGGAGGGGACAAGGAATAATCTACCTAAAGTCGCAAAATCTGCTAAAAATCACACTTTCTCTAAGCAACGCAAAAAATCGAAGTATATTCTGCAGCCTCTAAAAAGTGTCTTTTTTTAAATAATGTTCAAAGTTTCAGATAAGAGTGTATAAACGAAATCTGTAATGTTTATTTTTTTAAGTTAATGGCAAGTAGCAACGCTGACTAGCTTCGTATCCTGATCTATAGAAAATTAAGTGGTATCTATAATATTAATTTCGAGTTGTGTGTAAGTGTGTGTGTGTCTGTGAGGCAAAAAAGTTTTTACTGGATAATTTTGTGATACTTATTTTTTCACTCAATGGGTATTCTCGGGCGCTAATTACAATTTTTTGATTAAAATGGCTCGATCGGACTCCTGAAACCCGGAAACTACGGATTTATGTAAAAGGTTCTGGTAGCTCTAGCCGCTTATGCAATTGCCGCAGGGTAAAATTTTAAAGCCACCCTAGATCAACTTTTTATGCGCTATCGACTGGTGTAAACCACTTTACACTACAGTGTAAACTGATGTTATGCCGAAAGAAAAACGTTATTTACAACTGTATTTTATCAAATATCTCAAATCGCAGCGGATAAATTTTTTTAAAGTTTTCACCAATTATTGGATATCTTATGACTGACCTTACTGTAGAATTTGAAGAAAATTCACGGATTGGTTTCTGAGATACGGGAGCCCAAAGGTACCCTATGCATAGCGTAAAATTTAGGTTTTTGTCTTTTTGCAGAAGCACAGATTGACTGTTGCTTCCAAAATCGGGCCCCTGGGGTTTCTGGGACCGCTGATTCCATATTCGCTACTTTAAATATACGATCTGGAATCATAAAACATGTATGAGACGGGCTGAAAGGAAATCACGTACGGGTACTTATAAACATGATTAATCACTGAAAAAGAGTTTGCACCAAGTCAAAATTGTTGACCTTGTAAACCAGCGTGCGTGAAATTTAATGCGAAGCAATCGAAAACAGCAAACATGCGGCTTTCGAAAATACAAATCCAAATGTTTTTGCTTCTATCAGCTAATTTAATATGCAAAATTTTTGCATTTGTTTACAATGAGGGCAAAGTTGAACATTGTACAAAGTTGAAGCCGACGCTATAAGATAGGACGTGATACAACATACTCAATGCTACACAATAGGACGTGATGTAACATACCCCATGCTATACTATTGGACGTGATATGACATGCCCCATGCTATAAGATAGGACGTGATATAACATACCCATGTGGATAGGACGTGACCCCATGCTACAAGATAGGACGTGATATACCATACCCAGTGCTATAACATATCCTGTGCTGTAAGATTGGTGTCCCAAAACATCAAAAATATGGTTTGCACCAAAAAAATCTTTTAACATCCCAAAACATGAAAAAATGATTTTGACCAAAAAAATTTTTAAACACCCCAAAAACATCAAAAATATGGTTTTGACCAAAAAAAATTTTTAAACCTCCAAAAACATCAAAAGTATGGTTTTGGACCAAAAAAGTATTTTTAATTTTCCAAAACGTTAAAAATATGGTTATTATCAAACAAAATTTTTAAACATCCCAAACCATCTAATGGTATAATTTCCAGAACATCCCAGAACATCAAAATATGATTTAGGATGAAGAATTCTCAGAACCATTCTATAACGTCAGAAATATGGATTTAATCAAAGGAATGGTTGACAAAAGACAGTTTTAAAATAGTTTAAAAAATACAATATGTTTTTACCAACAATTTTTTTAGAAATATCCCAAAAACATCAAAAGTCCCGAAAAATAAAAAAAATACAAGAGACATCTCAATCCCATACAGCTATCAGGCCTAAGTTCAGCCAGGGCAACGCCGGGCAGCTCAGCTAGATATAAAAAATATTTAAAAAAACCGCTCGCCGATCCATTGCAGAGTCATTCAATTTTTTATACTAATTACTGGTGAAGATATTATTTGTTCACAAATACTCTAGCAGATGGGGCAGCGAAGCGCCCCATTTGCTAGTTGTATTTAAAGTTGTTTTATTTTGTTCTGAGCATTAAAGCAAGCAAAGCAGCGGCCGATTGATTAGTGCACACAATCCTTAAGGGCATGCTAGTGTACCTACATCTAGTCTGTTTCAAGTCAACTTAAGTGTTTCCTACTGTCTTAAACCATTCATTCAATTGGCTTAGAAAGACAGTTAGTTTACTCAACATCATTTCCCATAGCTATTGCGTAGCTAATGTGCTGCTTTTTTCAATCATTTTATGGTTAAATATTTATTTTAATCTGTTGGCCGCAGAATATACTTCGATTTTTTGCGTTGCTTAGAGAAAGTGTGATTTTTAGCAGATTTTGCGACTTTAGGTAGATTATTCCTTGTCCCCTCCTTTTACATCCTTAATAATCCACAATTCCAAGTATATTCATCTTTTTTGTTCCATCGGAGCATTTTTCTTTGCTAGTATAAGATACATACCTAAGTCGAAAATGTCAGAAACATGAGTGTCAACGTAATGTAGACAACAATCGAAAAGTTTTACTGGATAGTACGAAACAAACTTTGATATAATAAAGCCTCTGTACCAGGGGCGGATTTAGGGGGGCGGGGGGCGGCCGCCCCTCCATTGGCCCAAAATAGTGCGCAAAATTAAGCATTTTTGAGCGATGTTTAGCGATTTTCGGGTTAAAACGACTAATTTTTCCGCCCAAGTCAGGGTTCCGCCTCCCCTTAGGGGTACCGCCCCCCCCTTAGGAAAATTCTAGATCCGCCACTGCTCTGTACTGTAATATTTACGAATTTACGATTCATAAGAATCATTAACATCACATGGGCATTGAGAGTTATGGCGCAGTGGTGTGTGGCGCTGATTAATGTTCGTTTCGGTTTTCGTGGAGAGGGTTCTAAACCCCCCACTGATAGCCTGCTTTTCTGTTTTTCAAGCAGAAAAACGTTGGTACCTAACGCCTGCGTTACATAGGTACCAACGTTCATGTTTAACAAAAAATTGGGTACCAACGTTGGTACCTAAGCAGTGCCATTAATTTGTGCGGGCTGTTGCATTCGTTCAATTATAATTTTACTTAATTTTAACTGATTAAGTTAAATTGAGTTTAAATTACACTGCTCATGCGAGTAGCTAAGAAAGTGGTTTCTAGACAGCCTACTTGCAGTAACATCGTCATAAACAATTGCTAGTGACGCACAGTACTTATGCAAATGCAGGTATGTAGCATAATTGTTGCCTCAGTTAGGCATGTTTCAGAGATAAACTTTTCCAATTGTTAAACTCAAATCGAACCGGTGTACGAAGACAGAAATGACCAATAATTGCGCGGTGGAATACAGAAGTGGCATCTTCTATTGGTTGATTTGTCTTTGTAAAGTGCTTTGATTTGACTCATGCAGTTGGAAATGTCTATCTATGAAACATGCCTTTTTAATTCGCTTTTGTAGTCGAATTATATCTGCGCAAAAATTGTGATCCATGCTTAAGATTTCGTTAAATAGACTAGAGCATAAAAGATAGAAAATATTTAATTTTAAAAGCGAGCAATAATTTGATTCTAACTTCTAAATGATATAACTATGCTCTGCGTGTTAAATATAGAATTTTTATTGATTTACTCTTGGAATTAAAAGTTAGTGTACCTGGAGGTTTACGGTTAAGGAATTGTGAACTGTGCTCGCGTTCGCTGTACACAGATGTATCAGGCGGCGGCTGAGGTATTTCTTGAGCGCTAACTTATAGAAGCGAGCACACATGATCATGGGGGTGTTTGGGAGGTTTTCACCCCCCCCTAAAAAAAAAATTTAACCTTCCGCAAAAAATTTTTCACCCCCAGAATTCACACTTTTTAAAAAAATACAACAACAACAACAACAACAATTTATTCGCTAAGTCAAAAGAAAATATTAACATACATGGATAGGACGAATAAACGAAAATGAAAATACATGAAAGACAAAACAAATTAAGTATGACGAAGCAGGGTAAACGTAAAGGCAATAGAAAAAACTGCTCTTACTTACGCCCCTTTAAGAAATTTAGAAAGGTTTAATCTTTTAAGTTTAGTCAGAAAAACGTGTCTATTTGGAGCACTTATAATCTGTTCAGGTAGAGAGTTCCAGATAGGAATTATTCGATTACAAAAATCAAATTTTCTGCAATTTTTATTTACATGATTGACGAGAAGTTTACAAGAATTTGCTGCTCGATTAGAATTTAAATTAATTGTGAAGAAATCCTTGAAAGGAAGAGCTTTACATTTGATAATAGAAAAGGCTAATGTTAGGTCGTTATGGAGGCGTCTTAGCTCAAGAGTGTCCAGACCAAGTTCGTGTAATCTTTCAGCATATGTCAAATTTTTATCACTAAAAATTCGTTTCGTAAACCTTCTTTGAACCCGTTCGACGGAGGTGATATCACACAGCAGGTAAGGACTCCACAAAACACAGCAAAATTCAAGCACTGGTCGAACGTAAGTAATGAAGGCCTTAACAAGTAATAATCTATCTTTAGAAATAAAACTACGCAAGATCAGATTGCTTAACTGCATGCCTTTTCTCACAATATATTCACAATGAGATCTGGACGATAAATTAGAATTCAGAAAAACACCCAAATCTTTTACACAAAGTGTGTCAGTAGAAAGATAGAAATCATTTATGTGATAAGAATGCCTAGGGTTTGAACTACCCAGATATAGGACTAAACATTTATTAACTGATATTTTTAATTGCCATGTATTGGCCCACTCATGCACATAATTTATGTCAGCTTGAAGTGTCATGAAATTGGATGATAGATTCCAAAGTTTGATATCGTCAGCAAACAAAGTAAAATTACTGTTTTGGCGCATTTCACATAAGTCGTTAATGAAGATTAAAAAAAGTGTGGGACCTAGTATACTACCCTGGGGCACGCCACTGGTAACAGAAATGGAATCAGATAAAGAATTTTTAATTTTAACGACTTGGGATCTATTAGTCAAGAAATTTTCGATCCAATCAAAGGAGAGTTTGTTCAGTCCATAAGATGCCAACTTAATTAGCAGTTTTTTGTGTGACACGGTATCAAAAGCCTTACAAAAGTCAATGTAGACAATGTCAACAGGAATTCCCTCATCTAGAAATTTGGTCCACTGATTTTTGCACTCAACAAGTTGTAACGCACATGATCTATTTTTTCTAAAACCAAACTGTTTTTCACTTAGCAGATTTTGCTTCTCTAGATAAGAAAGCAAGGACATGTTCATTATAGATTCCATTAATTTACAAGAAACACAACATAAGGAAATTGGACGATAGTTATCAACTGATGACATATCCCCCTTTTTATGAACTGGGATCACAACAGCTTTTCGCCAAAAATCGGGTATCTTTCCACTTTGATAAGAAACGTTGAAGATGGTTTCTAAAGGTGAGAGCAACACTGTTTTCAACTTTTTAATAAAATATGCACACAAGCCATCGGGGCCAAGCGACAAAGTGGGCTTAAGCCTACTTATGGATTCAGAAATAGTCAGAACATCAAATTTTACAGAAAGAGGATGAGCATCACTTTTGACTCTGTTTGCGAAATGGGGAGAAACAAGATCGTCAATAACAAAATTACTCGCAAAAAAAGAGTTGTAAGCACTGTTTTTTTTTAGCGCGGCGCAAAGGAAAACCGCCCTGCGCTAATGGGACATTTCGTTCATTAGCGCCATGCGCAAAGGCTTTTTGGGCAAAAAATTAGAAATTTAAACATTTTATATTGCATTTTGATTTTAAAATTTTTAAAAATTTTTTCGGCGCTTGGCGCCGACTTCTTAAGAAGGAATTAATTGTGTTTGCCAACCACCGCTTTCCTGTTTCATCATAAGCGAATCCCTGCTTTAGCATCTTTGCAGTAATGAATCCTTGTTTTTGTGGTGCATGGTGCCAAATTAATTGTTTTCATTTTAAATTTATCTTTGAAATAGCCCAGCCTTGAGATACACATTGAGAAGATGCCAAAATTTCGGGCGCTTTGCATCTAATTATTGGTTTCTGTATAGCGGTTGCATTTTGCAATACACGAAAATTGAGTGCAAACTGCAAAGACAGCTTGAAGAAATCGCTCAGTCTAGTATAGGCAAGGCAATGAGAAATCAGGTATCAAACTGATATTTTTACCATTAGATTTCTTGTTCGAGTTGGAACCAGTAGTAAGAATTTTTTAAATTTCTTGCCAGAATTTATTGTCAGTCAGCAGTACATGGAGCGCATCAGAAGTTCAAAAATGCCCTTATTTTTGCCTATCGCCAAGCATTTAAAGGTTTTTGGTGCGCTAATGAGAAGCTCAGCGCGCAAACGCTCTATCCTGGCCATTAGCGGCTGCGCAAATGGGGGTGGCGCTAAAAAAAATCCCTGGTTGTAAGCATTAGCTTTTTCAAAATCATTATCTATCATCCTACCATCACACATTAATATTGAAGCTGACTTTGTCTTTCTTAACCGGTCATTCTAGAAAGAATAAAAATTTTTTACATTTCGAGACTTTAAAAGCTTACGTTCCTCCCTCGTGAAAAGATCTTTCAAAGCAAATTTAATTTCTTTAGTAATCTTCTTATACTTGCTTAAAATAACAGGGCAACGACTCTTTTTATACTTTTCCCAAAGTTCCTTTTTAATTACTTGCAATTTACGACACGACTTTGGCAGTGATTTTTTATGCACAGTATGCTTAAAGGGAACGTATCGATATATAGCCTCATTAATTATGTCAAGAAAAACAACATAAAAATCGTTAATGCTAATGCAATGGGTAAAACAGAGGTGCCAATCGATAGAGGCTAAAAAAATCTCGATAGATGCATAGTCCGCTTTTCTAAAGTCATACTCAAGGGAAGTTTGGTTGGGTACTACAGACGCAGGTAAACTGAACTCAATGCTACAATGATCACTATTAGAGAAAGGTTCAGTAGTCAATACATTGAAGACAAGATTGCTGGAAGTACACAAAATTAGATCAAGAATATTTTTCATCTCTATTTGGATCAAAAGATAATTGTATAAGACCAAGATTGACAAAACAATCATAAAATACTTGTGTCACAGGGTTTCTATAAGCAGAAATAATATTCAAATTCAAATCAGGCAAATTAAAATCACCTAGTAGGATACAATTTTGAGCATTTTCGACATAATGTTCAAATAATTTACTTAACTTATTAGCGATTTCTGAGTCATATTGGGGTGGACGATAACACATTATGAATCTGACAGATTTTTTACACAAGTGAAAATCACAAACTAATACTTCAGGACACAAGAATTCTTCCACAATAGAAACATTGTTGATTTTTAGGGACTTCTTGAAAAAGAGTGCGACACCTCCTCCCCTATAGCCAATTCTGAGAATAGGAAGTGTCTAGATTTAAGCGTTGTTAGCGTTCAAATGGCTCAAAATTGTCAAATTTTTGGCGCTTCGCGCCAAAATTGTCATTAAATAGTCACTTTATATATTTTGCTCAATTTAATACAATTTTTCGAAATTTTTTGTGTTTTTATGTTAGGGTGTGGGTAAAATCCGGAAATGGAAATGGAAATGGAAAATGGAAAATGGGTAAAAGCCGGAAATGGAAAATGGAAATGGAAAACGGAAAAATTGGTAAAAGCCGGAAAATGGAAATGGAACAAAGGGTAAAAGCTGGAAATGGAAAATGGAAAATGGAAAAATCGGTAAACGCCGGAAAATAGAAAATGGAAAAGTGGGTAAAAGCCAGAAATGGAAAATGGAAAATTTTTTCATTTTTACATTTTTTTTGAAAATCATTGTTTCGTGGAAGTTTCAGTTTGAATTGAAGAAATCTCGGTGTTTCTATATATATTTTTCAAATTTCGTATAACCAGAAGCCATAACAATTTCTACAGTAAACTCAAAAATGTTTTATTAGGAGAAAAAGATAAACGTACCTATTTGATTCATTCATAATGCAGGGCAAGCAACATATTGTCCGCAGTTTACACCTCAGAGGGCCTCTTTTCTATTCTCGCTTGAAAGCTGCGCCAATAAGGTCACAACAAGTTGTAGGCACGTGGAAGTATGGGAAGATACTGTAACTGATTCTATAGCCTACAGAACCCTCTGAGCCTACGTGGGGCTGGGACTGCCTGCAGAACAGTTCTGCTTTACATCATTCAGGACGTTAAATGGTTTATATTCAAAGTTTTCGGTCATAGATGTCCAAATTATGTTGCATCTCACCAAATTTCCCTATTTTCGAAGATATTACAAAAGCGCAACCTAAAAAGGAAAAAATTTAACAAAAATGGAAACAAATTGTTTAATGGAGAATTGTTCATTTCAATGTTGTTTCACTCAAAATACTTACCTTTTGCGAAAATCGATCTACCAGATCCCAAAAACTTGTCATCCACTTCGAGACTACAACGATTTTGTCGCAGATGGAAAATCGCCGGAAAATGGAAAAATGGGTAAAACCCGGAAATGGAAAATGGAAATGGAAAATTTTCTATTTCCGCTATTTTCGACATCAAATGGTCCGTTTTCAAAATTTTTGGTCATATATGTCAAAAGCACGACGTTTCCCACTAAATATCCTTATTTTTGAAGAAATATTTAAAGCGAAACTGAAAATGGAAAAAATTTACCAAAAAGGGAAAAATAAAGTGTTTAATGGAAAATTGTTCATTTCATTGTTTTTTCACTAAAAATTCTCCTCTATTGAAAACATTGACCTTTGAGATTCGAGAAAATCGTGATCCACTTCGACTACAACGATTTTGTCGCAGATGGAAAATCGCCGGAAAATGGAAAAATGGGTAAAAGCCGGGAATGGAAAATGGAAAATGGAAAATCTTCCATTTCCGTTATGTTCAACATAAAATGGTTCGTTTTCAAAATTTTCGGTCGTATATGTCTAAATAACGACGTTTCTCACTAAATTTCCTTATTTTTGAAGAAATATCAAAAGCGAAACTATAAATGGAAAAAATTAACAAAAATGGAAAAATTAAGTGTTTAATGGAAAATTGTTTATTTCATTGTTTGTCCACGTCAAAATACTTAACTTTTGCGAAAATCGACCTACCAGATCTCAAAAACTCGTCATCCACTTCGACTACAACGATTTCGTCGCAGATGGAAAATCGCCGGAAAATGGAAAAATGGGTAAAACCCGGAAATGGAAAATGGAAAATGGAAAATTTTCCATTTCCGCTATTTTCGACATAAAATGGTTCGTTTTCAAAATTTTCGGTCGTATATGTCAAAATAACGACGTTTCTCACTAAATTTCCTTGTTTTTGAAGAAATATCAAAAGCGAAACTAAAAATGGAAAAAATTTAACAAAAACGGAAAAATAAAGTGTTTAACGTTGTAGATCGTACATTGGATGACGATCTTTTCGAATCTGAAAGGTCAATCTTGTTCAACAGAGAGACTTTTGAGATGAAAAGATGATGGAATGAACAATGTTCGATTAAACACGTTATTTTTCCATTTTTGTTAAATTTTTTCCATTTTTAGTTTCGCTTTTGATATTTCTTCAAAAACAAGGAAATTTAGTGAGAAACGTCGTTATTTTGACATATACGACCGAAAATTTTGAAAACGAACCATTTTATGTCGAAAATAGCGGAAATGGAAAATTTTCTATTTTCCATTTTCCATTTCCGGGTTTTACCCATTTTTCCATTTTCCGGCGATTTTCCATCTGCGACGAAATCGTTGTAGTCGAAGTGGATGACGAGTTTTTGGGATCTGGTAGGTCGACTTTTGCAAAAGTTAAGTATTTTGAGTGAAAAAAACATTGAAATGAACAATTCTCCTTTAAGCACTTTATGTTTCCATTTTTTTAAAATTTTTTCCCTTTTTAGGTTGCGCTTTTGTAATATCTTCGAAAATAAGGAAATTTAGTGAGATGCAACATAATTCGGACATGTATGACCGAAAACTTTGAAAATAAACCATTTTACGTCCTGAATGATGTAAAGCAGAACTGTTCTGCAGGCAGTCCCAGCCCCACGTGAGGGTTCTGTAGGCTATAGAATCAGTTGCAGTATCTTCCCATACTTCCAAATGCCTACAACTTGTTGTGACCTTATTGGCGCAACTTTCATGCCAGAATAGAAAAGAGGCCCTCTGAGGTGTAAACTGCGGACAATATGTTGCTTGCCCTGCATTATGAATGAATCAAATAGGTACGTTTATCTTTTTCTCCTAATAAAACATTCTTGAGTTTACTGTAGAAATTGTTATGGCATCTGGTTTATACGAAATTTGAAAAATATATGTACAAACACCGAGATTTCTTCAATTCAAATTAAAACTTCCACGAAACAATGATTTCCATAAAAAATGTAAAGATGAAAAATTTTCCATTTTCCATTTACGGCTTTTACCCACTTTTCCATTTTCCATTTTCCGGCGTTTACCGATTTTTCCATTTTCCATTTTCCGGCTTTTACCCATTTTTCTGTTTTCCATTTCCATTTTCCATTTCTGGCTTTTACCCATTTTCCATTTTCCATTTCCATTTCCGGATTTTACCTTTCCCTTTATGTTATAGAAAGAAAGAGCACCATCAGAAATGCTTAAAATCGTGTGCTCAACACATATCAAGCGTTTTTACGGTATAAGGGCACTTTAAAATTTTTTTATTTCACTCTCCCCTGGAAGCGAGTAGAAATGATGGCACACAGGCAATGCCTAAGAGAGCGTAAATTTTCTAAGCAAGTTAAAATACGAAACAAGGACTTTGAATATAAATGAGAAAGCTCCGATGAAAAACAGAAGTAATAATGGTTATTAACAAAACCAGAAACAGAAGTAGTGGAATCACAGAGATGTAGCGATTGGGCGGAATAGGTATTGAACGTAATAAATGAGACATATATAGTTTATCGGATCGAACGCAATTCTGCAGCGCACTTTACATTCGCCTATAATTAACTTCCGTCCTAATATCTATTACACAAAAAACGCGTTTTAAAGCAGGCGGTTCCCATTCAATTAAATGTAAAAGTGTTGTTTGTAAAAATAGTTTTTGGAAAGGTACAATTTTCACCTAGAAATTGAACGTATTTGTCAACTCTAAATCTTTAGCTACTAGCTACGAATAAATGAGATAAAAGTAGCATTTGGTTTGATTAGTTAAGTGAAGGAATCGAAAACATGCAGATATGACAAGGACTAAGTATACATATGGTCGAATAAGTACAGTTCTCAAAAATACGAATTACACTAAATTTTTCCCCGGCCCCGGCCATTTTTCGACCTTGCCCCGGCCGGGGCCGCGGATGCTGAAGAATGGCCGGGGATAGCCGGGGCCCCGGTCGATCACTAGTCTTCACCAATCGACGAGGACCGGTTTATTTCGATATTGGAGGAATTTTTATTTATAACTTTTGTATTAATACGGATCAGGGAGTTTTCTGGGATTGTTTGAGCATTCAGATTGGTGCCAGACATGGGCTAATACTAAAGTATAAATATGGCGCAAATCGCTCTGCTCACTTCGCTCGCTTCCCAATTTTCGCTCATTTATGTCAGACATAACCCATGCGCTGACGTCAATGTGAATGCACGTAACTAAGCCTAAGTCTAGGACATTGGTAACAAAACCCAGATAATGTGTGGAACCATTCCCTAGGCCTAGGCATTCAGACTGGTACCAGCACTCTGTTTCCACAGCTGTCCAGACTATTATATTTATTATCAGGCTAGGGGTTTTACTTCTTTATGCGCTAAATTTTG
The DNA here is from genome assembly GCA_036768485.1 of Mermis nigrescens. Lineage (NCBI taxonomy): Eukaryota > Metazoa > Nematoda > Enoplea > Mermithida > Mermithidae > Mermis > Mermis nigrescens. The sequence continues at coordinate 20,497,426 of JAVLUZ010000145.1, forward strand.
TACTTTTAAAGTATCAACGATGGAATCAGCGCATTCGAAAACCCAGGAAAATAACAACCAAGCGCTTCGACACACGTTTTCTGCTAGTAAACTAACCGCACACTAAAGGTAGGTGTCACTTAAACGTAGGAATGCCTGCTCTAGGTTGTATAAAGACTGAATATGGAGTGTTTAAACCGCGCGCTTGGTGCTAAACATTAAAAATTTTACGATTTTTTCCAAAAAGAGAAGGGGTAAAGGAGAAAAATTGTTCTCAGATTTAATTCCGGGGGGTGAAGGGGCATAGCCGATCTTTCTATTGATATCAGCTGCCCTATTTTTTGGTTGGTTGTTTTTTAGATAGTGATTATTCGGCTGGTTGATTGGTTGCTTAGTGGTTAATTGGCAAATTATCCAATGTTTGACATGTTACTGATTGTCAGTTGGTTAGTTACTGGTTGATTGATAGACTGATTATTTGATTTTCAAGTCATTCGCATGTATTTTGTTAGATTTATCTTCCTTTTTTTAGTAGATTGACTAATTATTAGGTTTTACGGGCATTTTTGTGCATTTCCATCATTTTTCTTTCATCTATATGAAATTTTTCGTAATTTCCATTGCTACTGGCAGATCTTCCCATCAGTGATGGATCTAGGATTTTTGTAAGGGGCATTACCCCAACTTTTCTGAAAACAGTCGAAAATAGGTCTTAAAATTTGCCCTTCGCTCGCGTGCGAAATAGCGTCTTTTCGGCGTTTTGTGTTGTCCACTGATATTTAAGATCGCTTTTTGGCGCAGCATTTCCTCGAAAAATTTAAGTTTCTGTCAATTTGTCTAAAAAAATTATTATGTCTCTCTGATTTTAGCGAAAATCTGGCTCGAATTGCTTGAAAATTTGTGAAGTTAAAGCGGAAGAACCTTTAGAAGCTTAAATTACTGCTCTATATCTTGTATTTATAGTATTTGACGCAGAACGTCTAAGATTTTGGAATGTTATGCTTGAAATTAGAAGAGAACTATACTAAAAAAGCCGTTTATGCTTTTGAAATTGTCTAAAACTCATACCCTGAGCAAAAATATGGCTTTTGGACCGCCAAGAATATAAATTAATGTGATTATAGTCTGTTTCACACATGTTTGGGCGTAAATTTTAAAAACCATGTCCGACAATAAGCCGTCAGATTGCGATTATAGCATTGATTTGATATATAATTATCGTGATCCGTCGGCTTACTTTCGGAAAAATTCTTAACATTTATGCCCAAACTTATGTGAAATGCGCCAGAAAAAATTTGAGAAATTATGATCACTGACCGCCAAAAATTATTGCAGATTACAAATCCTTTCTTTATCTCGCAAATTATTTTTTACCAATAGGGGGCATACCGCACCCCCGCCCCCTTAAATTCGCCCCTGCTTCCCATAGATACCGACCCTGTCCCCATTGATACTGGGTTGTATGAAGTTGTATGGTTTGTCAGTGTAGGAGACACATGCCCCCCTTATCCCACTGAATACGGGTCTGATGGGGGCCACCGATTTCGGGTGGGGGATCCCATGTCCCTTGTTATGTTAATGACTCCCTTGCACATGCCTTCTTTCCTCCATGGATACGAGCCTGTTCTCTTTGCTTACATAAAGCCAGACAATTAGCTATTTGGTTTATTGAATAAACATCTGCTTAGTACGTGGCTTCGACATAATGAAAAAATCTTTTATAAAATAATATGTGTTATTAAGCTTAGACGTAGTTTATTGGCATTAGTTATTTATGCTATGCATTATCGATCGTTTGATGATAAAAGTCATTACATTACAAAAATAGGCCTATTATTACTATTATTGTGGCCGATGGATGACGTCATAGGAATTATTCTGTAAAGTAATCATAGTTTTTATATGTGCCTGCCATTTTACGACATTGTTTTTGATCTCAGCTACTGTTATATGCTGTTCTTTCTTGTGTTTAGTGAAAGTGACATGTTGTACAGTGGATTACCCAGATGAGAAAAGCTAATGGCACAAATATTGGGTTTTGTCGGGTTGTTTTTGCCTTGCTGGTATCAATCATTGCCTGGTACGTTTTAGTCGTATTGCTAGGAGCTCCAGCATTTGAGTAAGTGGTGAAGCTTTCGTTCATATTGCTTTGCTACATATATATTATTTGAGACTTCTGCTTGTACCCATTCTTTTAAGCTTTATGATATTATACTTACTGCCCCTATGAGCAGACATGCACAGCATAAAATCTAGGGGTGAAACCAGCAAATTTTTTCAAAGTAGAAGGAATCGCGTCAAAAACATCATTTTAGGCGTTTCTGACGATGCTCTATTTTTCTAAAACGTAAAACCAGACAAATTTCATAAACAATATCAAAAATTCGAGTAAATTGAACAAAATATAGTCATAAAATGAGTATACGATGTGGCGCGAAGCGTTGAAACTTTGACACTTTCAAGCAGGCAGATGGTTAAAAACGCCCTGCATACATGGACATCACAACTATTGGGTGTAGAAAAAAACTAACAGTCAGATTCGTAATTCTGACGTTACGTAGAACATTTTGAGAAAAGCTTTCGCAAGGCTTTAGAATTGAAGTTAATTTGCAGTGTAAACAGAAGATTTTAGTCGGATTCGTAATCTTGATATTACTCTGATATTACGATCAATATTTGTGAAAAATTTAGTCTCCACAATGGCTTAAAGACAAATAAATATTAGATGTAAACCACTTTACACCACTGTTGAGTGTAAACAAACGCGCCCGTTAACCACTTTACACCACTGTTGAGTATAAACAAACGCGCCCAACTGGCGTATCACGTTTGATTTCTGGTACATTTTTAGGATCTAGTATACGATTTACCCGCCACCGTTTTTTAGCCGATTCAAATAAGCTACAGTGACCAACACTGTAGATTCAAATAAGCTACAGTGACCAACACTATTTTTATTGATGCGAGTCAGAACGTGTTTGATAATTTTTGTGTAAAGTTTGGTCACTGAAGCTTATTTGAATCGGCTAAAAAACGGTGGCGGGTAAATTGTATACTAGATCCAATTTTTAGACTTGAGATCATGTCCAGGCTCATAACCGGAGAAGTTGGCAGAAAGACAAGACTAAAACACGTTTAACACCCAATTTTTGACTTTAAACCTCCCGAAAACGCTAAATAATGATGTAAATAAACGCAATTTGCTGTGAAGTGCACCCCTTAGAAAGTACTTTATTTTTATTCTATTCGACCTATCCCGACTTCTTAGCGGAGAAAGTGGCGAACAAAAAACGGACAAAAACGTATTATCCACCATCCGCCACATGTAAACTTTAAAAAATCTGAATCTAGTTTCCCATTAGTGTAAAGAAATTCGCTTTGGGTCAGTTTGTAGCCTGTAAATCGTTGTACGTTTGTATGTGGAAAATTCTGTTTCGCAAAATATTTGCGATATTTATTAATCAAAATAGGGAAAATATGTTTTTTCGCCCGTTTAACACCCCTGATTTCGAACTTAACACCCCCATAAATAACTCAATATTGCGTTTTTTAAGGGGGTTTGCTGCGACGTGTACTCTTAAAAGGTACTTTATTTCTATTCTATTCAATTTATCACACTTATAAAAGCGGAAAATTTGGCAGAGAAATCTTATAGAAAATCTGTTTTTTACACCATTCAATAGAGTGTAAAGTTTGAACCCCTAGATCTAACTTAGTATTGAGCGTAAAAAAGTTTACTGGTAAGCAAAAAGTAGCCCATAAACCATAGTACATTTCTATCAGAAAATTTTTTGGGACTCATAACCGGACTTATTGGTAGACATAAACAAGTCGAAAAGTCGACAAAAATGTGTTTTTCCATCTCCAGATTTTCTCACTCTTTACACTTCCATTGGAGAACGTACGCGAAATTTAAAAAACAAAAAAGTGTCATCTGGAGCATTACAATTCAAAAGCATTAAATTGTTTGAGGTGTGAATACTGAGTTTTTCACAAGGTCCGGAAAAAACTGTCTAAAATTGCTATATGTTATTACGCTTCGCAAAAACTTTAAACGTTCCTTACAGTCGGCAGCGGGTGTAAAGAAAAACAATAAACACCGGCAGCGAACTTTTTTATTATCCTCCTTTCAAAATAACCGCACCTCCCAGATGTGTCCCATCATACATTCCCATAGGGGGTGAGGGGGGTATTACCCCCACCTCAGGGTCCGCGACTTGAATCACTGTCGGTCGATTTTGAGCTATCAAACATTTTCTGCATGATTTTTGGGTATAGAAGCAGCGAAGATACTAAAAGTTTTTCGGCACTTCGCGCCGACTAATACATTTCTGTTTTGTTTACCCATAAAATACCTAGAATGAACTTAAAATGATCTAAAAAGTCGAAATTTTCGATGAATTCTTATATTTTTTACTTACAAGTGTGAAGAAAGTAGTCAGAATGGTACAAAAAGTAGTTAAAAATGCAGTTTTTTCACATTAAAACCTGCCATATAGGACGTATTAGCAATTCTTCATATTTGACCTGCAAAAAAGGCTAGACTCTAAATTTAGTGGTCCTAAATTTTGGGATTTCACCCCCCTGAACTTTCGACCTTGGGAAACTATGTGTCCCATTATAGCTGTAGGGGTGCTCATATGTTGGGGTATCCAAATATATTATAGGTACGCGCTAACGCGCTACCTATGATTAATAAGATCGTGTAAATACTAAAAACTCAAAATAAAAATTGTTGTGTCCATCTAGCTTTAAAGGAATTTGTCAATGGAGAGTCTTAAACGGCACTGTCATCGTATTAGAATACGATCCCTCGCACATTAATGCGAGTATAGTTTATCTGGGAGCTTGCCTATTTTCAATTGCAACAAAAATAGTGTTTGCGAAAACTTTATTGCACAAAATAAGATTTTTTTATCCAATTTTGATGTAAGATGTTCATTTATTCATTTCTCTTTTTAAGTGAGAAATATTTTTTAAACCCGTCACCTGCTGTTTTATAAGAATGAATTTACCCGATGCAGGTGCGGGTATCTGCTTTATCTCTACTTTTTGCCACCTATTCACATGACGGTTTCTTATTTGGGCATTTTCGCCGGTCCCGTCCCCCCAGACTCACCGTCCCGCTAAACCCACTGTCCCACTACTAGACGCACCGTCCCGTTAAACCCACTACATACATAATTAGGTGTCAATCACTTTTGCGACCGTCCCACTGTCTCGGAAGACCCACCAGAAAGACGTAAGCTTATAAGATTGAAGCGTTGACGTTGCATTAGCTTTTAATAAGAGATACATACGAATATGATGAAAAAGTTTCTCACAGTCAGCTCGATTATGATCGAGCCGAATAGATTGTTTCAAATTCTTAAGAGAAAAAAATTCAAAATGCTAATTAGATCAATGTCAATAAGTCTCATACATGTAAGAGGAAGTGGGGGACATAGGTGGGCGGCACCGAATTTCTGGGGGCTGCAAGATTTTTCAAAGGTCAAAAAATGGTCTTAGAAATGGTGGTATGGCGAAAAAATACCATTTTTTAACGTATCTCATCGAGCACTATCCATTGGCATCAAAAAATTGCGAAAAAAACAAAAATTGAATTTCTGGTGGGTGTTTTGGTTTCTACGCGGTTTTTTTGGTTTCTGGGGGTGCATACCCCCAAACCCCTCACGCCCAGGTGTGGTGAGGGATCTACCACCGAAAGTCGGTCGTCTTCCTCCTTCCTTCAAAGCCAGAAATTTTTGACCCCTCATTTTTTAAAAAAATTCAATTTTTTTGGCCGTTTTTGGCCAAAAATTGTAAGTCATCTACCCCTTCCACCGCCTAAGAATAACCGAGGAGCCCCCTCCCAAACTTTCGAGCCGTTACATGTATGACAGAAGCGGGGTCTAACGTAGTCTTTTCTATTAGGTACTCAAGATTTCGAAATTTTTGTTTTTAGTTGTGACGTGAATTTCAGTTGTGTAAATTCTGTTTTCATACGCAACATGAAGTCAACTGTGCTGGTTTGTGAAGCTGATGAGATGATAATGAGTGCTTATACTCTTGAAAGGTGAATTTTAATTTAAATTTACATTAAATTAAGCGATGATTCATTAATTGAGTATTACAAATGTAGAATTTCTTGATCAGCGCTCAAGAGTGCCTACATACACGAAAACCGTATAAAACGTCTTTTATTTACTGCTATTAACATTAGACGTGTTTTTAAATTAATGATTATGGGAATAATATTCAGGATCCCCTTTAAGCATTTTAACAACCATTGCGTAACATAAATAAATACCATGATTTTGTCTGGTGGGTCTTTCGAGACAGTGGGACTAGTGGGACGGTCTTAAAAGTGATTGACACCTCTTTATGCACGTGGCGGGTCTAGTTGGACGGTGGGACTAGTGAGACAGTGGGTCTAGCGGGACGGTGGATCTAGTGGGTCATAATCTTTTCGCAACCATATTCAAATCTAAGCTTCATTTTATGTAAGAGCATACTCATTCGCGTATGAAGTTAAGCTTAGCTTTTTATAGGTGAACGATACGAAAAATCTTTAAATTAGTGCGCAAAATGCGGCATTTTTACCATAGTACATCACAATATAGAGTCAGTCATAATTAAAAGCTTAATAAATTGGTGTCAGATTGTTACCCACTAGACCCACCGTCCCACTAGTTCTCCGTCCCGCTGGACCCACTGTCCCACTCATACATATAACGGCTCGAAATTTGGGGGTTACCGGCCATTTTCAGAGGGGGGGTAAATGACCTCAAATTTTTGGCCGAAAACGGCGAAAAAACGCCAAAAACAGCCGAAAAATTCAATTTTTTTCAAAAATCTTCTGGTTTTGGGGGTGTTACACGTATGGTCCCACTAGAACTACTTCTTCGTCCCACTAGACTCACTGGAAATCGCACTAGACCCACCACGTGCATGACGAAGTGTTCCACCCCTCTAGACCCACCATTGTGCGACCGTCCCACTAGTCCCACTGTCACGGAAGACTCAGCAGAAATAACAAAAGTATTTATATTACGCGCAAAACGAAAATAGCTTATTAAAACGCTTAGAGGGAACCCTTAAAACTATTCCCACAATCATTAAATTAACTAAACTTCTAAAGTGTGCTTAAAAAAAGCGTTTTCTTGATTTTATGTAAATTAGAGCTAACAAATTTTCGAGCGCAGAAATCTTGACAAAAGAGTGTTATGTACGAATTCAATTGTGATCAGTGTTACTTCAGTCAAATAACATTGTTACGTGCTCAAGTTGAGGTACGCTCGCATAATATACGCGATTTTTTAGATTTATAAAAACTTGTTATCATCAGCTACACAAAACGCAGTATAGCTGACTTCATGAAGCGTGTATAACTGAAATTCGCGCGACCGAAAGTCTCTCAACTTGAAATTAAATTTCGAATCGAAATAATATTTGAAGCAACGGAGAAGACTGATTTCACGCTAAAGGGACCTCATTGGTTCTGTTTCGAAAAATAGATTTTGATTTCGAGTTATTGACAATGACCTAATTAACATTTTTGACTATCGTTACGACGAGAGTGCTAAAATGCATTCTGGCTGGACTACGTTTTACTAGAGCGCATTCATATAAGTAAGGATAAAAATGTGTTCATGAAGAATAATGGACAATGGTCGGCAAACCCTGGCAATAGGTGCAACCAGGTGCGAACCGGCACCAGCTAGAGCAGGTCCGATACCAGCTGCTAGAGGGTCTGCCAGTTGCACCTGTTGATATGAGTAGGAAAATTTCATGTGGAATGCACGATAATGCTGGAGTAAGTGGTTGGTAATAAAACTAACTCAGATAATATGAAAACACCATCAAATGGTTAAATGAGCTATTTATGTACGCTAATGCACTCTCATTTAACCATCACTCAAAATCTAGTGTACCATTTTAAACAAGCTTTATGATCAACCTCTTTTACGACTAAGCAACCAACTAAAAAATTGGGCTTGTGTACCAGCTGGGGCAATGGGTATTGCCCAGCTATGATGGTCGGTCACTTACCTTTGCTACACACAATCGACATAGTGCACGTAACTACCTACATATTTGTGCTGTTTTACGATTGCTAAAAATTTCTTCTTTTGCTTGCTGTTATTCGTAATAAAGGTACATCATTTGATACAAATTTGTTAACCAATTAATTATGTACCTGGTTCACTTAATTTGCACAATTAAACAAACAAACTTTTTAAGCTATATGTTCTGCTTATAAAGGTATGTAAACAAGGCATTTTTGTCTTTGCACATAAGCATATGCATAAATACATAGCCTTCCTTTTCCTGGTGGGTTTCCGAGACAGTGGGATTTAGTGGGATTTTAATGGGTCTAGTGCAATTTCCGGTGGGTCTTGTAGGACTAAAAAGTGGGTCTAGTGGGATGGCCGGTCTAGTGGGACAGTTGGTTTAGCGGGATGGCGGTTCTAGCGAGATGGGACCATAAATTTATAGATAAATAGCATAATCTAAATTTATGTATGGCGCGTGACGAAAAATTTTTGAATCATCATTGAATAGCGATTATGGATAATCACGTCTTTATGCCCATAGCCTATTTTCCGATCTATGATTTGAAACAAGATTATGAAGTGCTATATTTGTTGTACGTTTCGCTAATTAAAGTCAGTTCTAATGTAATATTTTATTATCTATCGCGCAACGAATGTACTTATTAGTTATTTCGAAAGGATTAGTACTTGGAATGGAAAGTTTCACTTTATGTTTAAACTAGCATCTTTAAATAAAGAATTTAATAATTGAGATAGATGTTCGTTTTGCTGGCTTTTCCTGAAATCGTCTGAATGGCCCTATTTTTGGAAATAAGGTGCATGCCCTTATGCATTCAGATATTCTAACTTATCTGCGTTGATTAATAATATTACAGACAATGCTTGCATACTGCAATCTTTGCCGTTACAATGACCTTACTGTGTACGCTACCTTGCTGCTTTCATGTCAATTCGATGGAAACATTCTTCCGGATCTTGCTTGATATCCAGTAATTTTCTTTGACGTGATGTCATTTTTCACGATTTCTGAATTATTGCCCAACTCCTGCTTTAAGGTTTGAAAATGAATCAGAATTCCGTCTCTACTTGACAACGTTGAGTGCGGCTTGTGGAGCCTGGTTCGGTACCATTCCAATATTGCTTGACTGGAACAGACCGTGGCAAGTAAGAACCATACATGCACAGCATGAAATTCTGAGGGGGGGATGAAATTATAAAGTTCCTTTTTTGGGTCCAAAAATGGTAGGTTTGCGTCAAAAATATCGTTTTCCAGCGTTTTTGACGATGCTCTATCTTTCTAGAGCATGAAAACGAAAAAAATTTCAAAAAATCAAAAGAATTGGAAAAAATTGAACAAAATATAGTCAAAACATGAGTATGATGGCGCGAAGCGCCGAAAATGTGGCATTTTTGAGCAAATAAATTGCTAAAAGCGCTTAAAAAGCATTTTGGGAAATTTTAAAAAATCGCTAATTTTGGGGGCAGGGTTAAAAAATTTTCGCGGGGTTGAAAATTTTTGTGGGGTTGGAACCCCCAAGATCTTGCATTGGAAGAACACTTCAATTGTCTTATAGTTTCGAGTCTATTTGTATACTGAATATATACCTTTTCGTTTAGTTATGTTTAAAGTTTTAAGTGGGGGATCAAAAACACCACACTAATGCACCCATGTATTTCTTATCTACCTCAATTTAGCAAAAGCCTGTTTTTTTGGTAAATCGCATTAAGCGCATCAGAAATGATTTTGTGGAAGAAATTGCCAGCAAAAATTGTTCATAGTAAACTTTTTTTCCCGTGCGAGCTCAAAAATTTCGGCGTTATACGCGATATATGAAGTATTTTCGATAATTTTGCCTCAGGTGCGACCTAGAAATGACACCTTTTTTATACCATATACCATTTTGAAAGGAAAAATTTTTGTAAACTTCGAATTTTATTACCTTAATGTATGGAGCATGTTAATAAACGTCGAAAAATGCGGTTTCTGTAAGCTATCCATACGAATTTCCCGAAATATTATCCAATTTTTATTGATTCGGTTTCACACATGCGCAGCTTGTCAATGGTGAGGAGGAGTGAAATTTCGAAATGCCTTTTTAGAGCTCAAAAATGGTGGATACGCGTGAAAAACATCATTTTTCGACGTTTCTGATAATGTTCTTACTTTATAAAGCATAAAAACATTTAGGAATGTCAAAAAATTTCAGAAAAATTCGAATAAATTGAACAAAATACAGTCAAAAGGTGAGTATATGGCGCGAAGCAGTGTTTGTTTTTATACAAGGTCCGTTTGTACATGTACAAAGATGGTCCCTAAAAGTCTTTGTACATTTTGTATACACAAATTTCTGGGTACTATAATATGGTACAGTAGCGATTTAAGTGTGGCGAAAACAGAATTGTTTGACCTTTGGTAATGTATTTTAGCTAATTTTCTGGGTTTCTGAGGGCAAAAATCATTAAGAATCGTCTCAAAAAGGTCGCGAAGCGCCGAAAAATTTGACATTTTTCCTTTCAAAATGCATTTTCTGACATTATAAAGATATATATAGAACACACAATTACTCATTTCGGCGCGAAGCGCCAAAAATTTTCCAAATTTCAAACCTTTTTTGCAGTTTTTGTCTTCCCAAAAATCTTTGTACATGTACGAAGACGATCCCCAAAAGCCTTTGTACATCGGGAAAAATCTTTGCCGAATACAAAAAAACTGTGGCGCGAAGTGACGAAAATTTAACTTTCGAAGTCAAAAGATCGCTAAAAACGCTTAAAACAGCAACTTTTCTACAATTTTTCGGAATTCTTCGGAAAACTGCAAATTAAATGTGGGTGATAAAATTCTTGGGGTGAAAAATTTTCTGTGGGACGAAATCCCTAATCCCCTCAAGATCATGCATAGTCGGTCCCTTTGGGCGAATTCTGGTTGCAGCACTAAGGTATCAGACAGGTAGTTCGAATAGTTCATAAAATCTTTGAAAACAGGACAACTTACTTACATACGAGTATATGCAAATAATGTTTGAGCATACGTGCACTTTGGAAGTCAGGGAGTTTACTCCCTCCCGCTGAAAGATCAGCCCGACAGGTTGTCCGGCGATTTTGAGCAGACGGAACGTTTTCTGCATCAATTTTGAGGGCAAAAGCAGTTATAATGTCAAAATTTTTCGGCTATGGACTAAAATTGCTTTAAACTGCGGGATTACAATTAAAAAGCGTTTTATAGTCTATTCTGATCATTTCTGTCGCTTCAATGGCAAAAAATCATGAACTCTTAATTTACTGGCTTGGATTTCTGGGATTTCACTCCACCTGTCGACCCAGACCTTGTGCATCTGTCATGTATGATATGGCTCAGAATTTCGGGTGGAGGGTAGTCGGTCTTTTTTGAGGAGGCACATATGCAAAATGCCATAATTCGTTAGAGGGCTGAAATTTCAGAATTTGAGACAATTAGATATACTGTTCGAGCTTTCTCTTTAAAATCCATGAAGATGAAAGAAATAATATAAATTCGTCCTGCCGAAAAAATTTGACCTTTAAAGATCATTTTAACTCAATTCAGGAAGTTTATGCTTAAACAGGACAGAATTATTTTCAAAAATTATTATTTTTACCCTCAAAATTAAGCAAATGGTATTGCTTAAGCTCAAAATCGCCTGACAATGCGTGGCTGTTTGAGCGCAAGTCTATCCAAAAGTTGAGTATTAAATCTTAATTTTTGAGCGAGATATGAGACGATCGACGTTAGATGAATGAATCTTCATCTCTTTACATTTACATATGGCCCAGTGCCATCAAAATTTCAGAAAATGACTGCTTCTTTTAGATTAATTTTTAATATAAAATTAATGAAATTGGCAAGCAGTGCTTCTATTTGGTCCTACACTCATAGGTGGGCGGCACCGAAACTCTTGGGGGAGGGGGGTGCAAGATTTTTCAAAGGTCAAAAAATGGCCTTAAAATGGTGGTATGGCGAAATAACACCATTTTTCAACGTTTCTCATCGAGCACTATCCATTTGCATCAGAAAATTGCCAAACAAAATAAAAAAATTTCAAAAATTGAATTCTTGTGGGTATTGTGTATTTTGGATTCTGGGGGTGCATACCCCAACCCCTACGCCCAGGTATGCCTACACTGCCTGAATGTGTTTCTTGTCACTAGCACGCGTATTCATATACCAGTCCAATAAGTTCATTAGATTCAGGTGGAATTCTATCATGATTTCCTAATGAGCTTGTGCGTCGTTGAATTTGCATAATGAGCTGAACATTATTTATGATTGATAGTCAATAATCTATGCTTATCGAAATATATTTTTGTATATTAAATGCATTCATAAATAGAAGAGTTTTTTGCAAAAGTGGCCTATTCCGTGTGTGATAGGAGCTTTTTTGGGCTATGCATGCAGTTACGCATCTGCTCGCTTGTGGAAATTTAGGCGGCGCTATCCAGTGAATGATTCCAAAGTTGTTTGATATTTATATTTCGGTTATAACGTCGTTATTTGCATATGCATTTTGTGCTATAATTCGTATCGAAGATGTAAAATTTCGATCTAAGAATGCGTCGAATGATTTTCAGAAATTGTGATTGTGTTTATCTTCTTTTCCTTCAATGTTCGATTTTTGTTGTATTGTGCATGAATGGATTATTAATTATTTGAAACAAGGAATAAAAATATTATTTGCATGTTGTTATTTGTTGATTACCTTCTTATTCTTTCTAGCTTCATGCACCTTGCTTTCATATCAAATACAGATCTTTTTACAATTTAGCGACGGAGTGTTTTGAATTTAAAAAACCGGTATTTCTTGAGTTATATTAAAATTAGTCTGGTGCTAGCTTTAAATGAAATGTCCTAGCGGTAATTATCTTTTTCACTTAAACCTATTATACAGTTTTAGCACAGTTTTTGCGCTCAAGTTAGATGCTTTTGTATCTTTCAGTCCCTTACGATGAGATTCGTAGCGAGTAACTGCTTTCTGTTATTTGCTGCATTTTTTTCTTTATTTCCTCAGTCTTCAATTCGCGATTTGCCTTATTCATATGCATACGTGTATCTTTCTTGTCTTTGGGTATGAAAGCTGTTTTGCGTTGGTTTCCTTGACAACATCGATGAGTAGGTATCCCACTGGTTCGCTGGATATTCTCTTATAGTCGAACATAGAATAATCTCATGTAAATTATCTTGCTTCTCTATTAAGCATATTAACCTAGCATGGCTTATTAGGTGATGACTCGCTCAATTTTGCTGCGAACGTCCATGGGTGTGTATTTTGATCAATTGAATCTTTATATTTTTCGGACTACTAACGGCATTTTACTGATTACACACGGCACTATTTTTCCGTTTCATATTTGCATTTGTGTCAATGAAACATTCTTGTTAGCTTTTAAACTTAGCTGTTATGCTTTACAAATTGCATGTAAAATATAGTAGCCGTGGCAGCGGCTTTGATACCTACTTCACAGGGTTAGGGAATACCAATTGATCTTAAAATGGTCTAATTTGCTAAATCAAGTCAGCCATATTTTAACAAGTTTGTAAGTGAAGCTCGAAGAATGCATTTGCTCTTATTCGACCGTATTTTTCAGCGTAGGCACGGAAATATAGAAAATGCAGCATCAAAGTTGCTTGCAGGTGGATTTTAAATATTAGTTCGTTAGGCCTATAAAAGCAACTTTTTTGCTGATTACGCCAGTCAAAGTTTCTACACAATGTGCACCTGTTTTAGGAGAAATCTGTTTTTTAGCGCCCCGCTAATGAAAGCGGCCGCGCGCTAATGAAAAATTTGGACCATTAGCGCAGAGCGCTGATGCAAAAAGTTTGCATATTTTAAACATAAAATGAGTGAAAAATTAAAGTTGAAAGAAGCAAGGGAGAGTAAAGTAAAAGCAAGGTAAAGAGGTTCAGAAATCTTAAGCTCGTTTTGTGTACATAATATATAACATACGATTTATCATTGCGCTAATGAAGATTTCATGGCGCTAATGGTTTCAGAACATCGTTAGCGGCTGCGCTCATAAGGGTGGCGATAAAAAAACACTGGGAGGAATACTGTTTCTTAGATTAATGAAGCATCTTATAGATATTTACCCGCATAATTTCAAACTGTTTTTGAGTCAATAGTCAATCTAATCTCCCTCAATTTTCGTTATACCTACCCACTGTCTTTTCAGCCAAATTTTCCAGATAACTTAGCGCACCTTGTTTCTTAAATTAATCATGCACCCAACCCTCAATTTCATTCAAGACGTGACGCTTGCCTATATGTATTGCTTGACTTCTTTTGAACATGTTTGTTGAGTATGCAATATGCATGTCAGTGTATCCTTGACAGGAATATAAGCGTGTATCCTGTTTCTTCTTATAGGCCTGAATTCGTTGAAAAAGATGCTTCTTTCAAGCTATTCATTATTGCGGAAGCTGCAACTAGCATGCCGCTTATTTTATAATGATCAAACGAACTGATTCTTTTCAAATGATGTAGGTTATTCTACATTTTCAAGAGCTTAATACTAGACCAGAGATTTTTTGTCATTTGACACAACATATCATGCATCAGTGTTCCTTTGCAGACTTCCTCTTTACGCTTGATTAATTGGCTGTCATATGGAATATAGTGCTGCATGAGCTCAGCTTAGCTATGTTTGACGAACAGATTTATTTCCTACTAGCTGCGCTTCTACCTATTTTGGCTGCAATTGTATTTTTGGTTTATCACTATCGTTCGGATATTGCAAGAGAAAGTCGAGAGGAAAAAACTGGAAATGACTCTAATCGACTCCGCGAAGGTCATTTTGGCTATATAGTCAAGTCATCGAGTAATGATAGCAAGCTTACTAAGCCTTTAAAGAATACTGATCAGATCGTTTCAGAAGTTAGTATTTGTTTTTTCCATTTTGCTTTTCCATAGCTGATTTTTCAATATTATACCTTGAGGGCTTCTTAACTTCCTATTATTTTATCCATGGGACGGGAGGCCAAAATCTTTTGGAGTCGCGTATCGAAAATTGCCAGGATCTGCACAAAAATAGTTTAATCTTAAGCTTTTCTTGAAATTTGTTGCATGCATAATGAAGAACAATGTTTAAAAAGTGGAATATTTATGCTTAACTCGATAAAAATCTATCCTTTGATACATATATCTGTATAACGAATCTCTCGTAATTATATCAAGCTCAGCTATGGAAAATTTTTCAATTGTGATTGCTTTTATTTTTTGGGACTTTCCTAAGAAAAATAATATAGAAAATGAATAACCCAGCGCGAAATGTTGAAAAATTTTGACATGCTTGCCAGTGTTTTTTTGCTAAGTCCGTTCGTACATGTACATAGATGATCCCCGAAAGTCTTAACATTTTGTACATGTAAATTATAGGTTGCCTACTATAACATGGTACAGTAATGCCTTCTGTGGGATAAAATTGCGTTTTTTAATTGTGAAGTTCAGTCAATTTTTATCAATACGCCAGAAAGCGCCGAAAAATGTTGATATTTTCACCTTTTTCGATTATAATTTGTGTCCTTTTTATTTCTAAATAGGTCAAAAAACTTAATTGGTGCAAAACGTAGAAAACTTTTTTGTCAAATTTATAAAAAAAACAATTGCAACATGTTTACCGTGAGTAAGTTAAAGTCAAGTTAAAGCTTTTAACAGATAAATAGTGCAAATTGCTAAGTCTTGCGAAGCACTAGAATTATTTGGCTAACTTAAGCTTTTGAACCCAGTGCTAGTGTTTCATAAAAAGAAATAAAATCGTCCGGCGGTGTAATGAATTTTTTGGTTTTTACATCAGAACTCGAAGATCCTTGATTCTGACCATGTCTTCTCCTCAAAAGTTTTGTAGTAGGATTTCCTGATGAAAATGAAGGATAAGAATTGCAGTGATCGTACGGGGCAGATTTTCACTCCCGATCGGGTCGGGGTCGGGGATGAAAAACCCCGGTTTTCGGGGTCGGGGTTGAAGATTAACAATTAAAATTGCATGATTACATACCAGTTTGTAATGGATAAAAACGATACCTTCACTTGTTTGTAGAGCATACTAATAAAGCTGGTTATGTTCAACATTTTATTTTTATTCGAAGTTCAAGCATGGTTTTAGCAATTTAGCATTACTTTCAATTTTAATCACTAATCGCTCTCGCTTTTTCGTATTCTTCCAACAGTTTTTTCATAACGCTTTTCTGTGGCGCACTGATTGTAGAGGAGCCAATGGCGCGAAGCGCCTAAAATTTTCGAAATTTTTACCGTTTTCATGTAGAATTTACGCCTTTTTATTGACAAACAGTTCGGAAATCATAAGTGGCGCAAAGCATCAAGAAATGCAGTCATATTTTACCGCCCTAAGACAATAATCGGCGGTGCTAAGCGCAGGAAAATTTTGACGTTCTTACTCTTTAAACTCAATTTATACCGCTTAAATCATACAGAACAGATAAACTAATTGCGGCGCGAAGCGACGAAAATTTTTAAAAATTCCTAATCCTTTTACCTTTTCTGTCCTCCTAAAAATCTCTTTCAACATAAAGAACGAGATTGTACGGCTGGGGGTCTGGGGTGGCGCGCTCAAGCGCCACCAGCGAGGTTCAGAGCAGAACCCCCGAAAATTTTGTAAAAAAGCACTCTAATTTTCAATCAGTAAAGTTAAAATTTTCGCAAATTGGCAAAATCTCGGTTCTGAATTAAGTCCAAAAAAACTTAAAATTGATGAACACCTACACTGCACAAAACTTCTGAGCTGAAATGCATTTTCGACCTCTGCTAAGTATGTAGCGCAGCAAAGGGTCGCAACCAATAAGTCATTGAAAGATGTATCAATGAGAATTTTGTTCTTACCATTTTCAGGCCCATTTGTGGCCTTCTTATTAACTAGTTCAGAAAACAGAAAATGCGCAAAAACACAAGAAAATTTGGCCTTTCCTTTCATTTAAAATAGAATCATGTGTCATTGTAAAGAAAGATAAAGAAAGATAAACAAAGCAGAGAATAGATACATTGGTACGCAAACATTTTCGCACTCTTACTATTATGTTCAAAAGCATGTGCAGTTTCATTCAATGAACTAATAGTGCATTAAATCACTAAAGTGCTGCGAAGTGCTGGATTATTTTAACAGATTCAAGCTTTTAAATTCATTGGATCTGTATAACAATAAATAATAATGACTCGGCGCGAAGCGTCGAAAATTTTGACGTTTGTGACTTTTTAAACTCAATGTTCTGGACACATTGCGCCAGAAAAATCAACATAATTTCTGAAAAATTCCGGGGGGCATGTGCCTCCACCCCCCGGCTACGCCTGTGATTCCGCAGTAATTCCGGCGCACTTCATAATGGAAAATATGCGATCATGTATGTACGTCTTAACAACATGGCGACCAGGCGTACTTTTTATGAAATATTTTTAGTGTCGAGTTTAACATTAATTTTGCTGGTGAATGAATCGTCCTTGTTCCGAATTTATTTGCTATTTATACAATTCTTCTATGTACCAACAAATAAAATGCTATATTTCACCCCCGAAAAAAGGTTGAAACCCGACTCGAAATATCATGCCCCCGGTCGGGGGTCGGGGTTTAGGCCGGGGTTTTTCGGGGTCGGGGTCCCCGTACGATCACTGAAGAATTGTTAAAACGAGGACTGACTATTGTTCAGACGGATAATTATGTCTAAACACTGCGCTAATGTTTTTTTCAAGTACGCTTAAACTTGCTCTGCTGGCATGTTACTAAACTACTGCTATTGAATGTATCAAATATGCGAGCGAATAAAGTCTGCTCTGGGTGGTTAATTAGGATTAATAGCTGTGTCAGCAAAAAATATACTAGAATTAGATCAAGCCACGACTTCTCAAACAACGTATCACATCACAAGTTATTTCATTTTCAGTTACTCCTTCCTATTCTTTTTCATCCGGTCTCATTTTACTTTATACATTTTCGTGATATTTGTTTACTATTTCGTATTTGTATTCTCCATTATGCAACTCGCTCGGTCGCTTTTTCATTTAATGGTTTCTATATTGCTTTCGTGTATTATTGCACGCTTCTATTCGTTGAATGGTGTTGAAGGATTCGACCGTAAACTCAATGGGCTCAAAATGTGCCAAGGCTATATTGTACAAAAAGCATTGTGAAGTCGAAGCTGAACCTAAAGATCAGGAAGAATGGTCAGCTGATCATCAGAATTTACATAATGAGCCATTAAAAGCTTCCGCAACAATGTCCGACTCTGATTCAGATGGAGAAGACGATTCGACGCGCGAAGATTCGAATTGCTTGAACAAAAACCAACAGTCGACTATAAGTTGCAAGGAAATATCTTCTTTGCCAGAATTGGACGAGTACGCAGGTGATCTTTACTTCCTATTATCTGAAACTTTCTAGATTTTATCTTTTAATAGGTACTAACTTTCAATGTTTCTAATTCTTTAAATTTAGTCAAGTTGAGTTCGGTTTTTTCAAGTTTAGTAGGGCCTTATTTTACAAAATCCTTAGCACATCTGACAATTGCTAGCCAGATGCAGTTTGTAACACACATGCGTAGTTAGACCATACATGATCTTGGAGAGGGTTTCACCCCCTGAAAATCCCCTCCATAAATTTTTTCACCCACCCCCCCAGAATTCGCAGTTTTACAAAAGTTCTTGAAAATTCCCCGAAAATTCGTAGAAAAGGGCCCTTATAAGCATATTTAGCTATCTATCTATTTGCTCAAAAGTATCAAATTGTTGGCGCTTCGCGCCATACACTCATGTTTTAAGTATATTTTGTTCAATTTATTCGACTTTTTTTGATTTTTTTTCGAAATTTTTTAATGTTTTTATGCTCTAGAATGATAGTGCATCGTTAGAAACGCCCAAAAAAAGATGTTTTTGACGCGTACCACTCATTTTTGGGCCCAAAAAAGACACTTTATAATTTTATCCCTTCCTCCAAAATTCCAATGCTATGCATGTATGTGGTAGACGGTTTTTAGGTTTTACAATAACTTGCTATTCAAATCGAATAAAAGCTTAAAGAATAAAGCTGTATCACCTTAGATTGAGTGATTGCAATAGATTAACTTATATGCGAGAGGTCATTCCTATTACTTACTAAAATATGGATCTTATGTAAATCTTCAACACTTCCGTGAGAATATTTTGGTTCGTTAAAACGATAGGAGGCTGTCATTCGTTATAACTTTTTCGTCTAAGGCATCGATTTAAAACCCGTAGTCGTCTCGTCCGCATACATTTTTAGGTCATTTTCTAGAATTAGCGATTCTTAAGTATAAGCATTCAATCCGAATTATCTTAATCGCCAGATGGACTTCTTTTTCGTATAATTTTATAATCAGGAATTAAGATTTTAGAATGGCTAATTTTTGACACGATATTGGGCGCTTTCTGGGTAAATAACAAAATTATTAATGAAAAATGTGAATATTATTACTGTTTTTGCTCTCAAAAATGATGCAGAAAATCTTCGCGTGCTCAAAATCGCCTGACACTACCTGTCTGTCTGACCCTCCAGGGATACTCATACATGCACCACCCCTCCCCAATGTGCTCGTACGTGTGTAGAGCTTTTCCAACTCAGTGATGTGCTTTATCGAAGTTCAGACATATTTAATTTGTTCATTTGATAAATTACATCTATTAATTGAATCATACTTATCATATTTTTTATCAAATTTAAAAAAGTAACATGTAAGCGTTTTTCAAAATAAGCGACATCTCGTTCGCGCAATTTGTACGGCAAATTCGAAATCAGCAGTTGTCTTTAATTGCTCCTTGAATGAAATATGGGGCCGGATTTTTGTGCAATAAAATTTTTAATTCATTTCTACTCAGACATACAAACTTCAAATTGATAAAGATTTTATAATATTACCATTGTGGGTAATTCCTGCAAAAATCAAAGGTTTTACATCGCAAAATAATGAAAAACCTAAAGCATTTATTACCGTCAGTTTAATAATTTTAACTACGAAATTCGAACACTTGACGATGCTTAAGGATTGTTCGCCAAGCGTCCTATCTTATATAATTGACCAAGCAATCAATCCTTAGCAAAACTTAAGGAGTGTTAAGTGTTCGAATTCCGTGACGATAATAGTACGCGTTGTAATTAAGTCTGAATTGCACATTTGTTTATTTTGTTGAAATTATAATTTATATACTTATTGCTATTTATATTGCTTTAAAGACGAACCGCACGTCGCCGAAAAACGAAAGGAAGCGCTGGATACTTTGCCTGGAAAACTGAAAAAGTCAAAGTTCGTTGCTTTGAACAAAAAGATCGAAGCTTCTATGACGGATGAACAGAAGCAGGAAGAAACGCTGTAAGCATACGTGTAAGAGGGGATGGAAGATCGCCCACCAAAATCGGTCGTCCTCCCGTTCTCCAAGGCTATAGATTCTTAACCCCTCTCCCCTATTTAAGGCAAAAACTTTCGATTTTTGGCCATTTGAAGGTGCTTTTTGCCATTTTTGTCAAAAATTGAAAGTCATTAAACCCCTTGAAAATGGCCGGCTGGCTACCATACCTGGGTTTGTGGAGCATGCACCCCCAGAAACCAAAATACTCCCCAGAATTCAATTTTTGAAAATTTTTTCGCAATTTTTTGATGCCAATGGATAGTGCTCGGTAAGAAACGTTGAAAAATGGTATTTATTTTGCCATGCCACCATTTTTAGGGCCATTTTTTGACCTTTGAAAAATCTTGCAACCCTCCCCCAGATTTTCGGCGCCGCCCACTTATGCTGGCTACCCTCTCCAAAAATTTTGAGCTATTGCACGTCTGGCTGTAGGCGATCTTGCTACGCTTAATAAATAACAATGTTGAGTCAACGGAATGACTCACGCATCGGTGAACATGGGGGTGAAAGGGGTATTACTCCCCTGAGTTTTATAAAATTGATATATAGTCATTTTGACCGAAAAAACATCCTATATAGCATTATTTATTTCAGATAACTAGCTGAATATCCTGTTCGGACTCAGAAACATGTCGTTCGGGTTCATAAATGCTATATAGTTGTTTTTCTCACTTTTAAAAGCATTTATATCTGTTTTTCCGATTTCAAAAAGTTCTAAATAGCGAGTTTTAGTCCAGGAAGGCTATGTTACTACGTTTGTGATTTCAAAAAGGCTATATATTTGCCTCAAACGCTCAAAAACGATGAAAGCGACATCATCGTTTTTCCGCTGTAAAATCGTTTTTTACAGAGCACTTATCAGGCTCCGAGTTTTTGATTTTCACCCTCCCTGAAAGATTGTACCTTGAGCACCTATGGTTCATTTCACTTGTTACGTAAAATAATGAGGACATACCATTTAAAGCAGCTTAAGAAGCATGACGTCGTCGTTTTTTATACTTTATTATTAACTTCAACGATTCACATCTTCATTCATGTTAATTTATGTTAATTCGTATTGTAGAATAAGATTCATTTGCATTGAATATATTTTGGGTCATGTAAAAATTTTTAAGTCATTACATTCCAACTCATTTCTAACGATGAAAAGGCGTGAAACAAGGTCTAAGAGTATGATCTCAAGTAAATACAGTCATTTTTATAGGATTAGACTGTTCAATTCATTCATCCATTCACGTTTCTTCTTCCATTAGGTATTTTGCATATATTTGATTTCACAGGTCATTTCTTCGACCTTACTGTCATTTATTTTCATACAATTTAACCACGAATATTCATTAAGAATAAAATACAAGGGATACGTATAAAAATTTGATATTATACAACGAATTGATCTCTCATTTACCCCTCCTCCAGGAAACTCAGGCTACCCCTGTCCACTTCTCTCAGAACTTTTGACCTTGTACATATATGATGATCATCTTGTGTGCTCGAAAGGTTTGTGGGTTGAGTGCATACGCTCTTGAACATACATGATCTTGGGGGGTTCGGGGGAGGGGCCGCAATTAATTTTTCCACCCTTTCCCAGAATTCACGATTTTTCGAAAGTTCCCAAAAATTTTCTCAAAATTTTGTAGAAAATGTACTTTTTAAACTTTTTTTAGCGATCTATTTGCTCAAAAGTGCCAAACTTTCGGCGCTTCGCGCCATTATATTCATGTTTTGACTATATTTTGTTCAATTTGTTCGATTTTTTTTCAAAATTGTTGATGTTTTTATGCTCTAGAAAGACAGTGCATCGTCAGAAACGCTGAAAACGATGTTTTTTTGACGCGTATTTACCATTTTTGGGTCCAAAAAAGGCATTCTATAATTTCACCTTCCCCCTCCCCCAGAATTCCCATGCTATGCATGTATGCTCTTGAATGATATGATATCTTGAAACTCATGAGAACAAATTTTGTTATCAGCAACATTCAAGGAATGCAAAGAATGTTAGTGCAAAAGAAATACTACAGTGTGGATAAAAAACGAATCGGAAATTGGACCCTCTAACTTTTAATGGCATGTATAAATTGAATGTGATTTTTTTTGCATGGAACATATACTTGCCTTGTAGTCCTGTACAGGTTGCGGTATTATATGTAAGAATGTGTGCTATTTTTTGAATTGAGAAAGCATCTATCGCAGGAATTACTTGCATTCGTCGCCCGGAAACTTTTTTCAACCTAGTACAATCGAGTGCGATTTACTTAGCTCTAAAGTCCGTCTATCGTACTTTTCCATGTAACTTTATGTTTATGTTAAGTAATCGCTTTTTCATTAAAAATTTAATTTGGCTACTAGCGTCTCCATATTGAAAAGGAAAATTCTCTTAAAAGATACTCTAACAAAACATGCAATTGGTCATACATGCACGCGGTCAAAAGTTCTGGGAATGGGGTAAACCGAGTTTCCTAGGTCCATCGTCGGGGCAAATGAGTACATAATTTTATTATTTGCTGTCAAACTTTGATACTTAGTTCATTGTATTTCATTCCTCGTGAAAGAGAAAAAGGTCGAATATACTTGAAGTTACGCCTCATTAATGGCATAATACGGAGGGGACTAGGGAAAAGTTACTTATGTAACCCCTCCCATGTGTGCGATTGGTGCACCATGTGATTCGATTAATCAAATCAAATGTCGAAAATGTTAAGCATCAAAGAATAATTTTTATAATGTCAAATAAAACAAAGTTTTTTCGATCGTCTATTTATGTTGAAAGGTTTTAGTGTTGCAGAAATTTATCATTTTCTGCATTAAGTCTGTAGTAGATGAAAACAAATTTGTCTTAATCGAGTGTGATTCGAGGACAGCATGAGCCTATTTAGCTGAACTTAACTATCTTCTAGAAGCTTTCTGTGACAATTTTTAATTATTAAATCGATGCTTTTTCTATGTTTTTATAATTATTTGTGCATTCTCTCACTTTTTATTCAATAATATACTTAGGGTTCGCCAGCAGCAGCTTGAAAAGATATTTGAGCTGATGAAAGAGCAAGGAGATGCGCTCGGAATGCAGTCTGTCGAAGACGTTGTTGAGCAAATGAAGCTTTACGCATGAATACACGCTGTCGTCTGATATTGTATTATACACAACACTATTTTCGTTCGTTTATTTTATTTATTGACTTGAACGCGTAATAAATTGCTCAGCACATTGAAGGCAGAAGGTTTTGCCTGTCATTGGCAGGCACTCTGTGCTAAGTCGTGAGAAACAAGCGCCCACCTGTTATATGACTTAGCATTTTAATATGCTGCAATTCAGAATGGGTGATTAAAAAGGCTTTCTGACGCTATCAGTAAATGGGATGTGACCTCTATCCGAGCTGTGGTGAGTGACCATAGATGCGCAGCATGGCCACGTGGGATCGTGGAAGTTGTACCCCTAGAATCTGATTGACCCAGAAATTGAATTTTTGTCATGTCGTTTTGTGATTTTTGCCAGGTTTACACCCCAGACCCCCGAAATTCTCTCGCTGCCCGTGTATGAGCATGGCCTATCTGGGTTTCAGTCAGTGAGCATTTTTGAACCAAAATAGCCGAAAAAACTAGTGTAAGTTCTAAAATAGCTTAGTTTTTAAAATTATCTCCGACAATAAGCTGACAGATTGCGACATTAGCGTTGATCTGTTATACGATTATCGAACTGTCGATGAAAGTTCTTAAAATTTATGTCCACCGTTAAGTGAAACAGACTACAACTTATTTCACAGTATCTGTTGAATTTATGGCATTTTAGAGAAGAAATTTTCTAAAAAATTTCAGATTTTTCCAGTCTGGGGTAGGCTCCCAAACCACACGTGTACATATGTACATAGATGCACAGTATGACTGGACTGGACGTCAGCCAGGGTTTTCTTACTGTAAAAATGATTGACCCTCGCTTAGTTCAACGTTCAGAGCAATGGCGCATTTACGAGTCAAATTCTGTAAGAATCAATCCAGCGATGTAGTAAGGGCGGACAGTTAAGAAATAACCTATCCTCATTTTGACGTATGTTGTACAGTTTTTTATTCTGAGCAACATGGTGTAAAGCGTTTTGTACAAAAACCATTTTTCGCTTGGAACATCAACCTCAAAGTTTGAAAAATCGACACTTTTTGTCAAAAAAGAGTAGATTTATTTTTATGATTATAACTTCTTAACAACGCAAGATATTAGAGTCAATATTTTTTTAAATGAAAGAGCAAGATTTTGGCTTTGAATTATCACTTTGATAAGTCCAAAAGTTCGACGGGTTGAGAAATTATGTAAGACTGAATATGAAAAAGTTTGACTATGTGCACTAAAAAATTTCACATTTTGTCCTATAACTCCTATACTAGATGCGGGTGATTCCCAAAATTTTAGTATGATGTGGCACTTAGATGTGACATATATTTGGCAACAAAATAAAAAAATTAAAGGACCACTTTTTTAGCAATGAGTCTTCACGCAAGACCATTTATTGTGAGTTACACAATTGTTCTTGCCCAAAACTTTTCTTTTAGACGTTATATCTCGCAAGTAAGATAAGACCAACTCTCAAAATTTTGGATGAATAATTTACTTAGTCTTATGATGTTATTGGCAAAAGAATATGAAAGTTGTCAAATTTCTGATTGAACAGTGGCCCTTAGCGTAAGTGCAAGTCGGGTCATTCCATGTCAAGTGACCCAACGCTCTCAGTCGACCATCTCCAATCTGCACGAAATTTTGCACAGAAGTAGCCCCTGGTCTTAAACTAAACCGGGCAAAATATTAGATTCTAATATGCTTTTGTTCAAAAGTTACAGGCTTTGGTATACTGGGCCATCTTGCAATGATCACGCGCATGCTCCATAATCCCTCAACTTTTATTGCTTGTTTTTTCAGTTTGGATCGATGAAGAAGGATTGAATTCAGTTGACTAGGACAACTTTTTAAGCCAAATATAGTCGTGCAAATAAAAAAGCAATTGAAATCAAACTTGAATTGCAAATTGATGCCAAAGAAAATTTATATGCAAATTTTACCCTATCTTTACAGCAAAATCAGAATGTGGGTCATTTTTAATTTTTTCTTTTTTGTTTTGTTTTACATAACATTGTTTCTTCTACTTAATTCATTGTTTTTCATCTTGTGCCCGGGCCTTGTGGGTAGAAAAATAGCTCTTATTCTCAAGGTTACTCCTCGCACGCATATGCATATATTGTGAGAGAATGTGTACTTTGCCTAGATTTATATTGAGCTTGTAATACAATAAAATAGTAATGTTTGACACCCTGAGGATGTCTTATTGTGTATTTAGTATTTATCTAGTATTTATTTATCTATATTTATTTATCTAGTATTTACCCGTCCATCATGAAGTGATGCTAAATTTGGCCAGAAAATTTATGATGAAAAATGAAATGATTATTCTCTTCATAATTTAATGGTATGTTTAAACTTTAAGTTTCTCTTGGTTTACAACTCGCTTAACAAGCTCATTTTTCAAAACTATTACCTACCGAACAGTCGCTTCTACAAGTAGATTACTTTTTTGTTTTTGTTCTAGCTCAATAAATATAAAAATTCCGTTAATAAAATGTAAATTTTTTCAAAAAGGATAAAAACAGATCGCATTTTTGTGTAAAATGTGAAAAAGCGTGAAATATTATAGCTTGCTAGAACAGTCTTCTTTGACAGTTTTCTTTGGAAAAAAGAATCGCGCAAACGTAGATTTAAAAAATGCAGAGATCGAATTTCGAACGATAAGCCGAAACATGCATCGTGAGTCATAGCGAAATTATAGTCTGTTTCACACTAGTTTGGGCATAAATTTTAAAAACTATGCCTGACAAGCTGACAGATTGCGATTATAGCATTGATTTGATGTACATATACTCGTAATTATCGTAATCTGTCGGCTTACTTTCGAAATAATTCCTAAAATTTATGCCCGGACTTATGTGAAATAGACAATATTAAATGTACAAATAATCTCAACCAGAAAATTAAGACGAGTCACGACGACGTCAATAAGGCACATATGGCGCAACTTTCGAATAATAATGCACTATTATATGAGTTGATTCACCATCTGAACTTCGTTCAACTCTTTCTTCCAAATAAATATTCTCAAGCCTAAAACTTCGCACGATCTATAAAATAGCAATTAAATTACGACGATTATGTCTAAAAAAGAAAGTTTTTAAATAAAGTTTTCTACCTTTTTTGGCAACTTCTTTTCAATGATAGGCAAACTATGTATGACAGTACTATTGAGAGAAATTGAATTTTTTCTCAAATGTCCGGATTCGACAGTGGTGACGCCTGCGTTATTAATATGTGCCTGATTAATATTACGATTAATTTTGATTAAGGTAGGTACTATAGACATTGCTAAATTTTTCTAGAGAGAGTCAAATCTATTCCGGCGATTGTCTTCACTGGCTTAAATTCAGGAATTTTGCCAACAGCATTAAGTTTCTCGAAGGAAATCAGCTATGGATATGCAGAAAAAGAATATCAAATCTATTATATTATTAAGCCATTAGGTGTAACATTAAGTGCTTTTTGAATTTTCTTATTTTAAGTAGGTAACCCTGAATATTTTTATGTATAATTACTGATCTACTATACATTCAATATTTTAGGTAAAACATTTCTGCAAAATCTTGTCATATTACCGTTATTTCCAGTACTCCATATCCAGACAGTCGTTTGTTCAAACGTTTCCTGCTTCAGCGTCATGAAACCAACGCTGAGCTGGACATCGTTCGGATCTAGTTTATTGACTGATCTACTGCTAAAAAGTAAAAAATTTGTCAACGCAGCAACAAACACAAGGTGATGTAGCTGCAAAATTGAGCCTTCAGTTAATTTATATTATGGATGATTTATCTGCTTATAATATCACTTTAATATTATTTTAGAAAATCTTACGCATAAGCAACGATGTCCAACCAACAACAAATCCTATATAATAGGTTGCCAGCAACGGTAACAGCAAAAACTTTGTTCACTTAAATAAAAATTTCTACGCCATAAAACAGTCCAGGCCGCATTCAAGAGGGCGGGGCAACCGCCTCCCTTGAACGAAAAAAATTTTCTTAGGTACGATAATGCACAGAAGGGTAGAATAACATCTCTTCTGCGTTAGAAAATCCATAAATATCCAATGCCTCGCGCCATAATATGAAGCCTTTTCCATAATTAAGGCATAAGCGCTACCGACAAATGGCACTAAATCTTTCTGATTCAAATAAGAGTTTTCCCTAAGGCACCGCCAAAAAAGAAATATGATCGAGCGATGTAAAGAGCTCAAGAATATTTAAAAGAAGCGCGAATCGAAACGATTTCTCCTTACTTCTTGGACTTATTACAGGAAATAATTTTCTAATGAAAAATTTTGCCTGCCTTAAGCCTGAACATTTTGGGACCAGCTTAAGCCAGCCTTGAACCTGGCCACGTATATTTAAATAATTAAAT
This sequence comes from Mermis nigrescens, assembly GCA_036768485.1. Classification (NCBI taxonomy): domain Eukaryota; kingdom Metazoa; phylum Nematoda; class Enoplea; order Mermithida; family Mermithidae; genus Mermis; species Mermis nigrescens. The sequence goes on from JAVLUZ010000145.1 coordinate 20,525,295, forward strand.
TAATGTTATTTTAATTAATTAATTTATTAAGCCTGGCATAAGCCTCAACATATTGGAACCAGGTCCTGATTTATCTACCTATTCGCAAACAGTTAATTTTAACGTGAAATGTTTGACAACCGATAGCTTGATAAATCATGCACTGACAAATTTTATCACTGAGTCGAATCATGAAATTATTAAATGGACAGGTTCTATCCTCAATTCTATAAAAAATTGCACCCGACCAAGACATTTTATGCTAATTATCTACGCTGCAAAGTTGTTGATTCTAAATTAATACCACCGCTAATTTTACTGATAATAATTTTAGCTTGATCGATGACAAAAATAAATAAGCAAGATCAGTGGTTAATTTAATATAACTTGAAAATTTCGCTATATTAATTAAATTTAAAGCGAGAAAATTTTAATTTTTTACCTGTAGTTGAGTAAAGGAGTTCCAAACATGGTTATATTTGACATCGTGAATCTTAGCGTTTGCTTGAAACCTTGCTTCGCTGTCTCAAAATCGATCGGGAACTGTTCGTAATCAGTACTTTCTGTCGTCCAATCGCCAAGAATAAACAAAAATGGATCAAGAATCGGTGGAAATGGCATTATTGTCTTCACTTAAAAGATAATTTCTCACAACTAGCTTTCAATATAATAAACTGAAAATTTTCAGCCATTAGTGTTGCTTGAAAATTTATTTTAAAATTTAGAAGAAGAAAGTCTGATTACTGAAAGCCACGAAGTAGTTTCCTATCTAATGAAAGATTTGAGCACACTTACTGACCTGTTTCATTAACATAAGTGCATTGATCACAGCTTTTTGCGCAATTCACATCGAAGAATTGCGTCGTTGGTCGCATGTCATCGCATTTGTCTTGCTCTTTCCAAAATTCACAACTTTTGTAAATATCTTGGCATGGTCCTAAAGTGCTCAGTAGTATAATCACATAGTCTTAATTGCGGCTGAAATTTAGTTTATTAATCTATTAACGTACGTTTCTAATATTTTAGTATAAATATGTATTTATGCTTATTATTTATCAGGCTTACACTCACTGTGGCATCTATTTCCCATAGATCCGTTTTGGCACGAACACCGGAAATCGCCATCTGACTTTGTAGTGCAATTTCCATCGTTTTCACAGGGATTTGGCAAGCAAGGGTCGAAAACTGAAATCACTTAACTTTCGGACTAATTAATATGAATGAGTTGATAGGATGATTGCAACCTTGCGTGCGCACGATGAAATCGTTACAGTGCAATAATCGCAAAGTTATTATTCTTAAAGTTTCAACAATGTTTTTCATAATCAGTTGCCTAAAAACAGCAATTTATCCGCAAATGATTCGACGACTGGAACAGTGAATCAACTTTTATTACGCATTCTTTGTAAAATAATTTTCTCTATGTGCAACTCTTACTTTGCTTTACAGGCAATAATGTTCTATTTCAATAATCAATAAATTCTCAACAACTAGAATTTTATGCGAATGGAAGGCCTTTCATAAAAAAACAAAAGGGCAATCTGATTTTTATGTGTACGTCTGTCCGAGACTTTTAAAAATTAAAATCAGAGTTGCGCTATAATAAAGCTGATTATATTTTCTAAAAATATCTAACCTGCTTCACACCTAGCTCCAGTGAATAGTGGCTTGCAAACGCAAAAATATTGACCCGAATCAGCAATCTTGCACGAACCTCCATTTGAGCACAAGTATGATGGACAACGCCCTTAATACAGCACCTATATATAAGAAAGTGGCAAAATCGTGATAAGTCATTGTTTCTTTTATGAAACAAAATTAATGATTAGCAAGGTGACTTAATATTTTCGGTGGAATAAGAGAACTCTATGAATTAGATGAATTTAAAAAATATTATTTACGAAATAAGTGGGAAAACTATGGACTACTGCATGACTTGGCTCTTTGTGGAGCAGCAGAGGTCTAATATTATTAATCGTAAGGATTAAAACTATTAATCCATAGCTGAAACAAAATAGAAGCTATTATCGTTCATCATCATCATCAATAGAAGGCTTTAGGCACTTTATTCAAAATTTCTGTTTTTCTCCTATTTGTTTTGTTTATTTTTTACTAAATTGTCTGCCTTTTATATACTAAAACTAATACTCCGCGTAGATACACGCGCGTATCACCGCTCCTCCATGAAAATACGGACTCCACTACTATGGCCTATATCTTCTCTACAAGACACATTACTACAGCCACTGCATTTTTTATTTTATACTGCCATTAATGTATGTATAGCAATTTTTAATAAAATGTTTCATAAAACGCTTAGATCGTTATGATTTTATTATCTCCGTTAACTGCACTCTCTGTTCATTATAATTTTATTTAACAAATATAAAACATTCAGTTAAAAAATAATTGCTTTATTGTCATTATTTTATCGCGCCTGACATGCTCATATTCAATGTTTTTCAACGAATATAATATAATGTACTTCTATCTACTTTCACAAAATTTTCCCGCCCAGTCGGAATGGCATGCGCACTCAAACGTTAAATTGGAGGCAATATTGCAAACGCCCGCGTTTTTGCACGGATTTGGCAAGCAAGGATTCGGCTTTTCGCACATAGAACCAATGAATGCTTTTGTACAGATGCATTCAAACGTGTCTTGAAACTCCAAATTATTACATGTCGCATTGTTTTGACAAGGATTATTAGCGCAGTAATTGAATGCTGTAAAAAATAGATTTTATCTTGATTCGACAATGCGATTTGGCAGGAAGATATATCCGTGAAATTGAGTCAATCTGAACCAGTGGCACCCGCAGTTAGAAGAGGACGAATTTCAGAAAACACAACAACTTTATTTTAATCGGAATTGTCTCCTTCAAATAAACCTCAGAAAATCTCTTGTCTATAACGACTTAAAGCACGAATCATAACTTGACTTTATTGCTTTATAATCTCGAAGGTCACATTTTCAGAGGCTTCTGAACTAGCTTGGAAATTTGCTGCAAAATACTCAAGCTGCATTCAACGAATGCATATTAAAGCTAAATTCAGCTAACATCAACGGGCAAATATTATAAGCTAACTAGATTAAGTTCTTCGCAATATCATTAAAGTAGCGCTTATTTAGAAAACGTACTCGGCTGTCGTAAGGCAGTTGTCATAGCTAAACTGGGCAAATCAGTTATTAAAGCGTTTGGCGACTCAATATCTAACTTTTCTGTAACATGCTCGCTGTGATTCTTGCCAATTGATAAATTTGCACTGAATAATGCCTCAAGTTCATTTCCTTTCGGCTCTTGATTTACAGCTGAAATTAATAAATAAAACAATACCGAATTACAATAATTTTTCTCCCGAAACAATTTTATGTGATCCTAAAATAGGTTTTTACTTTAATTCTGAATATATTTTTAGATTTTTTCTAGTACGTCTATAGTCTGTTTCACATAAGTTTGTGCATAAATTCTAAGAATTTTCAATGACAGTAAGCCGAGGGTACGATAATTATATATTAAATCAATGCGATAACCGTAATCTGTCAGCTTATTTTCGGAGATAGTTTTAAAATTTATGACCGAAGTTATGTGGAACCAGATTATAGTTCTTGAGCAATTTGTTTATCATATGTAACATCATACGCCTAATTTGCATATGTAACACGATGCAAAGCTTGAACCTCATTGTCAGCTTAATATTATTACATCAGAACAATTTTAAGCAGTTTCTAAAACGATTTTTCATACTGATTTCGAACCTATTCTTTTTTGCGCTAACAACTTAGATTTTTGAAAAACTTAGAATTTACACAAGGAGTGAAAATCTAAACAAAACTTTTTTTAATCAACTTAAACAGTATAAAAACTTTCAAAACTGGCCGACTCTTGAATTTTAAACTGTGTCAAAAACTTGGAGTATACTTTGTTAAAAAAATTAGTACAGAAAAATGCTTAGCTATGATTATGAGTTTTTCTCTTAAAAAACTTTTCAAAAATTGAAAAACACGAAACTTTTGAAATATACAATTTGTATAATTGCTAGCGCAAAACACAGAACAGATTTGAAATCACCATAGAAGACAAGTTAAGATGGCACTTAATATTTTTAAAGTGCAGAACTATTGAGCTGAATATAATCTTTAAACTATACAATATAATAAATATGCAAATTCAGTGTAATATTTCAAAGCTACGTCGGTGATATTATAATGAATAGAAAGATCGTTTTAAAATGTTCTGACAGTTCTGTCCATAAATTTATATCATTTTGGCCGTAAGGTTTGCATAGCTTTGTTAAAAAAGCGATAATTTGCTCTAATTTTAATACACAAATGTTTCAAAAACTTGACGTGATACAAAAATTTAGAATTCCGATTTTCAAATCGCGCAAATAAACTGATTTAGGTTCATACTAAAATTTTTTGCCTCTGTATTTGTCTTTAATTCTGAGTAAAAGTTACTCAGAAGAATAAGAAAGAGCAGTTGTTTCTAATTGTTGCGTTTTGCGTATTTTTCATGATTGCAAATTAAATATCAAATACAATGTCGAATGTATGTAATTTACATGTAACAACGTACTGGACATACAATTTCCGAAAAAATTTTAACTAGTGAAATTGAACTTCCATTAACTACCTTTTTGGGGTTCAGAAATGCAGAACGCGTCACAAGAGTGATTCACTATATTTTTATGATTTTCCCTCTAAAATTAACAATTAGGGGCAAAGAATTATAATTTTTAAGAAGGTACTGTTTAAAGACAAAAAATTAATAGGCATATGAGCGATTTGATTTAGGAAATTTCAGACAACTTGTTAGTGCTGCTTCGTTTTCAGGCGCAAACGGAGCAGAAGGGATGGTTTCGGAGCTTTGGTCCGGATGCGATTGAGTTTGGATATCCAGTGTATCACTTGTCGTTATGGAAATCCGATCAAAATTTATTGTTTTCAGTGAATGAATGTTGCGAATCAGTTCTTCGTCATCACTCTTTGGTATTGTTTTCAATTTCGCGCTTTCTAGCTCTTGATTATTCGATATAATGGTTTCTGGTTTTTCCAAATCGTTGTCATAAATTTTTCTTAAAAATCCTCTTCTAGGCGTCCATTGTACCCAAAAAGTATCGTTATTTTTAATAATGGTGATTCTAGAAAACGATTTCATTCTAAGTCCGCACAACACGTAGGCGTAGGGGGTATGCACCCCCAGAGACTTCAATTTTTGAAAATGTTTTTGTTTTTTTCGCAATTTTTTGATGCCAATGGATAGTGCTCGTGAATGAAACGTTGAAAAATGGTGTTTTTCACCATACCACTATTTTAAGACCATTTTTTGCCTTTGAAAAATCTTGCACCCCCAGGATTTTGGTGCTGCCCACCTATGGTCCGCACGCTAAGCAATAAGACGTCGGCGTGGAAATCTGAGGAACAGGACCTCAAAATCGTAAAGACATCCCCAGAATTCGACCAACTTCCTGATCAAATTTGAAAAAAAAATTTCGGGTCTTTCGATTTTTTGACGCTAGCGGGTAAAGCTCAAAAAATAGGGTGATGTACGGAATGATCATTTTTTTGTCCCACTATCGATTTTTTGGCGAAGTTTGAGAATTCTAGCACCTCCCTCTTAGAATTTGGTCACTGCCCATGTATGAATGACCAATTGTGAAAGCAGATATAAACATTTATTAGTAATACAAAATAAAAATAAGACTCTTGCGCCTCGTAAAACATGTAATTGCTCATAATATAATTTTTTAAGTATACTTGTGCTATTTCTCGCGCCTTTTTGTTTCTTTTATACTAATAGCATGCTTCACTTCAATCCCTTCCTTCCTTTTTCTAATTATTCATTTATTCATTCATTTTTTCCTTTTTCTCTTTATATCTCATTTTTTCACTTTTTTCTCCTTTTTTTGCCATATGATGACTTCCTATAATTTGATTAATAAAATAAGTGAATTAATTATCATACATTTTTTAAATTTATTATAAATTAATAAAATACGAACATTTAACAGTAAATTATTTATATTTATAATAATTCTAATAATGGAACAATTAATAATTTATTTATAAATATTATTAATTAATTATTTTATTTTATTGATAATAAATTAATCAAATAAAATAATTGATGAATAAAATAAAATATTAAAAAATAATTAATATATCAATAAACAAATTAATAAAATATTAATACAAACATTTAATAAAATATACTAAAGTCTATTTAAGCAAGAGAATAACAGAATATCAATCTTGTTAAAATGTCGAAAATTCCACGAAAAAATTCTTATCGCGTTGTTTAGGAAGTCACCAAATAGATCGCTTGCAAGCATCAATTTTCTCCGATATAATTATAAATAAGGAATATTTATATATGAATACGATTGATTGTCTTGATGTTTTTATATTTTTTCTCCATACGAATCTAATTGACTCAGTGATTTACGCATGGAGCTTATTTTAGCAAATAAGTGGAAAAAGCGCGATATAGCGAACTGGACTGGATAACACCTTAGACTTGGCGTAAAAAATATTGCAAAGAATTTATATTGATCATTAAGCCAACAATTTAATTACGTATAAAGCGAATAATTGCACAGTCCTATTCAATCGAAATACAGACCGCTGTGCTTTTTTAAATAACATTAAACTGGTTTAGTGACTGAATCCACTATCTTCTATTTTTGCATGGATAACGACTATACATATAACGATTATAATAGTTAAAGACTATAAAAGATTCATTTCTAGACCCAATATTTTGAAGAAGCGAAGTTTAAATAAGAAAATAATGTTTTATATAAGAGAAGGATCTGGGTAAAAAAATTGAGATAAGTCGTTGTTCGTCCTTCTTTCATCCTACATCGGAAAGTAAAGCAGCTATCGTGTCGCATATTTTGAGAAAAATATCTTCTGAGGACACCTCTTACGTATAGTAACTATGACTAAAAAGTCTTAGCTTCAGCGGCTTTGCTGTCCTGCGATTAATTAATTAAATAATTGACTGTTTGTATGCATAACTTTATTGACTTTATCCTCATTATCTTATTATTGACACACAAACTTATTTTTACTTATTTTTTTAATAACTTCGTTAATTTAAAAGGCTTACAAGAACTGCACGTTTTGATTTAGCACTGTGGGCCTCCACCGAATTTTTATTTCCGATTTTTGTTTGCTGTTTCGGGATGCAATGGTGTCTGTATGAAGGCAGGGCATCATTCTGACGCCCTGTTTCTTCCAGCTCGCTTCTTCTATAAACTCTCCAGTTCTTTGGCTGGCGTCATAGAAATATCCTTCCTTTGCTGCTAATCTGGCTTGTATCAAAAACTGTCTGAATTTCTCGCTACCATTGATCAGGACTAACGAAAAAATAGAAGGAGTTTTTACCACCAGACAGGCAATTGAGTGGTTTGAGTATCCAGACCAGACATGCACGTGGGGACTGTAAAGGGGGTCTTCTAAACCCCCATTTAAAAAAATGAAAAATCTTTGGGAAAAAGAGACAAAATTAAGGTCAAAAAAGAATAAAAATTGAAAAATTCTTCAAAAGTGCATTAAATTGACCAGAAAGTGTGTAATGACGTGCTATTTTAGCGCTTATACCAGTTTTTGAGGTCATTTTGGCCCATAAAAGCTCAATTTTTGACTACCCTGAACCGGTTGACCCCATCCCCCAAATCGGCAATGCACTGCACCTATGTTTCAGCCAGACCCCTCCAGAATGAAAAATGGGCAATTTTTTTGGGGAAAATGAAGTGAAATTTAAGGCTGAAAATGGACGAAAATCACAAAGTTTTCTGCAAAAGTGCTTTTAATTGACTAAATAATAAAACAAGAAAAGATGCAGTTCAAAAGTTGTGACAGGTTACCTACATATATAATGCATATTTTTTAATTAAAATTAGTGATCTAACATTTTAATTAAAATTAGTGCCACAAAGTTTGCACAAATTTTAATCCTTATTATCCTTCACGATAATTTTATAAATTAGCGGTCTCTTGAATTGTATTAATTATCATAAATTCATTCAAGCCACAAAATCGAAAAATACTGGTTTTCTAAAGGAATTAGTCATTTTTACTTTCGATATTTATGTTTTTTATTTGCAAATGATTTACAAAGATAAAAGCCTCCATGTACATACCTCCTGGTCTAAGTCGCTATTGCTTATTCTAAATTGAAATTTTCACGCTTCTCTCGTTTGCGCATGAAATTCTGGTATAATTTTAACATACATATGTACAAACCGAAATTGACTCGGATTTGCTAGAGAAGAGAAAATTTTAAAATTTAAATGTTGACATGAAACTTTTCTAGCGGCGCGCACTAAAATCTGAATTAGCTACATAATTCTGTCGCATAGTCAAAAAAGTCGATTTTCAATAAGTTTTGAATTTTTTACTTTAATTAATAAACAAAATTAACAGTCACTCGTAAGCGTCGCATTTTCGAGCACCTTTGCACTTTCGCCATTTTCTTTCAATACAAACAAATCGTACGACGGTTTGTTTATAACAACCGACTGCGGCTTTCCCGATATTGGCGACATGCTTTCTTCTGATTCGCAGCTAAATTGTAAGCCTTCGATTCCGCTCAAACAAATAATTGAGAAAAAAAGGCGGAAAAACATTTTTGAGAGTTTCAAAAATGCATACACTCAAACTTGAATGACTCTTATAGCAGTAATAACTGTAATTACTAACGCCTAATGTTGAGCAATGGGAGGTGTAAGCGTTATTCATGTCCGCCCCTTCACCTAGTTTTACGCGATATATTTCTCGTCAGAATATTCAGAGTGAAACCAACGATTCCGTTCCAAGTCGCCTGAAAAGTGTAATAGTTACAGGTTTTCCTTTTTTCACATTTATGATGATTCTTCATGTCGCCGGCGTGAAGTCGAAGCAAAAACCAAGGTCTTGTGCCAAATTCGCCTGTTTTGGATTATTAATATGACATGTAGCACTTGAGCAGGAATTGACATTTAAAAACTGCTAAGACGACTGTTTTTATTGAGGAGATGCATCGTTGAACCGGTTTAAAGATCTTTGATAGTTTTTGCCTTGACTGTAACATCAATTCTGAAACAAAAAATTCAGTCATCATCAAAGATATACATGCATTTTTCGTTTAATTGCGATGTTCTCTTCATTTATTCGCCCGTCTGAACACTGACTGATTAAATATAATTCGTTATTCAACTAGATGCAGCACAAAGGCAATATCAGAAGACATTTTTGACGGAAAAACGTATTGTTGAAGAAATTATTTACGTTTAATAATTGTCAGCTTGATGCGCTCAGCACAAGTTATAATCCTTACCAGACATGTTCGTAGTGATTTCGGGAGGGGGAGATGTATATGAGGGAATGAAAATTTTTCTGGATAAAATAAGACAGAATAATTGAGGCAAGAAATGGACAAAAATCTAAACATTGTTCGCAAATATGCTTGAAATTAATCAGAAAACCAATCAAGGTTTTGTCACAGTATTTTCACGTTTCTACTAATTTTCATGTAAGCATGTTAGTTCAATTAAACTTTCGTCTGACCCGTAGACTGTATCTGCTTTCAGACTGGCCATGTTGTATGTGTACCTATGATTCTTTTGGTGAGCTAAGCTCCGGTAAAAACATTTATTCTATGACTGAAATCAGCCGACAAGGAAAAATACAAGAAATAGGATTTTTATATTAAGTTTACAGGGTCAAACCATGCAATAAACTTTATTTCTAATTTTTTTCTCTATTTACGCGCAATAAATGAGCCTGCAGTCAAGTAGTTTAGAAAACTGAAATGCTTTGGAATAAACGCGAGTTAATCAAAGCTCGTTTCAAACTTTTGCTATGTTCAAGCTTATCCATGGCAACCTCAGAGCAATCAATGAAATCGTGGTGCAATGAACAATTTGGACGATTGCAGATTTGTCTAGACACGAACACTGTTGAAAAGCGGCAAGGGCAGGTTTTGGAGGATCCTGACTCCCCAGAATAGGGGAAAATTAAAAATTTTGTGGGAAACATGAGGCAAAATGAAGGTCAAAAACAAATAAAAATGCTTCAAATTGACCGGAACCTGTGTAATAACGTAGTTTTAACGCCATTTTAGCGCTTATAACAGTTTTTGAGGCCATTTTGGCCCAAAAACGCTAAACTTTTGACCCCCCAGACGACTGACCGCCCCAGATCGGTCATGCTGCGCATCCATGGTCAGGACCCCGAGAATTCAGTAGAACCCCATAAAAATAGGGAGACCGCCAAGAATTGAATTTTTGGCATGTCTTTTGGATTTTCACCGGTTTTGCATCACCCAGACCCCCAGAATTTGGCTGGTGCCCATTTATGATAGAAAAAATTGTGAATATAGAGATTCTGTGGATAACCTTTAAAAATTACTACTAAAGTAGTTACCTGCTTACCTTTTTTGGGCTGAGGAGCTAAGATTACAGGTCAGAAATGTTATTTCCAACGTTATGACGATGCTTTTTTATTTAAAGGGCATGAAATCATAAATAATTTCCAACGTTAAATTAAACTGAACGAATGTGATTAAGAATGGCTATCCCCAAAAACTAATGTTGCTGAGCCATAAAGTCACTAAAACGCTAAAAACCGCGCATTTTAGGTTTTCTGGAAAACTACAAATTGTAAGCGCTCAGCAAAATTTTGCTGACGCCAGCAACATACATACGTGTTCTGGGAGGGGGTGGCCCATCCCCCGCAGAATGGCTGCTGAACCTCCGCAAAATGACTTCTAAACCCCCCCAGAATTGTCGATTTTTGGGTAAAATTGTAAAAAATGTCCGTTTTTGGCTCAAAAGTCTCAATTTTTCGGCGCTTCGCGCCTTATACACATATTTGGACTTTTTCAATTTTCTCAATTTTTTCAGATTTCTTTATGTTTTTATGTTCTGCAAAGAAAGAGCATTGTCCAAAACGTCTAAAAAACAGTGTTTTTGACGTATACCTGACGTTCGTAGCCAAAAAAGTCACTTTTTGAAAATTTTTTCAGGCCTGACTCTCCTTAATTCCCATGCTGTGCACGTATGGTCAGCAAATATCCAGGGGCAGTCAAACTTCCTATGAGAACACGTATAGTCGGTTTGTTTTAAAATATTTTTAAGACTTCAGTGAATATGCATTACAAGCGGCTTTGTCAACTAAAATTTCGGTGTTCCTATCGTTGTAGATCAAACAATAATTATGTCCATATTCGTCCTATTCATTACAAAATATTTTGTTGAGGAACTGAAATACACAACAATCCCCACTATCCGTCTGATGTAATTGTTATGCTTTATTCATTAGCACTAGATAAGCGTGTCGTGTCGTGCTCAGACATATGCGCATTTGGGTTTGAGGATATAGACCACCAGAATGAAGAAATGGGCTATGAAGTCGAAAAACAAATGAAAATTGAAAATTTTCTTCAAATGTGATTTAAATTGACCAAAACGTGTTTAATAAATAATGTATTTTTATATCTATTTTGGCGTTTATACCAGTTTATGATGTCATATCGGCCCAAAAAACTTAATTCCCGGACCGATTGACCCTCCAGATCGGCCATGCTGAATCTTGATCGTTCCCTGGCTTAACCGATAGTCAAACATATCGCAGTAAAAAAAGAAATTTTTTTCAAAATCGTACTTCCAATTAATAAAACACTGATTTCAAAAACAGCGAAAATTGCCACCTTCTCATGATCTTAACATGGAGGTAATCTTTTAACATATAAATCCTCTTTTAATTTGAAAAACACTTTTAAAATAAGTTTCTACCGCTTTTGGCAATTATTCTGTCGCAATACAATAAACATTAGAGCATGTAGCTTAAAGTCCTCGAATGAAAAACGTAGGCTTTTTGGGGCAGCATAGTCGTTTTGGCTCGTCATTCTTCAAACAGTTTGTTTCACATCCATTACTTTCCAAAGATATTTGCCGTTGGCAAACTGCTGATCCATAATCACATTAAGATTACAGACTGTAATTTATACCACAATAACTAAAAAATTAGTGTATAGAGATTCCTTCGAAATTACAAGTATGGGCATAAATTTTAAGAACTATGTCCGATAATAAGCTGACGGATTGCGATGATAGCATTGATTCGATATATAATTTTCGTAATCCGTCGCCTAACTTTCGAAAAATTCTTCAAATTTGTGCCCTAACTTATATGAAACAGACTATAGTTGCCTACCTATGTACGTATGCTTACTGACATAGTTCACATAGTTCAAGAATGAAGCACTTAATTGCACATTGATTTTTCCGAATTTTCTGGAATTTGGACTCAAATCTGAAATAATCAAATAGAATTAAGGTTATGCATACCTACTGTCATTGCCTAGTGTTACCATAATCTGGTATCCAAATGCACTTACAAAATGAATGTGATGTAAATGCAAAAGATCGCATCCTAGAACCTCACAAAATAATGCTAAACCTACAAGTGGTTCTCATTTTTTATAAAGCCTTTAAAAACAGGCAAAAGTACAATATGTCTGAAATAGTACAAAAGGTTGCCGTGAGAGTTTCTGAAACGCGTGATTAGAGCAAAATAAAGACTATTAATTTATTAAGTAAGCATCAATGCGCTAATTTTTTTGCAATTTTTGTGAAAAAATGCGTCAATGTTTTGCAATATTTTTGCCTCATAAAATCTTTGTACATCGTACATGACCTTAAAATCTTTCTCGTACAAAATATGTACACGTACGTACGATCTAACATATCAGATATTATAGTTTTATTTCAGGAAATTTATAGAAATTTATGGAAAGTTTTCCTGAAAAATTTAACAAACTTATAGAAAATCAGAATGATCAAAAGAATAGGATCGGAAGTAACATGAATGGGGCGGAGCATTCAACATATAGTTAGAAACAAACTGTAAATCTGATTTGTCTATTGAATACATTAATTTGTGGTTTCTCATAGAACACAAGGAGGTCTGTACCTGTATTTTACATATATGTAAAACAATATTAAGAAAATGTATAGGATTATTCTGATTCTCAGATTTTATTACTTATAATTTGCATGAGCATCAGAAATCATAAACCGAGTCATCTTTGAAAAAAATTGTTAGTAGACCATTGATCTGCTACATTAGGGCCGCTAAACAGATTTCTTCACATTATCTGGAATTTTTCGGCTGTCCTTAATAGCGGCCTTGGGCGACCGCCAGACTCGCCCCTTACAGAGCAGAGCCATGGAGGGAACTTAATTTACTGGGAGGCACAGTGGCTAGGATAGGAGGTTCAGCCAGGTTAATGACGAAACGGGTGTTCGTGTGGTTGTTTTAGTTGCATAATTTTCAACTATGGCGCACTAAATTCTCGATTGGAAAATTGACGAAACAAGCATAATTTGATGTATAAAATAATATAATTTGCAAATGTTCTTTACATTTCAATCCTTTATTTCAGCTGAATTATAATATAAAGTGCTCGAACATAATTTATTTGTAGGATAAAGTAGGTAAACGCTGGCTTAGACCTATATCAATAAATATAACACGATTAGTAGTATTTGTTTATATAATGCTATATAATAAAATTTCGAATATTTATTTTAAAATAATTTACATTAAACAATAAATAATGTAAAAATTTAATCAGAAAACTTAGAATAGATTATTTATTTATTCTTTTTACGGAATCGCAAGCGTTTCTTTAAATGACGTCTGCTGCATCGAGATTCAAAAAAAGAAAGTTAAATAATGTCGATTAGTGCTAAAAACCGAAAAAATAAAGCTTCTTGAATCGAAACAATCATGCAATTTTGAGTTTCTTGTCACTTTATTCCTTTCCTCCCTCAAAATTCTTCCATTATTCGAATTCATTAAAATATAAATATGTAATATAAGCAACGTTTTCGCTCCTAATCGTTAATGTCTTGTGTTGATGCAATTTTCTGCTCTGCTCGAAACGTTATACACTTCCCCAGGGACTGTTTGAATTATTTAATTGGGCGGCTTAATTATCTAATCAGTAGCAGCGGCGATTCTAATTATTCCGTGGCATTAAAGCCTCATTTGAATAACACGGTGGTCGTAAAATTTCATTGCAGACCTTTTAGCTGCGCCGAACACTTTTCTTGCGCAGCACCCTTAATTCCTCGGAAAAGCAATTTCGCTCACTAGAGCTTTTTGAATCGAATTAAGGTAAAACGCTAATTCTGAAGCGTCGAAACGGAAAATTGCCCAAATGCTGGTTTATTAAGTCTGCACTCTAAATTCGATTCGTATATCGTACCGTTTTGCTTAATGATTTCTCCGAGGGCCTGCGTTTAATCCTCTTAATAAACAATATAAAACGAGAATTAAATTTCGCTCCCATTCTCTATAACCATAAATAAAGCTAAGGAATAGAAAATCAGAGTGTTAGAGGGCGGTTTAATGTTGCAAAACACAGGTCTAAAGCTACATATACCTTTGTTATTACGATTGAAACACTTAACAACAAATTTTAATGTTTTTTACAGCAGTAAGATGTTGAAGTGATTCCAGATCAAGTTTTCACGCTGATCTTGAATCTGTTTTCAGATTTATTCCATCACGTCAGGATTTTGATTTGTGGGCCAAGCATTTTCTGCGAATTCTATGCAAAGTACATATACCAGGATACTATGCAAAAACATCAGTGAAAAATTTTCCAATTGTTCTTCTGCATGCATGGTTAGATAATGCACCATTCTGCACAGTTATCTTTTATTTTATACATATGTCATAATTGATACATTTTTCAAATTATAGTGCATTATGCTTGTTACTTAACTTCTCAAAGTAATTGGAGGATTCCGGGTGCCGAGCTAAGGAAATTCAGTCTGCTACAAACTTAAGCATTGTCAACTTTTAATACTTCATATTCTAGTAGAATTTTATTATTCGTGCTTCTTAAATAAGACAAACAGCAGTAAATTGCGACTTTTTTGTAACACAAGCATAGAAATCGAATTTTTCAATAGTTATACTAAGCTGATTCCTCCAATGTCTGTCCCAGTTAGTACTCATATGAAGAATATTAGAGTGATGAATTAAGTACAAGTTGCAAAAACTGGACGCCTTGACTAGAAAGCAAACATGGCAACTCTTATTTCTTGGCGAATTTAAATGTTGGGCCACACTGACCGATGAACTTTATAGGACAAATATCAAGAACTGCATAATATTCAGCGATTTCTCACAGAATATAGACAATACAGTTCACATTCTTTAAGAAACCACTCATTTTTTTGAAGAAACGTTTTAGATCACACCAATCTTTAGCATATATGTATGAGTTCACTACATAATTCTATTTCAGCTTTCAATTGAGTTTTAAAACATGATTTTTAATTGCCCTTACTAAAAAATAAAATTTACATATATAATGTCTCTATTAGTTGGTCATAGTACATTATACTCAGTGTAATACTAAATACAAAAACTAAAAGTTGAAATAACTCAAGAACCAGACGTGCTAGACAAAATTTAAAAGCAGATTTCAAATTGTACAAAAAAACTGATTTAGAATCACATTAAAAGTTGTATGCATGGAAATTCTAAAGGATCAGTTCAGACAATTTGTTATAAAGTGACTTTGCTGGGCACGCGTCAAAAACACTATTTTCAGAC
Organism: Mermis nigrescens; assembly: GCA_036768485.1. Lineage (NCBI taxonomy): Eukaryota > Metazoa > Nematoda > Enoplea > Mermithida > Mermithidae > Mermis > Mermis nigrescens. The sequence continues at coordinate 20,540,898 of JAVLUZ010000145.1, forward strand.
ATTTCTAACGATGCTCGTTCTTTCTACAAGATGAAAACTAGAAAAATTTCGAATTTAGCAGGGGGTTTAGCAGCCATTCGGGAAGTCAACCCTTCAGAAAACGTCATGATGATGACATATTATTTTCATTTTTTAAAGTGGCATTCGTAACCGTGCTTGGAGGGTGACGAATTGTACAGTCGCCCTGCAGGGCTACTAAAGCTGAGAGTCGCTAAAAAATTTCAGAGAACTTAAAAAACTGTTTAGCAGCCTTAATGTGGCAGATCATATTATCGAACGTGATATTTATGACCCAGATTTTAAATTTAGGACTTCTGAAGCTGGAAAATTTGCCTTTAAAAAATTAATCTTCAAATTTTACCGAGCACATCTGATAATTTTGATTGTGCATTCTTTTTTATATGACTGAGATTCTGTCTGAAGTTCGTACGTAATTTTTAAAGCCACATTTGTACAGTCGATGTAGTATGTACAAAGATTTTTTGGAGTATAAGTGTACCAGTTTTAAATGTTGAAAACATTTTTTCAGCAGAAGTCGAAAAAATTTCATCGCCGTGATCTGGCTGAATTCTGTAATAGTGTTTTATTTCGCCTTTTACTCTTTCTTAAATGACTTTACAGATTAGTGAGAATCGTTTGCAAATTTTGCACTCTTTTGTGCGGTCACTCCTATGATTCTACTTGCCTCATCATATTCTATTTCATTATATTAAGCTCATTGGCATTTTTTGCCTAAATTCAGAATAAAGTCGCACAGATTTTGGCGGTTTTCCTGTACTATACATATATGAAAAAAATTTTTCTGAACGAAAACTTTACGGAGATTTTTGTACAGTTTTCGAAAAAACTGGCCGAATAAATTTCTATTTCAAATAAAAATTTTTAGATAATCTCTCTGAGCCGATATTATTTAGGCTATGCATCTTATCTGATATCCTACACACAATTTTGTAAATGTTTTTAGTCTGTTTTACATGAGTTTGGGCAAAAATTTTAAGAATTTCCTCGAGAATAAGCCGACAAATTACGATAATTATATATCGAATCAATGCTATAATAGCAATCTGTCGGCTTATTGGCGGACATGGTTTCAAAAATTTATGCCCAAACTTGTGTGAAACAGACTATAGAAGAAAAAATCACAAATGTTTGATGCACGAGTATGGTTCACGATGAAAAATTTGTAATGAGCACCTGGAAAAATGTTTAACTTTGTCCAAATCGAACTTTCGATGGCCGCTAAAAAAGCAGCCTTGTTGAGGGCCACTAAAACCCTAATCACGGCCGTGGTGGCATTCTGAAATAAGGGGGATGTGAATCCAGAATTTCGCAATTAAAGTTTGACAATTGATTTAGCTTATTCAGTAAGGTCACATTAAAGATATACTCAACTTCATTTGCAAAGCATGTGTTGTGTATATCTCATCCTATTTTCAGCTGCGCCTCTCTGCTATAATTTGTCTCGAAATTTAGGACTAAAATAATATCGCGTTTCTCAACAAATGTTAACTTGATAAACAAGGTAATGCATATCAAATTCAGAATGCAGAAGTACCAAAAGCATTTGCCTAAATTCATAAAACTTATGCTTATTCCGTGAAGCTACAGTAATCCCAAGCGTGTTTAACGCTCTATTTTCGACTATCCGCAGGTACAAATGTGCATATTTTGTCTGTTTTATTTCCTACTGTAGCTTTTTTGGACGTCGTTAAACGGCGAAAATTGTAAAAGTAGCCTAAACGGCGGCGATCATTAAATGCTTTATTCGGCTAACGCGAATTTTAGACACCGGCTTAAACGTTATAACCTAAAAACGCTGCGAATAACATGAAATCGCACCGACAGTTGGCGCGCGTTTGTGACAAGAAAGTTTATTCTCACACCATTATCTATGCTTTAACAAATTATCACATACGCAGCCGCTTTTACCTACATACTCATTTATATGCATTCGGCGATGATGAGTTAAAGAGCTTCAGTTTCCAAATTCTCAAATCTCGCTCGCACACATTTCATCGTTGCTATAGCGTCGACTAATGGGACCCAAAAATTTGGCCAAGCGGCGCCGAATCGTCTGTCGAGTTATTTTGTCACAGAATGTAAAGAACCTTGCGAGCAACATTCTCAGTGTAGAATTATTCTTTTTGTACTCGCCACACGCGTAAAATTATACGGAAAAAACGCTCATTTTAACTGACAATGCTATTTGCTGTTTGTGCAACTGTTGGTAAATTTTCGCGCGTCATCAATCTAAATGCGCGCGGTTTGCCCCTGAAAGTTTAGTAAACTATTAAAATGTGAATATGTGTATACATACGTAAATTGAGGCTTTATCATCGCCACGGGTTTTCGGGCGCCGCGTTGTCTACCCCACAGTTTGCTCACCGTTTTATTCCGGCTTACCGTGTGCGCAAACTTTGAAAAGCTAGCCCTTTTCTTCAATATGTGCGTATCTGTGTAAGCTCGGCGTTGCGTTGCCTCCCGCAGCAGCCGCTTCCTCTTGTCAGGCGCCGAAAACATCGCAAACATTTTCTGCGTTTTACTACTTAAATATAATGGACACAGTCAAAAAAATGGATAAAGGATGCGTTTTTCATTCCCATGTATAAACGGCAATTTCCGCGGTCTAAATACCGTAATTAAGCGGAGCACGAGCAAGCGGTTCTGCTGCCTGCCTGCTTTGCCTTAAAGCGAACCATTTTTTCCACGCGATTTGCCGTGGCTCATGCTTACACATTGGCTACGTTTGTAGCAATTAATAGTAAAGTGACGGCGACGCTCCGGCTAGCGCGAAAAACGCATATTTTTATTTTCTGCAACCTCAAGCGCGTAAGTTGGGCAACGCGACTGAAACAAATTGATATTAAGGCGAATGTAACGGCTAAAAACCAATAAAATTTATTGTCCGTGTTATGCATTCGCGTATAAGAATAACAACACATTAGCTATCTATTTGTGTTAGCTACAGAAAACAAAGAACGATTTTTTAAATCATAATAATATCGAGACAAACTAATAAGTCAAAAAATGTACAGCCTTAAGAAAATAGGAACTTCTTTTAGATAACATAATTGTACGTTCCCATCTCAGGTTAGCGCGACATTCAATAGATTCTGTACAATAATAGAAAATAGGAAAGTTGATAGGAAGAGTAAAAAAACAAGGAATTTTTAAGTTTCTTCAATCCATCTTACTACATTCTGTTTCATTGTTTTTTATTGCAGTAATCTTGAAGACTAATCGATTCATTGCCAGAGGTTCACACTCGCCAGGCGCTGAAACAATCCTATAGATACAAAGTAAACACAGACTTATGCTGAGGGGGTTAGGCGGGACTATTCCCCTTAAGATTCGAGGTATGATGATCGTTTTTTATAAAGATCCCAGAAAGAAAAAGTTGAAATTTCTTGAAGAGCGTTTGAAGACCGTCAGAATAGATTAGCTAATAAGTCCAAAACTTTCGAGGGCTTCCCTCAAACTTATTGTTTTTTGTCTTTCAGACAGTCCAATTTAGAGTAAGATATGTAAAATATGTTAAAATTTTCTAGCGCTATGCGCGGGATTATTCATTTCACGTATTGAATTGAGTATAAAACAAGTTGAATAATTTCTTAGCAGGTTCGAGCTTATATTGAGCTGCCATTTCAAATAACATTTCATATTGTGCTGTCATTCGATATAACATATATTTGAGTACGACTGAAATCAGATAATTTTTTAATTTTTTACGTGAGTTTGCTGAAAAACGCTCAAAAACATCATTGTTTTGACTTATTCATACGTAGTACAAGTTGTTAAGAACTTCTGACCTTAGAATTTGCACCCCTTCACTCCACCCCAAAGTTTAGGAGGGCTATTGTCCAATTTTCTCGTATTTTCCAAATTCTTCGAATGTCCCACATCCTCGAACGTTCCATCCCTTCGAACGTTCCAAATGTCCGAAAAATAATTCTTAATAACAAATTAAAATTAAAAAATTGCCCTTCACGTGCGAAATAGCGTTTTCCCGGCGTTTCACGTTGTCCTTTACTTAAAATCGCTTTTGGTACAGCATTTTTCGAAAAATTTTAAAATTTTCGACGATTTTGAGCGACTATCGGAAAATTTTTTGAAATTAAGACAGAAAGACATTAGGCTTCAATTACAACTGACGCGGAGCGTCGAAAATTTTAAAAGTTATGCATAAAAATAGATGAAAACTATGCCGAAATAGCTTTTTACGCTTTTGAAATCCCTTTATATCCTATTTCTGAGCAGAAATATGGTTTCCAAGCCGTCAGTAAACTAAACAAATACCTTCGAAAATTTGAGAAATTATGATCACTGACGGCCAAAAAACATTAAAAGTTACATATCATTCTTTATCTCGTCAACCACGTTGGGCCAATGGGGTCGATCGGCCACCTGTCCCCTTAAATGCGCCCTGATCCAATATGGTTTTTAAAATACGCCTTTTCCTAAATTAAAGGACAATCGGCAAATGGCATTATATATGGTACCTGCGGTATTCGATGAGATGGGACGTTCGAACTAGTGGCGGATCTAGGATTTTTTCAAAATCTTTTTCCCAATTTTTCCTAAAACTGTCAAGAATAGGTCCGAAAATTTGCCCTTCACGTGCGAAATAACGTTTTTTGGCGTTTTACCTTGTCTTCTTTTATTTAAAATCACTTTCAACACAACATTTTTTCGAAAAATTCTAAAATTTTTGACAATTTTGTGCTAAAAAATCGTTAAATTTATTTGATGTTAGCGAAAATCCGGTGCCAAGCGATGGAAAATTTGAGAAAACTAGGCGAAAACACGCTCAGAAGCTTGATTACTGCTGTTCGATTTCCTGTATTTGCAGCATTTGACGCGGGACGTCAAAAATTTTAAAAAGTTATGCTTGGAGATAGAATAAATCTATGATGAAATAGCTGTTTCTGCACTTGAAATTGTTTTAAAATATAGTCCATGAGCAAAAAATGGCTTCTAGGTCGTCAAGAAAGTAAATAAATGTCGTTAGTAGGAATTATCCGGTGCGAAGCGCAGGAAAAATTTGAGAAATTGTTATCACTGACGGCCAAACATCATTGCAAATCACATATCTATTCTTTATCCTGCCAACTATTTTTGGGCAATGGGGGCAGCCGCCCCTTTCGCCCCCCTAAAATCTGCTTCTGGTTCGAACAGATGACATTCAGTGAGGTAGGACGCAATCTTCAGAAGGCCTACTACGTGCCTGCATAATGAAAATTCCAATATACCTACGTAATATATTTATACGTGTATTTATCATACAGTTGATTCCACGTGTACATTGTCCAGTCAATTGATCTCATGAATTTTTCTGAAACATGTTCTATTATCTAAAATCACGATTGTTATCAATTGCACATAACCTATCAAGTCTTAAACTGGCCAAATCAATCGCAGATAATCCAGTATTGCGGTTTCTAGCTAGATTTGAGGTGAAAGTTAACATTTTTAGGGGCTTTACTGGTTTCTGAAAGCGACTTTCCTTGGTTTACGTATTCCAGCATTTTACTACTTTACTTTTATGCAAAGATTTATGAATGTATAATTGAGACTAATTTTTTGAAAGAAAACTTTTAGAACCTAAAATTAATTATCGATCGAAAATCACTATGAGGCTGAAGCCTGGCATGAGAAACTTTAAACTGTTGTGAAACCCGTAGCACACTGCCCTGTTAAGCATTTATCTCATTCCAAATCCTATCTAAAAAGTTTTCAATAGATATCAATTTCAGAATTTATTTATTAAAGCCTCATATGAATGTTCTGAAAATATTGAATTATGAAATGAACAGCAAAGCGCATCTGCTTCGGTGAATTTTTACGACCGAATTCGGCCCATTGCTTTCTTTCTAGTCAACCGCTTCTAGCTAATTTCTCCTCATCTAATAAAATTTATTCGCCGCAGCAGTTAACTTTAACGAAATTTTTATAAACCATTTATAACAACAAATTTTTGTGATGAATTATTTTATTTCGCTCTCGTTTTATCGACTCGACGACGCCGCATATTTCTTATTTCCGATAAGTGCTGAAATTAATTTCGAGTCGTTAATCAAATCAAAAGGCATTTATTTAAAACAATTTTTAGATATGATGCGCCTAGATGTGCTGGCGCATTTAACCATAAAATGTAAGTTTTGGTGTGTATGTATGTGGTCTGAAGGCACGAGACGATTTTCAGTGATTAAAATGTATGTTATAGGAGCGCCAGTTGGAATTTTTGCATCGCTTCCTCGTTTTTTACCTCTATTTCACGTAGCGCGCAAATATCCGACTATTTATTATAGCTTTAGGTCGGCAAAATTGTAATTTTTCATTTTCCAGTCAAAATTTCGTATATGCTTTCAGGTAACTGTAGCTATGGCAAAAACGCGAGTCGCGCGTTAAAGCGTGGTTTAAGCGGCATTCTGACGATGTCAATGGATATTTTTGTACGAAAACATGCAACGACCCAACCCAATAAAACGAATGAAAAAAAACAAAACTTAGATTGACATTCGTTGAAAATACATTAAGCGTTAAATTAGTCAATCATTAAAGCTGCCGAGTGTAATAATTGGGCAATTTAGTCAGCCAGCCTCAATTTCGATTCATTAAATACGCGCAAATTATGTTGAATTAGATAACAAAGGCGAAATGCAATTAAGCCGACAGACACCTGAACCGTTATTTGCACATTTGGCGCGCGTGCGTTTAAGCCACAAGCGTTTGGGCGCAGCTACTGGCTAATCCGAGTCTTCCTAAACCCTATAATTGCCGCCATACACTGTGCTCGTCATGAGAATATCACACGCGTTTAGTTGAACGATTCTACGACGTCTTACTGTAGAAACGGTCCGTAATTAGCGCAGCTAGCGCCGCCGGGCCATATTTCGAACCATCATCTTTTTTGGGCTAATACGTTTTGGGTTATATTACAGAATTACTGTGTGTGTACGTACATTAATGCGATGATAGAATGGAGTTGGGGTTTTTGCGCTAATTAATTTGTTTAGATGGAAGTGCGATTGTAGCGTTTCGCTAGATTCGCAGGGGGTGGGCGCGCAATAAATAAGGAAGAACCACGCAGAAGACCTTTTACATTAGCTAGCAGCAATGCTTCCTAATTATAAATATAAGTGATTCTTAGGAGAAACTGTACCACTCGCTAATAAATCAATGAAAAATTGTGTGTTTATGCTTAAATGTATAATATGGTAATCGTGAATCCTCAGGGGTTTCATAGCATGCGAGAGCGGAAAGAGGAAATATTTTTTTGGGACAAGAAACATCAATACTCGCCGATCAACGCGTAAGGAATTACGGTAGCATCTGAAAATCGCATATCCAAAAAAGGGGTGCACAGTGTTTGCTTCGCGCAATAATACAATATAGCTACAGTAAGACGATACGAAATGGTTCGCTTTGATTATGTAATACACTATTATGCGTTAAACGAATCGAACGAAAAAATGGACGGTTTTGTATAGACTTTTGTACATATAATTAAAGGGATAACTGCCGGCCAAATTAGCCGCAGATTGCCAATCGACCGGGTGTTTATAACTCGTAATTGTTAGCGCAAAAGGCGAGCAGTCTGTGCATTAAACGGTAAATGGCAGATTGTATTCTTTTGTGTATCAGCTCCAGCGCTAAGTTTGAGCACGAGTGTGAGAAAAAAGGCAATAAGAGCTAATTAGATCTCGGAAAAGGAAAGCGGCTGACTTAAAGGCGAATTGGGGCGAAATCGCCCCCGGCGATACACACATTACTTAATTTGCTCCGTCCGATTCCGTTTCTTGAACGCTAGCGAATTTATGGAATAATAGAGACACACGCAAACATAATCACACGCAGACCCGTAAGGATCCGGCCAAGGGGGCGGACCCGGAAAATTCGCCGAGATAGCCCGCAAATCCCGCATTTTCTGACGTTTTTCGACATGCTCTATCCATTATGATAATTAAATTCGAACTTTTTTTGAAAAATTTTTTTCGCTTAAAAAGCTATGAAAAAGTATCCTTTTTGGTCGCGCTTGGGCCAAAATGATATAAAATACTTTGCATCCAGCGCGAGGCGCCGAAAATTTGAAATGAAGGCTTCACGTCAAATACAGTCGATTTTTCCATCTTTCAGTGCATTATCTTACCTTTCAAAAATTTTTCCGGCTAAGGGGGGCGCGCCCCCCCCGACTCCCTAATACGGCCCCGATCACACGATATGCGTAGTATTAAGTAAAGGGACAAAAATAGAGTAAGCCAAAGTAGTCCATTGATACAGGTTAACTTGACAACAAGACTTGAAAAAATCAGAATGCTTAGCATGCCCTGCTTTTGGAGGCAGTGGCGTAGCTGTGGGGGAGGGACTAATTCCCCAAAAGTTTAGAAGTATGAATATTTTTACAAGGGTCCCACAAAGATAAAAAAATGCTTTTTGCTCAATATGATTGAAATAAAATTTGATTTCTAAAAGTTTTTTCCTTGTCCAATGTGTAGATCTCATTGAGAAAAGCTCAAAAATACCATTATTATTGCCTATCAATAAGTAGTTGTTGAGATATCCAACTAATTTTAGTACCTCCGAAATCAGAAGGCCAGCTATGCCACTCTTTGGAGGCGAAGAATAGATTGCAAAACTTACCTTTCCTGTTGTGCAGAAAATAATAGTTGTTTATTAAACAAATAACCGACTTTAAACGACTAGCATAAGATAAATTTGAATTTCGGCCTTATCAAGTCATTCGAGGTGGAATCAATTAATAGGTCTTCGAAAAGTTTGCAATACGAGCAGCTTTAGGCCACCTTAGCGCATCAAAAAAGCGCCTTGAAGCCTTATTGGCACCATTAGGTAAAAAATGACTGATTAAAAACCGACGGCGTGTATAAATAGGGTAGCAGCGTAGTCATGCTAGCTTGACTGCCTAGTGTCATACCACTCAGATAATGGTGGGGATGCAGCAAATGATTGCCTGATAAAGCGGAACTTGTGGCGCCCAAAGAGGCTAGTGAACTGAATGCGGATGAAAAAGTGCCCAGAGGGGGTGAAGCGGGCGAAGTCGGTGGAGCATTGGCGTCCATTCCAGGATTCTGCTTCTTCCATTTGGTTCGCCGATTCTAAAAATCACAAAAACATTAACCAAAGTTGGCATTGTCAAGTTATTTTATTGAAAAGTTTTTATTAGCAATAGATAACAGTGGTTTTTTGCATGACTGGCCATTGTGTAGGTATATCAGACCTAACCGAATGACTTTGTCAGCTGTCTTGGTCTAATATTGTATAACTTATCACTAAAATCGACGTTTCCATAATTTTTTTGAATTGCTCAAACTTATTACGATAGAGAAAAATGCATAACAGTAAAGAACATAAATAAATAACAAATTTATGCTGGTCAAATGAGAATTATCACATGATTTAACGACATTTTCTTCACAATGTAATTAATATTCAATTATTGGCAAATTTGTTTGCAGCGGCTGACTAATAAGCTAAACCTACTACTCTCAGTTTTCAGATTAAGAACGGTTTTAATTTTTAAGGTTATTATTGTATCCAAAGATTAGCTGATCGTCAGAGAGGCCATGACAGCTAGTATTTGGTGCAGCCATCAATGTGCAACATTCTGCACTGCTCAAATACCTGATCAACGTAGACATTAAAATGCTTCTTTTAAGCTTATTTCGCTTATAATTTGCACGAATAGCCTGAGTATCATCCTTTAAAACCAGATTATTCTTATTTTAGTTACGTTTTTATTACCATAATAGTAATTATTCGTAATATTATTCATTCTGTTATTACCGTGATTATTATAATAATAAGATTAATAATAATATAATAATAATGATAATAATAAGAATAATAATAATAATATTAATTATAATAATAATTATAATAATACTAATACTAATAATAATAATAATAATATTATTATTATTATTATTATTAATAAAAATCGTAAAAAAAGTAATAATAATAATAATAATAAATAATAATAATAATAATAATAATAATAATAATAATAATAATAATAATAATAATAATAATAATAATAATAATAATAATAATAATAATAATAATAATAATAATAATAATAATAATAATAATAATAATAATAATAATAATAATAATAATAATAATAATAATAATAATAATAATAATAATAATAATAATAATAATAATAATAATAATAATAATAATAATAATAATAATAATAATAATAATAATAATAGTGATAGTAATAATAATAATGATAATAATTATTATTATTATTATTATTTATTATTAATATTGTTGTTGCTGTTATTTTTAAAATTTTTATTACTATCATTATCGTCGCACTAGCTATTGGTATTATTATAATTATTATCATACTTTAAAAATTAGATACACATCGCACATCTTCGATCAAAAAGCTGGAAGTGGCTTCAATTGGAAAAAAATACCATTGTTAGGTCAGGTTTTCGTCAAAAATAATCTGCAATCTGGATTTTGAAGCACTAGATAATTAATTACAAGGTACATAAGAATATGACAGTTGCAACTGTGATCTATAACTCTGATATTAGGCCAAATTAATTCGACGTGAGTATCTTACAAAACTGCGTCATTTTTCGCAATCATGTCGTCCCAACGAAACAATAGATCCACGTAGATTTGAAAGCAATCAATTCAGTAATATTATGTTTATAGCTAAATGAATGACCCAAAACACAGATTATATTTTGGGTATTATATTTATCACTTTTCGTAATTTTTCTTCATGAAGCAAAATGCTTAATTGGGGGAAATTAGGTACTTTTACATGAAAATAACTGAGGCACTAAATCCTGGACGTATTTTCTGAAGATTACTAGTTAACTCTACCACACTAAATTCTGTAAAATCGCTTAATCTTGTTATCGTATATCATTAAATTCTGCATTTGACGTAGGATTAGCGTATAAATCTAATAGTATATTTTAAGAAACTTGATATAAAGTAATAAAATTCGTTTTAAAAAATGCCAAATCTTTTCACCTGAAACCATATTTTGACTTGAGTTTCCGAGAGATTGAGCGACAATGCTAAATTGAGTCGCTCGCAAACGGACAAATATCTCGTGTTTTTGAACTTATTCTCCAGAGCGACCAATTGTTCGTAAGTGAAAGCAGTCCTTGCGCGCCTCGATTTAGACGAATTCATTCTTATCGAATTATTCTGATGACCGCTTGGTTGAATTTGACCCTTGTGCTGCTGATGGTGACCGGGTAATGAATTTGCAATGCCGCCACTTGACGCCAGATTTAGCTTCTTCTTTCGAGGCTCAACCCCGTGAACACTCGATAATGACTGTCGATTCGAAGTCAATTCGTTTGACGATTTTTCCGTTTGCTTGATTTTTAAATTTTCGGTGTTACCCAGAACATAAAGCTCCGAATTGGGTTTCGAAGGCGTAGCAGTCAGCCCATCGATTTTCGCTCCTGAAAACAAGTGAATATTTCAAGTTTGAGGAACAATTAAAGAGGTATTCACGAGCTTTTACAGTAAGCTTAAAATAATTTCCGCTGAAAAAATTTAAATGTGACTTTCTTGGCTTAAAAACTAGGGACACTTCTATCTTTCACATAGAGAAATAATGAAAAAATTTCGGAAAAGTTCGAGTAAATTGAACAAAACGTGGTCTAAACATAAGTATAATGCGACGATAGCCGTAAAATTATTATTTTGGGAGCCAAAACATCTAAAAATGCGTAAAAGGGTGCTTTAAAGATTTTGGAAAATCGGGAATCCACTAAGAGCACTTGTGCACGGAGAGCAATTTTCAAAAAGCATGCAGTGAAGTATTGCCTACGTGAAAGATAGAATGCATTTAACCTTCAAAAAGGTTTAGACAGAAATAAAGGAAAAAATTTTCAAAATGAATATGCTTTATATTGAAAATAGAATTCCTGAATGATGAGTGAATAATACGAACGATAGGTATGTCGTAAGATGGCTGATTCTAAAAATGAAAATTTAATATAATACTTAATTTCGCGAATGCTTATAAATATAAAAGATAATGTAAAAATATACAAATACAGAGATTCAAAAAATATTCAAGGTCAAAACGCATTATTATTTGTCTGGTAACAGTTAAAAATAAGAAATGCAGCTATAAATTCTTAAAAATGCTCATTTACATAGTAAAATATAGGCTGCGACCAGACTTGCAAATGGGAGTTTGGGTTCTAGACCCCCAGAATGAAAAACGGGAAGTGATCTGTGTTAAATAAAGCAAAAAACCAAAAATATATGAAAATCAAAAATTCTTTGCAAAAATGCTTAAATTGATTAGAAACTATAGATTAGCTTGGTTTTCACGCTATTGATATATTGACTCGTATGTAAGTTTTTGAGAATATTTTTACTCGAAAAATCTCTCTGACTGACCACAGACCGACTGACCCCCAGACCAGTCATACTCTGCATCTATGATTGCGACCTCTCTTTTTCACTTTCTGCCCTTAGCACTTCTAGTAGTCTTCTGGAAAAAGTATCACTCGAAGTTTGCGCAATAAATCAAGATTATACGTCCGTTACAATGCGTATTTTAACAAAATTTGAAAACTAAATTTGCGAGAAAATTCTAGTTTTTTGATGCCATGCTTAATTCGTCTCAACGTATTTAATCTACTAAAGCCTTACGATTTTTGATACATTGTGCGTCGTTGTTCGATTTAGCTTTATGAAAAGCCGAAACTGAAGGATCGTCTGCAGTCTTTGACACCTTTTTAGTCCACCTATCGTCGCAGTCGTGCAAATTTAAAATATCTTCAACGAAGAAAGCAGTCGTTTTCCGAAGTTTTTGATCAAAATCTCCAGCAGGTTGTTCCGGGCTTTTCGTCGATAATAACAATTTGCCATTTACTGTTCGCTTTTCACAATTATTTGTCCTATAAATATTGCAGCCAGTTTTTTGACGCTGCTCCAGTAATTGGGATCCACGGGAGGTAGCGGACAAATAGCTGGCTACTGAATCACAAGATCTCAATGGTTCGATGGAGAAATCCGGCGTTCGGCTCGAACTGGGTCGTGAAGCACTTTCCATTTTTTCTTTGCTTTCCATTCGCTAAATGAATTTATTGCAAATTAAGTAATGAAAACATGAAAACCAGAATGTCAACCATTTCAATCTCAGCTTTACAAACGCATAATCCAAGAGCTGAAAATACATTTCCTTTACAAAATTCAAGACATAATTTTTTCTCAAGCACTCGCCTTTAGCAAGAGAGAAACGAGCTGAATTAAATTAGCGACTAAAAGAGGAGAGGAGAAAAATGAGATCAAAATTTTAATACAAGTTATTAAAAAATAAATTCGATTTTCATATAGTCAACAAATGTATTTTATAAACGAATACGCATTTGAAAAAATAGCGAAAATATACTGTTAAATTTTGCGGATGAGAATTAATGTAAACAGATGATGATTCTAGTTAAGCTTCATTAAGCCGATCGAAATTCTAGCAAAAATAAGCTTTAAAAAATGAAAAGAAAAAATTGTCGTTTGCCATTATTCTCCGAAAATGACTGCAGATTTTTCTAATTTCGACGAGCAATTTAAATGAAATAGATCCAATTTGTTTATTTCTGTAAGACATAAAAATCAAATCGCCGTACTTCAGGATAAAAATTATAGGACTTTGTAAATTTGCGCAAGTACGGCAAAAGAATAAATATAAAACTGCTCAGGGCAACGCGCAAAATGACAGGAAATAATGTGCTAAACACCCGCTCATTAGCTAAAAACAATGCTAATTACGCGACGAGCATGTAAAAGACGAAATCTCGTCGTTTTTGATCGTTCTTTCGCAACCGCTGCCCGAAACGCGCTAATTTTCCGGCTGAAAAATTCGTACGCATCTACAAACGCATGAAAGGCCCACTTAGCTTAATCCTCGCGCTTAAAGCGGTTGCTTATCTCTCGAAAATCGTTTCCTTTAAATAAAGGCCTTTTATCCGCTCGCGCTTTCTCTTTGCGGGAAAAAACGAACGCGCCAAATTTATGAACTCGGGGCGGATAAGCCGTCGTTATCCGTATCTTTGTCCCGTCCGAAATCTCCCTTTTATTAGCCCTACGTTTTTCTTGACTTATACGAAACAAAATTTTACGCAATAGCGAACGTACGATCGACGGAGAAAACGCTTATAAAAATCTATCATAAGTGAGGAAAACGAGAAATGAGACGAAAAAAGGATTTCGTTGTCTCTAATAAATATACAAACGAAAGCGGTATCGAATCAAGTTAGCTTGTATACTTATTAACGCGACAATGCACCGCATTTCGAATGTGCAAATGGGCGATTAATTTGTATTTAATCCTAGCTTAGCCGACAAAAAATCAAATGAGAGAGGTTTTGGTGGTGCCTGCTATGTATGTACGTAGTATATTCATTGCGAATTTGATTGGATAATCGGCGAGTGGGCGTGGCTCATCGTTACACCCTTTTCGCCGAGCATCTAATGATCATACTGTAAGCTGCTTCTTTTAGCTTAAGCAGAAGAGAGCAGCTATTTGGAAAACGCTCTTAACGTAAATACTGAGCATAAATAATTTGTTTGTTTATGTAGTTCTTCAAGGCAGGTACATTTCGATGCACATGGTTCATTATAGGAGCTAATCATACGCTAGATGACAACAACTCGAATTTTAAAGAAGCATCGAGAAGCGTTTATGATGTTTTTAGGCCTATATCTATAAGCGTATTGAGCTATATTGCAAAAAAATGGCAAAAAGTGCGAATAAATAATGAACGCTATTATATCGTGAATATTCGAATATTAGGTATTGAATTGATGGCGAACATAACATAAGCCGTGTGTTCCTAATGACAAGCGTGTTTTACATATGGGTGTAATGGATATAGCCGTACATTTGGATTGGAGAAGTTTTCTATTTCATTTAAGCACATCGAATCAAAGAATTTGCACTTAGCGCGGCTGTTTTGCCAGTCACGAAATGCTTTTAGATAAATTAAATGAATAGGTTCTGATAGTAAATTTAGTAAGCCAAACAAAATAGAAAATAATCTGAGGCGAGATAGCCAATAGCGAAGCCATTATTTCAGCAATAACGATGAAACATGTCATAAATTAAATTTTTCGGGACGATGAGATATTATTTTAAAAATGTGTTTGCGATTTAAATCATCACATTTTCTGCTTTTTAATGCATTCTTCATATCGTTCTGAATCCTAGAGATTAGATTTTTTGGACTAAAATTTTAGCCTGTAAAAACGTTGCAGATTTCCTTTTAACGCTTATTTCAATAGTAGGAAGATCTTAAGAATAGGCTGACAAGTTGCTGAAAATACAGTAATGCTTTTTATTCTACCAAAATTTAGGACTGGTCAGAGGATAGAGTAAGTTGTTGAAAAGAAACGCTAAAAGTGGAACGATGTTCAATAATGGGGATTGACGTTTATGATAACCACACAGATTATCAGAATTATTTTTCAATGCAGCAGACTTGCGCTTCATTAGCATTTTACCAACTTTTGAGCAATGGCAAGACTTTTATAAGAGCGTTGCCCCAACTTTTCCGCTGAGATCAGAAAAATTCAAAAAATCCATTATTTTACATAGTGCGTTCTGCCCCTTTTCCATGTCTAATTTTATCGCATATAGTTCTTTTTGGTAAAAATCGTTGCTAATGTAAAAATTTTTCCTTAAATTCGATATCTCATCTTGGATGCAAATGAGCTCTTTGCGCTGTCAAAATTTTATTCGTTAGATATTTACGATGTGAAATCTAGCACTAAGCGCCGTACAATTTGAAAACTTCAGGCTTACGCAAGGAAGATGATAGAAATTACTGCTTGTGAACCAAATAAATTAAAATAAAGGCCGAAAATTTCAAAGTTTTTGCTGAAAGATATTAATGTCGAAATCTCTTCGGCTAGAAATCATTTTAGAAGCCACAAAATCTTAGCCGCAGGCTTAAGTCTATATCTAGAACAACAATAAGACTTATAGGCCACCAAAACAATCAGTAAACGTTAATTTACAGCCTGTTTCACACAAGTTTGGGCATAAATTTTAAAAGCTTTGTCCGACAATAAGCCGACAGATTGCGATTATAGCACTGATTTGATTATAATTATCATAATCCGTCGGCTTACTTTCGAAAAAATTCTTAAAATTTGTGCCCAAACGTATATGAAACAGTCGATAGTATTATCCGACGTAAAACACAGAAAAAAATGTAAAAAATAATGCTATAATTAAATAATATATTTATATTTATATAATGATACATTATTTTAGGTAGGCATATCATTAATTATTTTTGAGATGTGTGGTTCCGCTAAGCTTGACTTACAAATTTCTGAATTTGAATTTACTTGCTTTATCATAGTGTCTGTAGTCAAATTGATTAACATTTTAACAAGAACCAAGTGTATTAATTTTCCATAACACTTTTCAGGGTGCCATTGTGTAAAAAAGAAAGACCGATTGGAGTAAGATAATTTATATATGTAGACTGTTCAGCACATGCATTTTATCAAAAAGTGATTCTAAAAGCCCCAAGCAATATAATAGTTTAAAAAATAAGTTTATCAAGCACGTAAACATAGCAACCTGTACAATCAATTAGCAATCATGGATGCAAGATTAAAACAAATAAATGATCTTAATTTTAAAAAAACAATTGCTCGGCATTGTTTAGAAATGAACGTAGATTACTGGAGGTCATTCGCAGGGGGACATGCATAACAGCTGGTCGCTCGAAGATGTCCAGAAGGAAGCCTTGATTGATCAGTCTATCTTCCATACCACTAGTTGGTCAGCTGATACCGTCGGTCATTGAAACGGGACTAAACATGAATAGCATAATCTAAGGAGCCAGTCCGTCTAGAAGTTAAGTTATCCCACGAATTTTTACTTTTCTAAGGCTACAGCAACCTTCCAAAATCTAGTGCCAAACTCTTGCTATATTGAAATATCTGAAGCATTTTTTTGAAGAAATTCGATTTTATTCGCATCCAGTCCAAATTTCGCCGCATTTTTCTTACAAAATTTGTCATCTTCTGTTTTTTTATAGTTGAAGTCCGACCACGCATGGCACGTCCAAATGGTATCAGGGCATGGATGTTTGCCAAGCTCTTAAAATATATAAGGAGGAAGAATTTTGAAAAAATATCAAGATACAGGAGAAAACGATAGATATTGAATTAAAAAAATTAAGCTTTGCTAAGATCACATATAATCTTCAATTATAAAGCAAAATTTTCTTAATTTAAACAAAAAGGGTTATTAAAGATGTGTCTTATGAGTTGTTAAATTATTTTATCGATAAATCATTCAAATTTAATTTTTGTTTTTGATAAATAAAATTAAAGGCATTCATTTCGTTTATCTTTTTAAAATTAATATTTGTATATATTTATTAGTTTATCGATTTTTTATCAATTCATTTATTTAGAATAAGTGAATATTCAATACAACTGAAATTTTAATAAATTTATTAGATAAAACTTTTGAAATTTCATTAAGAATTTTGTTGTCAGGTGTTTGCTTAATTTTTTTAAATATCTTCGATAACGTATTCCGTAATTCAACATATCGTCTTTTATAAGATCCAACAAAATGCAAGTTCAAAAAGTGCAAACCACTTAAGGTTCACTACTAAGTGCGCTCCAAAAGCGTGCTGCGGGCACAAACAAAATTTGCAAAAAATACTAACAAACACCCACAGGAAATCAAATATCAGTGGCTGTGGTTCAAATTTTATTCAATCTCACTTCATTTGTATGATACCAAGAATCTAAACACACTATCTTAACTCTTTCATTTTCTTAACACTCCCCCTACTAAAATCTCAACTTTACCACTAAAAGTGACTTGCTAAATGATGATTAAGGTTCATGTAAACTGTTCAAGAGCGCTTCGATTTTTGGTAGCTGCTTTATTCAAATGTGCTATTATAGTCTGTTTCACACAAGTTTGGGCATATATACATTTTAAGAAGTATGTCCGACAATAAGCCGACAGATTGCGCTTAAAGCATCGTTTTGATATATAATTATCGTAATCCCCCGGCTTACTTTCGGAAAAATTCTCAAAGTTTACGCCCAAACTTATGTGAAACAGGCTATAGGGCTAAGTGCTTTCTGATTCAGACTGATATCACAATAAAAGGAGGGTACTTTGCTGACGGACAAAAGTTACCTCCCGGATTCTATATAATTCTGCCTGTATAGGCTTTGGCTTAAAGTCTATTTCACATAACCGTGCGGTTTTCTTTCAATAATTTTTTCTAACGCAAACTGCAGTCTAATGGTAAATGTTGATCAATTCAGCGCATAGGAGAAAATTTTTGATTATATTTCTAAAAATTATTGTCAAGTTAAGCATGCAAGTTTATGTGAAACAGACTATAGTTGTGCGTTCACGCTGGCGCCAGCACATGAAATAAGTATTTTTTGTTTGGCAGCAATTTTATTTTTCAAGAAATTCGAAATATTTACAACACTGGCATAGGTTTGTGAAGACAATAACAAATAAGACATGAATTTCTAGACAATTTTTGGCACATTGGTCATTTTATCGGTACATATCCGTCTTTTTTGCAAATGGGGAGCGAAGCGACCCATTTGCAAAAAACATTGCTCTATTAAATGGGGCAGCAAAGCGCCCCATTTGCTAGTGTAATTTAAATCTAAGTTTCCCAGCTTCAAAAGCCTTTAATCTAAAATTTAGATCATAAATAACATGTTCACCAATATGGCTTGCCACATTATGACCTCTAAAATCGTTTTTTGTCAGAAGTCTCTGAAATTTTTCAAGCAGCCTTCAGTTCTAGCGGCCCTGGGTGATCGCCCAGCTCGCCACGCTACCCCCTAAGCACGGCTATGGGTTTAGATAGAGCCTTCCCCTGAATGGCAAAATGAGAAATTTTCCGGGAAATTGAGGCAAAATGAAGACAAAAAACGGACCGTGCACATCCGATGGTAATACTAGATTTAATAGTCGTTTCAGGTGCAATAATTTTAAAAAATTCCAAGAACCTATGAAGACGTGCATATGCCGTCCGATACTCACTGAACACAAATTTGAATGGTAAGCGCTGATTGGATTTAAAAAAGTTTAGGCAGAACAGTACTTTTTACGTGCATGTGCCTTACAAATGACGTTTTGTGCGTAATATAGCATTAAAACGTCTTCGATTTTCTGAATTTTTTGGCAGCACGTGGCTAAAGGTGTTTAGGTGTATGGACCAAGAGCGTGGCCAGTCAACCCGGTTTGAGGTTAAAATGAGGAAATAATAGACCTTAAATGACTTTAATAAGTTAAACGTATATTGAACCAAAACAAAATTACCATTGACCACCGATGCGAACGATTTAAAGTACTTAATGAAATTTTATATTTTAATCTTAAGCTCATTGCTTGTGATCACATGAGATTTTCTTTTATCTTTTTCTGATCTGGATCCCCTACGTACACTTCTAGTTTTGACCTCCTAAATAATGTAGACATAGGAAAATTCTGTGAACAAAGAAGCACAATTCTGGATGATGAAAACCGAAATTTCAAGTAAATATAAAGTCCCGTGAATACGTACTTCCGACGACCGTAATGTTTAATCACTTTTTAGGCTAATGATGGATGCTCTATAAAGCTAATGATTTCAGACTTTTTTCGCTTATTACCTTGATCGACTATGTGGAGCGCCTAACGTTCCAAATGTGCCTAATTTCCTAAAACTAGCTAATTTTTTTAACCTAATGCTTTCTACACATTTATGCCTACTTTTGAATATTTAAAATTTTGGATAAAAAGACAGAAGACAAAGAGAAGAGCGCATAAAAATGAACATTCTGGAAGTCTGTAGTATTTGTATCAGAGCCTAACAAAACGCAAATAATTTGCATTAATGAACAAAACACGTATAAATAAAGGACGGAAAGGGAGAGGGGCGGCTGCCCTCCCCTTCCCCAATTGGCTCAACATAAGTTGGGCCCTAACCTGTAAATCCTACTAATGAGAAAGATAGGAAGAAAGAAAAAGCATGATAAGCATAGGTAAACACACACGGAGCCTAGGAGAAACGGCGAAACTATGATAAGCATAGGTAACCACACTCGGAGCCAGGGAGAAACGGGAGAAACTGCGAAACCATGATAAGCGTAGGTAACCAAACCTGGAGCCAGGGAGAAACGGGAGAAACGGCGAAACCATGATAAGCATAGGTAACCACACCCGGAGCCTGAGAGAAACGAGAGAAGCTGCGAAATCATGATAAGCGTAGGTAACCACATCCGGAGCTTCGGAGAAACGGGAGAGACGGCGAAACTTTGATAAGTATAGGTAAGCATACCCGGAGCCTGGGAGGAACGGGAGAAACGGCGAAACCATGATAAGCATAGATAACCACACACGGAGCCTGTGAGAGACGGCGAAACCATGAAAAGCATAGGTAACCCAACCCGGAGCCTGGGAGAAACGGGAGAAACGGCGAAACTTTGATAAATATAAGTAACCACACCCGGAGCCTGGGAGAAACAGGAGAAACGGCGAAACCATGATAAGCATAGGTAACCACACACGGAGCCTGTCAGAAACGGCGAAATCATGATAAGCTAAGGTAACCACAGCCGGAGCCTGGTAGAAACGGCGAAACCATTGATGGGAGAAACGTTTCTCCCTGGAGAAACGTTTCTCCCACCGGGGTAAATTTTGATGGGAGAAACGTTTCTCCCAACGGGGAAAATTTCGATGGGAGAAACGTTTCTCCCACCGGGGGAAACACTAGTAGGATTCACGGGTTGGCCCATAAGTTGCGAGGTAAAAAATGGATATGCAATTTCAATGATTTTTGGCTATCGCTAATTGTAACTTGTCAAATTTGTGGCGCTTCGCGCCGAATACCTAATTAATACATAGCACTATTATTTGCTTTCCTGTCGATTTTGTAGCCATATGCAACGGAAATAAGTTTTTGCAGCAAAACAAACATTTTTATGACTCCTAAAACGATTTCTGGAGCATTAAAATAGCTATTTTATAATAATTTCATTGCACCATTATGCATAAATTTTCAAAATTCCCTAATGAAAAATTTGAGAAATAAGTACTGTGCGGAGAAATTTAAATAAATATGTGCGAATCGGGAAAACTTTATCCTATACAGGTTTACTAAAATATTCCTTAGCTCATTCGCTAAGTTTGTGTTCCTAAAAGCTGGAAATTCAAGGGTGTCCTGGGGCGGATTAAAGGAGAAGCGGGGGGGGCCGCCCCCCTTAATAAAGAATGATATGAATTTGCACTGATTTTTGGCCGTCAGTGACCATAATTCCTCAAATTTTTCCGGCGCTATGCGCCGGATGATACCTATTAATGACTGACATTTATTGACTTTCTTGGCGACCTGGAAGCCATTTTCTGTTCAAGTAAATAGGTTTCAAAACAATTTTAACGGCAGAAACAGCTATTTTCGCACAATTCTCTTATATTTTCAATTAAGAATTTCGATGTTAAGCAGTAAATCATGCTTCTAGACGTCTCTCCGCCTTATTTTCACAAATGTTGCGTCAAAACGAATTTTATGTAAAAGTATACAATAAAAAAAACACCGAAAAAAACGCTATTTCGCGTGCAAAGGGCAAATTTTTGGACCTATTTTTGACTGTTTTTGGAAAAGTTGGGAAACCGCCCCCCATTAGGAAAATCCTAGATCTGCCACGGAGTCATCCGTTTACTATACAGTCGAATAAGGGATTCAATTCGCCAAATAAATTTGGCCTTGGACTAAAAGGTAAAAACAAAATACTGTTTTGCTAGCAAAAATGAAAACGATTTGAAACGAAGTCGGGATACGTAATGGAATTCAAGATTTGAAGGGCATAATACTCGTAAAACACTTAAATGATTTTGCGAAAGCTTACGTTTTCAGATTTAGGCAAATGGGTCTGCGTACAAAGTCCTCATTGACACCTCAAGCCAACTACCGTCCAGTCACTTTTATGAATTTGAGTAGACCACACATGGGCTTGGAGGGGGTTTACACCCCCAGAATATAAAACCCTTTAAAATCGAATAACCTCCCAGAACTGATTTTTTTGGTACTATTTTTTTCCCTATCTGGCCCCCAAAATATGGCGGCTGCCCATGTATGGTGTGGACCCTGCACTAAAACGCTCATCAAATTTCGAGTTCTTGGTTTTTGTGTGAGCAGTGGTCTGTTGCATGTTCCGTCCCTACACTCGCCAGTGGCAGCTTTCAAACTGCCCGGTATGAGTCTAACGCTCGTATGATCCATTCCCTCGTGTGCCACAGTTATTCGCAAAATTACATATATAATATGAAATTTATTCAAAGCATAAAATTTAGTTTTTTGAACGTTCCTCCACTTCTCTGAACATCTATCTCGATTGTCCTACCTTATCACAGGCACCACTTCTTTGAAGAATGACATAAAATGGAAAAGGATGTCGCGAAAAACGCCCTACCTCGTCGCGTCCAACTTCTTCGAATGTCCCAATCATCGTATATCCCACTTTTTTCAACGAGTAAGTTCTTCGAATATTCAACTGTCGACAAAATAAGAATCTGAAGGACGAAAACACTTGCTATGAAAATGCCACCTTAGCGCTCGACACGTCTACTCTATTGTGATAGGAAGCGTTAATCGCATGCAAATTAATGCGTGTTCCCTTTTCTAAATTAATGACAGTACACCAGCGGTAAGTTCCCCTATTGTACCAAATTGCCACCGTCCGAACAGTGCTACCGTCCCAACATTGCCATCATGAGCCCATGGGCATAAGGCTGGGGGATGCGACTCTCTTAAAACCCAAACTCCCAGAATCCGGCAGACCTCGGCGTTTTTTCACGATTCTCGCCCCATATTCTACACCCAGAATTATGTGTTGCGACATTACATTGCACTAGAAAAATGAGAAGATTTTATTACTTCATGACCACAGATTATTGATTTTACCTATCCTGGCGAACTGATTGGACGAAAATCGAGAAAAAATGCCAAAAATGGGAGATTTACCGGATTCGAACAGTTTTGCCTATTTCCCCTACACGACGCCCGTGGTTATATGCCAATACTTACTCGTACATATTGTGGCAATATTGAGACTCGCAATGGGACGGTGGCGATGTTGGGGTTATACGTATTCTTGGTCGGTTGACCCCAGAATGACTACAAAGCCCCGCAAAATGGCTTTGACCCCCTCAAAATTGTCGATTTTTCGTAAAAAGTGTGAGAAGCTTGCCTTTTTAAGCGTTTCAGCTTATCTTTGGCTCAAAAGTCCCTAATTTCCGGCGCTTCACGATATATACATTTTTTGACTGTTTGTTCAATTTGCTCGATTTTTCAAATTTTGTTAAGAAATTTTTTTATGTTTCTGTGTTCTAGAAAGAACGAACATTGTCTAGAACGTCAAAAAATAGTGTTTTTGACGTGTACACGTCGTTTTTTAGACCAAAAAAGCATTTCAAAATTTTTTTGAGCCTGACCCTCCAGAGTTCCCATGATGTAATGCATGGTTGGGACTCGTGGTAGGAATGTTGGGACTAGTGGCAATGTTGTGAAGGAGGCAATACTACACCAAATTTTATAACAAAATTAAAAATGTCTTATGCTAGAATCATTGTAATTGTATTTAAAAAACTATCGTCATACTGTCCCAACAATCGTTTTCTTCAAAAGCATCCTATTCACAGCAGAAAATTTTCTCAAGAATAAATAAAACTGAAGTTTGCTATAGCGGATAGACATTGGCATAGTGTCTGACATGTAGAAAAATCTGAAATAATACATATACGATTATTATAGATTCGCTTTAGACTGCCTCAAAATAAAAAATAAGACGAAAAATCGGAACTTGCGAGAACATGAGTCGCTGCAGGTTCATTTCTATGTCCATGCGAAGAAGTAGAATTATCGAAGTGATAGAGCCTGTGATGAAGTAGTAGGCACATTCGAAGAAATTAAAATAGTCGAAGAGTCAGAAAATTCGGTGAGATGGGACGTGCGATGAAGGGGTATATTTGAGTAGGAATTTCGAATGGGACATCCGATGAGATAGGACGTTCGGGGAGGTGGAACACAATCCCACTCCACAAGTACTCCGAAATATTTCATTGATAATGCCCCACCTGTTCGAACGTCCCATCTGTTCGGACGTCCCACCTCTCCGAATGTCCAACTGTTCGAATGTCTGAAATTATCGAACGTCCCACCTCTTCGAAATTCCCTAGTCTTCAAATGTCCCATTTCGTCGAATGTCCCACTTCTTCGAAAATCCTTATTCATCGCGTAGTGATTCATGCTACCTCTGTTGTGCGTTCCGCTTTTTTGTCTTATTTTTAGTATATGATAATTATTTAATGTGTTTTTAAGATGTGAAGTTCTGTGGGCATTTGCTCACCTCGATTTTATTTTTTTTTGTAAATTTTTTACTGAGAAATTAGTTATGTTTCTGAAGAACATGGTTGCCGTGGCAAACATATGTACGTTATGAAGATATTAATATTTCAAATGCAATCATAGTATTTCTCTCATTACAATAGGTTTGTGATTTTGCTGCCATAGGGAAAATTAACGAAGTAATGCCATTTAATTTAAGAAATAATGTATTACTGCTCAAAATGTAATCAGTTATTTGGGTTTGCATGATGCGGCTTCTGAATTCTCAAAACAATTAATAGATTGGACATATCAAGCGCACAGGTGGAATTTTTATAAAACATTTTTCCTTTTTATAAATTCTTATCACGTTGAGTCGAAATAGTAAAAGGTTGGTAGAGTTTGTTCATTTGAAAAGGTGGGACATTCGAAGAGATGGAACATGCGATGAGGTGGGATTTTTTGAGACAATTATTTCGGTTTTGTCACTATTCGAATAAAAGGGACGTTCGAAGAGGTTGGATTTTTTGCCATAGTTAATTTTCATTTTGCATCACTTTGCGAATACCTGGGGGGACGTTCGAAGAAATGGAACGTTCGATGAGGTGGGACGTTCGAGGAGATATGACATTCCAGCAAGGGGGTCTATGCATCATTTTTCTTACGCTCCTAATTCATTATTGTGTATTTCGAGTAGATCTGAAAACTCAGGCTATAAGCTAATATAAATTAAATGCAAGCAACTTCCGCTGTTTTCTCGTACCACGTTGGTATTGCACTCAAGCGCATATAGGTTATTTATTTTTTGGTGCGCTCAACGAAAAATACGATTATTACGATCTACACAGCTTTTGCGCTACATTTTTTATATCTGTCCCAATTATTTATATCCCACGCGGACGTGCGAACTCCAAATATTTGCTTAGGACTACATAAAAAACGATTATTCAGTACATATGCATTTGTTTGGCAATATCTGATCTTCTCATTTTCTTATAGATTGTGTTTCTCGTTCCTTCCTGCTTTATTGTTTACCTTGTCTCACATGCAAACGGTGACCAAATCTTTGTCTCACAAACCATCATATGTAGAAAGTTAGAAAATCAGTTCATCTTTTACGTAACAACAGCTTTAGTAGAATAGAGAAAATTCTATTGTAAAAATAGTCGGGACGAAAAGCAGATAAAAATCTAATTTTCTTATAAAAGTGTCGAAATTGACTAGAGAAAAGCAGTGAACTAAAGTATTCTTTATATATTTTTGACTACATTTTAGCTGTGTAAAAGTGTGGCTGACCCCCCCCCCTTCCCCCTCCATAGACCCACAATGCTGCGCACCCGTGCTTTGTGGTGACTACCGTGGCGCTAATATTTCTCACGCAATCCCCTGGTCACTAGCAGGTTAAATACACCGAAATATCATGGTAAATGAATTTTAATCATTTTTTGTGTTATTATGACCCCGATTCCGTGCATCTTGCTGCATCATGATGCGGCTCCATTGTTTAGACAGAAGGCAAGGCAGCGTAATTCTGCCAGCATAATACTATGACCAATTGGATACCCACCAATAAACTGAATGTCAGAAATAAAGTAGGTATATTTTTGGTTGACCCCTAAGTGAGGAACTATGTTTGCCATGTTCGCGCCTTATGTGTACAGATTTAGATAATGTGACCTTTCCGATGCGCATATTTACGTCTTATATTCAAACAAAAATATGGATTTCAAACGATTCCATTCGACGCCATTGTGCGTTAGATTAACCACTCACTCTATTATCGTTTTAACCGTTTGTCTGTTTATAACGAGAACTAAGCAAATCAGGAGACTTTAACCGTCAAAATTTTGGGGTTTTCACAGCGGCGCACTAAGCTCGCTATGTGCTTTATAAGATTATGATAATCGAATCACTACTGAATAAGCTCTCATGCAAACTTGAGACTTTGTCATGATTTGCGTCATATTTCTATTCAGCAATGGTTCCGATTTATGTTCAAAATTAGCACATTATTAGCAGCTCGCGAAAAGTTGGATCAGTGTCTGTTGACAAGCACTTAATTCATTTGTGGCATCTTTCTTGATGATGATAGACGACAGTACTGGCACAAGAGAACTAATATTTTGCGCTTGTTGAAATAACGAATAACTTTTTTGCGCATACATCTTTACGCTGCGCAACATGCAATTTTGTATTACCCATGCATGTTTACATTTTTAGCGTTCTAAAAAGAAAGAGCATTGTCAGAAGCGCCTAAAATTGGGGCTTTTGACGTGTATACATCATTTTTAAACCAAAAGACTCTTTAGAACAATTGAAAATCCTCAGTCTGTGCGTTTTATCGTGACCATATTTTCTTTCCGGAAAACGAATTAATATTTGCTTATTTTGAATGAAAAATATAATATTTTTCGTGCGTTATGCGACTGGTACGTCTCTGGCATTATGTAAAAAAGATGCAAAAAAAGATGTTTATCTCGAGCGATAACTGTTCGTCGTTTGTAACGTATTTTTTGTCATCCTTTATTTGTATCCTAGTGCAAAAGGTTAAAAAAACTGCTTGAAACTTAATTACCTATCTAGTCGACATTATGTTTTATTTCACATCAACTCGCACTCAGTTGATTGAAAATGTATTCATATTCTATTAAATTATGTGGGAAGATTAACCAAAGCAAACAGTTAGTGACTTTGTGCGAAACTTACCTAAATGGACATGCCCATTTACATTATCGACTTTCATTTTCGTTCACAACATTATCGGTTAGAATAATTTTACATTCAACCATTGAGGCTCTGTCATTATTTTGCTTCCAATAGCCTCATTGATTTTACGGCTTTTATCTATCCCCAGTCTTTAGCAGTACAGGCGCACCAGTTTGGATGGTCAGCCTAAGAGGTCTAATG
Source organism: Mermis nigrescens (assembly GCA_036768485.1). Lineage (NCBI taxonomy): Eukaryota > Metazoa > Nematoda > Enoplea > Mermithida > Mermithidae > Mermis > Mermis nigrescens. The sequence goes on from JAVLUZ010000145.1 coordinate 20,568,197, forward strand.
AACTAAATGGCATCCGTCATTAAACTTGAAATAGCACAAAGAGTGAGAGTTTTTTGTTTATTTTAGAAGCTTGTGCAGAAAATTTTCTGATTTCTCCGTTTTTGGCCTTAATTTTGTAGTACTAGTATTTTCTTTTAGAAAAATTTTTAGTTTGTGCAGAGGGGGGGTCAGCCGATCTGGGGAGGGGGCCGTTAATTGAGCTTTTTTGGATCAAAATTACTTCAAAAACTGGCATAAACGCCAAAATAGCCTCAAAGCTACTTAATTTCACAATTTCTGGTCAATTCCAAGCACTTTTGAAGAAAATGTTCAATTTTCATTAACTTTTGACCCTTATTTTGTCCTGTTTTTCCCAGAAAATTTTCCAATTTTTCATTCTGGGGTTTCGACCTCCAACCCTCCCACGTGCAGAGCCTACACATTACGTGGGCGTGGGGGTCTGCGGAGTCTGGACCATACGTTGGCAGCATCAAAATTCTGGGGGAGGCGAAAGATTTTTCGAAGGTCAAAAATGGTCTTAAAAATGGTGGTAATGGCGAAAAAACACTATTTTTCAATATTTCTCATCGAGCACTTTCCATTGACATCACAAAATGCGAAAAATTAAAAAAAATGAATTCTGTGAAGAGTATTTTGGTTTCTGGGGGATATTCGGCCTTTTTGGGGGTGCATACCCCCAAAACCCTCTCCCCACGCCCACGTGTGGTCTGGACTCCCGAAATTAGGCGGACCCCCAAAATCGATAGACCACCAAAATCAAATTTTTTGTGTTATTTTTTAGCAATTTCGACCCATCGGATCCCCTAAAAATTTTGGTGATGTCTCAACAGCCCCACCAGTCCCAACAGCCCCACCGTCCCAACAGCCTCACCAATAATCCCAACAGCCCCACCAATAATCCCAAGAGCCCCACCAATCCCAAGAGCCCCACTAATCCCAACAGCCCCACCATCCCAACAGCCCCACCAGCCCAACAGCCCCACCGTCCCAACAGCCCCAAAAAAATTACAACAGCCCGACCCGTCCCAACAGCCCCACCAGTCCCAACAGCCCCACCGTCCCAACAGCCCACCAATAATCCCAGCAGCCCCATGAATCCCAGCAGCCCAACCATCCCAACAGCCCCACCGTCCCCACCAGTCTCAAGAGCCCACCAATCCCAGCAGTTCAACCGTTCCAGCAGTCCTATCATTCCAACAGTCGCACTGTCCCAACCACACAAAAGCGTGGGAGAAGGGAATGTTTTGAGTTTAACCCCCCCAACCTGAAATTCTGGAAATCCCCTAAATTATCGTAGACCCCCAGAATTCTAATCGGTCACTTTACCCCACTAGGCGTGGGGGTTGGGGGCGGATGTGCACTCCCTTTCCCGAGAAACCGAAATACCCCCCAAAAAAACAACTAAAATACCCCCAGAACACAATGTTGTTTAGCAATTTTTTGATGCCAATGGATAGTGCTTGATGAGAAACGTCGAAAATGGTATTTTCCTCGCCATACCACCATTTTTAGGGCATTTTTTGACCTTTGAAAAATCTTGCACCCCCAGGATTTCATTGCTGCCCACGTATGCTGGTGGGGCTGTTGGGATGATGGGGCTGTTGGGACGGTGGGGCTGCTGGGATTGGTGGGGTTGTTGGAATTGGTGGGGCTGTTGGGATTATTAGTGGGGCTGTTGGGGCGGTGGGACTGGTGGGGCTGTTGGGATTATTGGTGGGGCTGTTGGGACGGTGGGGCTGTTGGGATGGTGGGGCTGTTGGGATGGTGGGGCTGTTGGGATTGGTGGGGCTGTTGGGATTATTGGTGGGGCTGTTGGGAAGGTGGGGCTGTGTGGACTGGTGGGGCTGTTGGGACGGGTGGGGCTGTTGGGATTTTGGTGGGGCTGTTGGGACGGTGGGGCTGTTGGGACTGGTGGGGCTCTTGAGACACAATCAAAATTTTATTGCCCATGTATGGCCTACACCCGCTGAATAGAAAAATAGAAATTTTTCGGGGAAAAGAAGGCTACAACGACCGGGAAAGAATTAGGATCAATTCTGCAAAAGAGCTTGAAGGTGATCTGAAACTGTTGGCTAACGTATTTTACGCTATTTTAGCATCTATTTCAGTTTTTGAGACTATTTTGACTCAAAAAAGCTATGTATATGGCTGATCCCCAGACCGGTCAAAGTGTGCACCTAAGTTTATTGGTAAATCTGGTTTGTATTTGGATTTGACAATCTGACAGTAAAGTACCTATATTACTATGGTTCACAACGAATATCACTATTATTATCAGAAATAATTTGCAAACTTGTAGCTATTGTTCTTCCAAAAAAGATTGGTCTCATTTCAAAAAAGATTGGTCGCACATTTTTATAATGAAATACGGAAATATCACATCATATCGCTCGCCGTCAATGCAGTGCATGCGTGGTCTTGAGTTTGGGGATTTTCCCATCGAATCCTTTTAATGATAAAAATTCCCATCTCTATAATCTGCTTCACACAAGTTCGGTCATAAATTTTAAAACTACCCCCAACAATAAGCTGACAGCTTGCGATTATAGCATTGATCTGATATATAATTAGCATAACCCTTGGCTTACTGTCGATGAAAATTCCTAAAATTTATGCACGAAGTTATGTGAAACAAACTAGATATTAAGCGTAGACCACATGTCAAGACGTGGGCGACGCAATCCGTCATTTCGCCTCATCTTTTATTCATGAATCCATAAACGTTATCGTTGACAAATTCCCCAGAATAAAAAGCCCTTCTAGTTATCTTCGTCGCTGTGCCGCCAATATGGATAATATTTGACCAATTATTCAAATAACAGAGCGTCTGAGATCGAGGCATAAGCGCAACTTTACTTTAATCAGGAGCGCAACTTAGTTATATGCGTCGTTTCCCTATTGATGTTGGCCTTAATTTAACATCTATTGATAAGAACATATTTAATCGTCATGCTGAGATTATTACATTCAAATTTCTGTCATTATCGCTTATAAGAAATATAAAAATTACTGAAACTTTTAACTTAAAAAAAATTAACAAATGTTTTTCACTATTCATTCAAGCAATTCTTCTTAGCTCTAAATTTTTCGATCGATTCGATGAGTGGCTAAATACGAAGAAATTTTTGAAAGTTATGTCCAAATTAATTGGAAACAAACTAAATTAAGAGTGATTGTCAACCTAATGTGATGTTTAATGTTGCGTCCGTCCATCCTTTCAACATTCTTGGTCTTGAATAAAACACAGAAATTTACATTGATTGTCTGACCTTAAGATGAAATGACGACGGACAGATACGAGCCTATGAAACCTTTTAGAAGCTTATTTCCGGTTACAGTTTTTATAGTCTTGAACATAGATGCACGGCATGACCCGTTTGGGGGTTTGCTAGAGTTTTTTGATCCAAAAATGACCTCAGGGCCGTGCTTAGGATTTTAGCGGCCCTGGGCGAACCTGCTTATAGCGGCCCTCGAAAGTTCAATTCGTTTAAAGTAAAACATTTTTACAGCCGCTTAATACAAATTTTTTATTATAAACCATACTCATACATCAAACGTTTGAGATTTTTTTACGTAAATTAAAAAATAAAGCAACTTGTTCCACATTAATTTTACTGCTTCCTGAGCAGTTAGATTAGCCACCAGTTACCAAAAATGTGCGTAGGATATCAGATAAGATGCATAGCTGGAATAATATCGGCTTAGAGAGTTTATCTAAAAAATTTTATTTTAAATTGAAATCTATTCAATCAGTTTTTGAAGGCTGTACGAGAAGCCCCATAAAAGTTTCTGTACAGAAAAATTTTCATATCAATATAGTACTGGAAAGCCGTCAATGACAGTGCGACTTCATTCCAAATTTTGGCTGAAGAAGTTAGTCGCTCTTAGGAGTGACCAAATAGAACAGTGCTTCAGCCAACACTAAGCGATAAAATTTTTTCGATTTCTGCTTTGAAATAATTTTTCCACCTTTGAAATTGGTAAACTTGTACCTCATAAAATCTTAATACACACTTTATACAAATGTAGCTTTCGAAATTATTTGAGAACCTTAGGCAAAATATAAGTCATGTAAAAAAGAATACACATCCAAAATTAAATTATTAGATGTGCACGGTAAAATGTCAAGATGTAAGTTTTCCAGTTTCAGGAGTCCTAAATCTAAAATCTCGGTCATAGATAACATGTTCGCTAATATCATTTGCCACACTGAAAGCCCTAAAACAGTTTTTCCAAGCTCTCTTAATTTTTTAGCGATCCTAAGCTTTAGCGGCCCTGGGGGACCGCCCAGTTCGCCACCCCCTAAGCACGGCTTTGAATGACATAAAAACTGGTATAAATGATAAAATAGCGAAAAAATACGTTCTTCCTCAGTTTCTGATCATTTTCATTTTTGCTGATAAATTCAAACTTTCATAATTCCTGGCCTCCCAGAAAATTTTCCATTTTTTCATTAAGCTCCCAAGTGCATGTCGATTGTTGAGTAGAGTGTCTATCTGTTTGCTTTATTCTATTAAGTGTTTCTACTTAATAATCCAAGTCCAAAATGATTGTGACCCGCTTGACCCACCGTCTCGCTTGACCCACCGTCCCGCTTGACCCACCGTCCCGCTAGACCCACTTTTTCGTCCCGCTAGACCCACCGGAAGTCTCGCTAGACCCACCACGTGCATAATGAGGTGTCCCGCTAGACCCACCATTTTGCGACCGTCCCGCTAGACCCACTGTCTCGGAAGACCCACCCGAAAAAATGAAGGCATACATATTATATCGTCGCTTAAACGTTTCTGCGATTTTTTTTAAAGAATATAAAAAGTTTCGTTATTATCAGCTTCACAGACTAACATAGCTGACTTCATGTAACGAGTTTAAACGAAATTAGCGCGACCGAAATTCATGGCTCGATTCGAAATCAAAATTTCTATATAGTCTTTGAAGCGATGAAATAAACTGAGCGCATGAACATTAGCCCTCCTTAGTCCTATTTTTAAAAACAGATTCGGATTTATTGACAATGACCTAATTGACATATCCGATTTTTTTAGTGAGAATTTGCAACATCCTTTCGGCCTGATTGTTGTTGAGCCGTCTTTGTGAAATGCACACATGCGTTTCATAATATTCATATGTGCATATCTGTACTGTTATCGGAATGCAGTGTCAACGCTTCAATATAAGTGCTTAAGTATGCGGAAATTCCCTGATCGGAGGATACAAAGAGTACAATACCATTACAATCAAAAGCAAAAAATGCGCTCTGAAATGTGTTTGACAAGAGTGTATTCCTTGACATGAAAAATAATAATTTATTCAGGAAAAATAATCGGCCATGACTAGTTACTTTTCATTGCCACACACATGCACGCACGCACATGTCTTCTTTGCATGTTATACTTTGTAATGTACACAATTTCATGCAATAATATACAAAATGTATTTATTTATTGATTGAATTTAATTGATTAGTTGGTTAATCAGATGTAATTATTTTTGAATTAATTATTTATATATTTGACTTAACATATATACTTGAATGGATACACTCGTTTTAACTCGTCACATGAAGTCAGCTATGTTAGTCTGTGAAGCTGATAATGACGAAACTTTTTATATTTAAAAAAAATCGCAGAAACGTTTAAGCGACGATGTAATATGTATGCCTTCATTTTTTCGGGTGGGTCTTCCGAGACAGTGGGTCTAGCGGGACGGTCGCAGAATGGTGGGTCTAGCGGGACACCTCATTATGCACGTGGTGGGTCTAGCGAGACTTCCGGTGGGTCTAGCGGGACTAAAAAGTGGGTCTAGCGGGACGGTGGGTCTAGCGGGACGGTGGGTCAAGCGGGACGGTGGGTCTAGCGGGACGGGACCGTCCAAAATAACATAATTCACAAATGCGTGTTTTATGGTGCAAAACCATTTCAATCACTAACATTTTTGTTCCTTATTACTTCTCATTTTAGTTCATTCATTCATTTTTCCTCTTTTTAAATCACTAGCCTTTGTCACTTAATAGTAGAATATGAATGCTTGAACAATAAACGTCCTGATCTGCGAATACAATCTCATTCCCAGTCCACTTGTACTCGTCAGTGTACTGCAGAAGTAATTTTATCAGTAATTCGCGCGACGACGGAAAAGGAGCTGCTCACGTTTATTCAATCTTGAATGCCCCTCGGGGCGCAATTCGAAGGCTTTTGATAGCAGGCTCTCAAGGAACATCTAATTAGTTGCTTTTGGTTCAGTAATTACAAGATTCTTGGGTCCAATCGCCTCAATGCACGAATTTATTAATGCGTATGCCGCTTAATACAGTCATTACGTCACATGGTCAGCTTTTGCGCCCCGTCATGTCTAAAGAAGCATATCACATTTCCACTACACTGATCGTCGAATATCGCCGAAATGACCTCTCTGCGAGCCGATATGTCGGAAAATATATTGCTCTGGCTTATCTCGCTTATCCGTTATTTATTATTTATGCACAGTAAATAATAATACGTTATCATGGTGCGGTTTACTGTAATATTTTGATCCATCTAGACGCCATAGGCGCTTGGCTTTCATCCGGATGCGATTATATAACTCATTAGCATAACCCAATACCGTATTTCGCACCGTATTAGCCTCGTAGCCGAATTTCAGCGCTAACCCACTTAGTGGTCAGCTGACGGTCAGCAGATTGTAAAACGCAATGTTTTTGCGCTTCGTGTTTATATTCTCCCATCTATTGCGTGTAGCTAAACCGAATGCTACACGATAAAAATTAGCATTTTGGGCGGACAAAGCTTGTACTTTATGTTCTGCTCATGTACTAAAGTCGATGGGGATTATTGTTACCTATGCACGTACGGTACAAGACGGCTAGTGCTACGGTTTTATTTGGAGGCACAAATCGAATTCGAAACTTCAGGATGAAGCTTATTAGTTCCGTTTCGTTGAAAATCTTTCCACAGCGGGATACTAAGCTGAGGGAAGGAGAGCAGATTGCTTCGGCCAGTTCGCGTAACTAGTTGAACCGTGCCACAAGTTTATGGCTTTCAATTGCCTTGCTATTCTTGTAGAAATTTAATTTTACTTTGTCGCTGGAAAACGGAAATAAGCCTAGCACGGAACTTTGTTTACTACTCGTACTGTACTCACCTACTTGTGGTGTCCCGTATAATTACGCCCTTTTATTGAAAACGTGCTTACTATAAGCATGTCCTCGTTGCTACTTAAACGTTTTGTCTTCTTTGCGTCGTGGTGTGATCATTTCTTCACTTGCTGCACCAACTGCACGTGCAATGGTTGTCTTTTTTCATTAAAAATTTTTTCCTCCCTTTTTTCTTCCTTTCATATATTATTTTCCTCTATTTACTTTTTTGTCGTATTGATGACTTCCTACTATTAATGAAATAAAGTTTAGTTTGAAAGTTAGAAGATAAAATATTCTTCGACGTCGAAGCTTAAGTTAGAATTAAAATTTTCAAGTTTAATTAAAATTGTATAAAACAAAATATGTACAGATCCTGGCCATAGATGCACATCATGGCCGATCTAGGGGGTCAGCTGGTCTGGGGGGTCAAGAATTGGACTGTTTTGGGTAACGTCCCGGGTGACCGACAGTCCCGGGTGACCGACAGTCCCGGCTCACCGACAAATAGTATAAAAAGAGATCTGTCAATCAAAAAATTCCCGAGTGACCGACAGTACCTACTGGCCGACTGTTCCGAGTGGTCGACAGTCCCGGGTGGCCGACAGTTCCGGGTGGCCGATAGTCCCGAGTGGCCGACTGTACCGGGTGGCCGAAAGTCCCGGGTGGCCGACACTGTACCGGGTGATCGATAGATGGCATAAAAATTCCCAAATGACCCGGTTGTACTATTACTATGAATATATGTACATACGTACGTATGTATGTATGCACGTACATTTTTTCAAAATCGAAATACGTAATTTTTTCATTCTCTAAGAATAGCAATAAAGTTTTCACTGGCATAAATGTGAATATAAACTTATTACATGTACATATTGTATATAAAATTATTAAATGTACATATTTAATATGAACTATCAAAAGTAAAAATTTTGTATCAAAGATTTATTTTAGTCACAATAACTTTAAGTAAGATGGCACTAAACAATAAGTTTAAGTACATAGGATAGCACTAATTTAGTTTAAGTAGGATAGCACTAAATAAGTTTAAGTAGGATTGCACTAAACAATAAGTTTAAGTAGGATAGCCACAATAAGTTTAAGTAGGATAGCACTAAAATATTACGCATTTTAAATAATAGGCCTATTTTTACAAAATCCTGCATGTTTTAAATTTGCTATGAATTCGTATGAGCAATGTTATTGCATTGGTAAAACTATTTATGTGCATAAATAGGTACCTACTTGAAAAAGCATCAATTCCGAAATCATTAGTCAGTTAGGAATTTTTATGACAAACCTATTATTATACCACTTGTCGGTCACCCGGGACTGTCGGCCACCCGGTACAGTCGGCCACCCGGGACTGTCGGCCAGCCAGTACATTCGGCCACCCGGGACTGTCGGCCAGCCAGGACAGTCGGCCACTCGGGACTGTCGGCCACCCGGTACAGCCGGCCACCCGGGACTGTCGGCCAGACGGGAATTTTTTGATTGACAGATTTATTTTTAAAACCATTTGTCGGTCACCCGGGACTGTCGGTTACCCGGGACTGTCGGTCACCCGGGACTGTCGGTCACCCGTGACACAATCCTTTTTGGGCCAAAATAACCTCAAAAATTGATATAGGCGATAAAATAGCGTTAAAACTACGTTATTACACAGTTTCTGGTCAATTTAAAGCAATTTTGAAGATAATTTTGAATTTTCTTCCCTTTTTTGCCTTCATTTTGCCTCATTTTACGGAGAAAATTTTCCATTTTTACATTTTGAGGGGAGGGGTTTAGTAGGACCCCCAAACCCCCATGTGAATGTCTGGTCCTAGCTCGCTCTCTTAAAATGATGACATACATTTGCGCTAGGTACGAACGTTTATGAATTTCCGAATGCCTTTTAAACAATATATTGTGTCAGCCTCTCCCCAATATCAAATTCGAATAAACTTCACAAGAAGGCTTATAAATTTAAATAAGTCTCCTATATAAATTGAGTTTTTCTGATGTCGGCTCGAATTCCATCACTTCATGCGGATGTTTATCTGATGCGTAAATGGTGCGCTCAGTGGAACGCGAATGTTATACAACACATGTATTCAGAATAGCCTGCGTATATCAACATATTACATCTTTATATTTTAGTCAAGCGTCATTTACGCTTCATTATAAAAGTTTTTGAAAGCTGAAAGAAGCCTGAGCGTAGTTTGCCCCGAGGTTCCGTGATTAGGCTCGCTCTTCTTGCGCTAGAAGACGCCATGCTTAAATAAGCACATCAAAGCGTATATTTTTTCCCGAATATTTAAATTGTTTAGGTAGACTTTATTGCGACGAATGGACAAATTGACGTAGATTCCCATGTTAGCAGACGACTGGACTGGCCTGCTTCCCTGAGGTATTCAAAAGTCCGATAATGCAAGACTATTCTAGGATTCATGCGCCTTTTCCAGCAAAGAATGCAGCGGGCTCGAAGTGACATCTTTTCTTCAAAGAATAATTATTTTTTCGTTATTTATTCGTTTATACGCCAGCTCGTAATTTATCTTTGCTCGAATCGATTTTTTTCGATCGTCTCCGAAATCTGTGCGCAATTCAGCGTTGCGCAATATGCTCATGCGCACGTCAAGCCAGGAATATTTGACGAGAATTGCCAGACGGACGAGAATTTTTAAAATCAGATTTCATCAAAATTTCAGCTTATGAATGAACAGTCTCATTCTGTGACAATAATAATAATAAGAGCCGATTCTCATCTTTAGCTTCGTTAAACGAAAAGAATGTTCCTACGCTTTTATTTTCTATAATAACTACGAAGCAATCTGTACAATTATATTATCAATGTGACGTGCTTTTAATCCTAAATTCACTTATTCACGCACATTTTACGCGCCAAAATTGCCCAGCGATCGTAATGCAATTAGCTTTTCGATTTTCGACTGTCCTGCATCATTACTGTGCAACAAAGGTACTATAGTAAGCGAACGAATGTGCGTAAAAGACGTTTCATCCTCTAAACGCACTGCTCCACTTGACCTCTGCCGTTTTGGTTCTGCGTCCCCGTAAGTTGCATCTTAGTCCCAATAGTCCCCTCCCGAAAGCCCCTTTAGACCTACTGCTCAGCAAATAAGCTGCCCTTCTGGACCCGCACTTTTATGACTGCAATGACCACGAACTCCTCTATACTAAAAAACTCTTGAGAAAAAATAGTTATCGGCATTTGCTAAAGGAGCGATGTAGCCTTTAAACGATCAAGTTAATAATTTATTTAACTAGTCGAACAAAATTACTTGTTGTGGACCTCTTTTTATTACAGATAATAAAATTATTCTTCATGGTTTTCAAAACTGTTAAAATTGCTCAATTCTTTCACTTAATCAGGCTCACATTTCCAACGATTATTGCGATACTTAGTTAGCTTGAAAAAAGTCAATAGACATGCGGTTGCAAATTTCGCTTTGTGTGCGACTCAGTAAAGCAGTTTCACTGGATCTGTGTGAAAAAATTCAGACCATTGTCAAAGTAAGAAATAGACTTTGTTAGTAAATGCTGATCTATATATACATACAAAACTTATATTGGTATGCAGCTCGCTTAGAGCGTTTTTAATAATCGAAAAAACGCTATTTGCATTCTCATATTTGTGATTACAAACTATAATTAGTTTATGAAATGGCTGTGCACGAATGACAGTATACTGGATCAATCAATGCGAAATCACAATAATTTTTAAATTATTCGAATATTTTTTCTTACGCGAATGTAGATTGGGAGTTGGGACCATACGTGAGCAGCAAGGAAATTCTGGAGGGTCAGGATAGGTAGAATTGCCACAAATGTTACTAAAAATAGAATTCTGGGAGGATTTACAGGGATTCAACTTCTGGGGGAGTTGCAACCCCCAACCCCCAACCCCCATGTGTGGTTGGGACAAGACATGCACGTGGAGGTTGGGGGTCCTGGACCTCCAGAATGGAAAAATGGAAAAATTTATGGGGAAAATGAAGCAGAATGAAGGCCAAAAACGGATGAAACTTGAAAATTTCCCTCAAAAGCGATTCAAATTGATCAGAAACTATGTAATAATGTAGTTTTCATGCAAATTTAGCGCTTATACCAGTTTTTTAGGTCATTTAGCCTCAAAAAACTCCATTTTCGACCCCCTCTCAGACTGGCTGACCCCCTGAGGACGGCCATACTGTGCATCAATGGTTGTGACTAGAGGGACAGCTCCTATTTTACGCGCTGGGTGTGGTGGAATTTTCTGGCTGATAATGGAAAATTTGAGTGTATTGAAACACTGGTCTGTGTGACTGACGGGACGGTGAATCCTTCGGGTCTTTAGCGTGAAAGCTTATTTTCAACTTCCTTTACAGTACTGCGTTGTATGACACATTCCCAGGGGTATTTTTTAAGCTTCGAGCAATCTTGCCTTAATCCGGCGATTTTTCCACGATTCGATCAGATAATGAAATTTCGCACTTTGTTCTTGTTGTAAGATCGCTTATCGATTCAGCACGCTCGTGAATCAATACAAACATTTAGTGCGTCTTTAAGCGGCATTAGATGTTCTACGATAAATTAGATAAGCGATTTTTTCCGCGGAATTATTTCCTGCTTAGAGGTGGTTCATTTTTATTTCAATACACTTGTTCTCCGAAACGTACCTACTTTGAAAAAATAACGCGCGGACCTTCATTTGAGCCGCCCATTACCTCCTTATCTCGACCATACGGGTTTTTTCGGTCATTACGAGGTAGGTACGCATTTTTTCCTAGCTGCCGCCTCAGAGAACAACATTTATCTTTCGTATCTTTTGCATCAAGGTTTTTTGCGGTTCATTTCTGTCTCTTCTCTTGCCGAATGCATGTCTACATTTCATGAACTGAATGTATAAAACGGTCGCGTTTAATAAGGTTTGGTTGATCAAATTGATGTTACCCTATTTTGCGAATAATGAATGTCTTTTAATCACAAGTTTTTAATTTAATCTGACGTTTTATAAATTGACGGAATGGACCTTTATCAACAGTTACGCGGTAAGATGAAGTACGTGGCTTTGATGACATTAGGATAAGGTAAGCTTGAAATTCTCAGATATTTGCGAATTTGTTTTGAAACTTAAACGTCGGCCTGAGTATTTATTTTGTTCTGTCTGGTCTTTTTCATCAACAACCGGCTATGCTATAAGATTTCTAAGAAATATTGTCGGGTCAGTATCGAAACTTTTAAACACAAATTGCAGCTTTGTGCACTCACGATTTTCATCATGTTCGATTACATAAATAAACTTTGGCTGTAATACAGAAGATTTTGCGATAGTTGTAAAATAGCCAAGAAAAATGCTCCGATGGAACAAAAAAGAAGAATATACTTAGAATTGTGGATTGTTAAGGATGTTAAAAGAGGGGACTAGGAAAAAGCTACCTAAAGTCGCAAAATCTGATTAAAATCACACTTTCTCTAAGCAACGCAAAAAATCGAAGTATATTCTGCGGCCTCTAAAAGTGTGTTTTTTAGATATTTTTCAGAGTTTCAGATAAGAGTGTATAAGCGAAACCTATAATGTTTACTTTTTTCAAATTGCTGGCAAGTTTAAAGTTGTTTTACTTTGTTATGAGCATTATAGCAAGCAAAGCAGGGGCTGATTGATTAGCACACAATCGTTACGAGCATGCTAGTGTACCTACATTTAGTCTGGTTCAAGTCAACTCACGCGTTTCCTACTGTTTTGAACCAACAATTTTTGCAATTGTTTTGGATGCATCGATGTTTGCTATTTCATTCAATTGGCTTAGAAACATACGTGGGCAGCAAGAAAATTCTGGGGGTGCAAGATTTTTTTGAAGGTCGAAAAATGGCCTTAAAAATGGTGGTATGGCGATAAAAACACCATTTTTCGACGTTTCTCATCAAGCACTATCCATTGGCATCAAAAAATTGCGAAAAAAACGAAAAAAATTTTCAAAAATTGAATTCTGGGGGGTATTTTGATTTCTGGGGGGGGGGTATTTTGATTTCTGGGGGGTGCATACCCCCCAAACCCCCACGCCCAGGTGTGCTTAGAAAGACTTAGTTTACTCAATATCATTTCCCATAGCTGCTGCATAGCTAACGTGCTGCTTTTTCAATCATTTTTATGGTTAAATATTTATTTTAATGTGTTGGCCGCAGAATATACTTCGGTTTTTTGCGTTGCTTAGAGAAAGTGTGAATTTTATCAGATTTTGCGACTTTAGGTAGCTTTTTCCTAGTCCCTCTTTTTACATCCTTAACAATCCACAATTCCAAGTATATTCATCTTTTTTGTTCCTTCGGAGCATTTTTCTTGGCTAGTACCCTACTTTTTTATTAGCATGATTTGAGTACATCAGTCAGTAAACACATACAGTAACATGCCACAATAACGACAGAAGTCCAAGAACGCGGAAAACAATATAGTTCTTAACATCTGCATTATCCTTTTTGAACAAGAAAACCTTACATTATTTAAACAGATAAAAGTTTTTCAGCATAAACTTTACGCAAATATCAAGTGTAAGGAACACTAACGCTCAGATTTGGAAGTAAAATAAATTTGTAGTATAAACTACATATTAACAATAAATGAATAGTGCAAACTTTACACAATTACTAGGTGTAGAGAAAACTAACAGCCAGATTCCCAATTCTGATTTTACGTAGAACATTTTGAAAAAATTAAGCTTCCGTAAGGCTCTAGAACTTAAACTTAATATGCAGTGTAAACTTTACACAACCACAGAGTGTAAAGAAAATTTCATTCGGATTCGTAATTCTGATATTACTCTGATATTTCGATCAATATTTATTAAAAAATTAAGTCTCTACAATGGCCCGAGGACAAATAAATATCAGATGTCAACCACTTTACACCACTGTTGAGTGCAAACAAACTAGCGTATCACATTTGGTTTCTGGTTCATTTTTAGACTTGAGATTATGTCCAGACTCATAACCCAGAACTTGGCAGAAAAAAACAAGACAGAAACACGTTTAACTCCCTCATTTTTTGACTTTACACCTCCCGAAAATGCTAAATGTTGACGTAAACAAATGCAATTCGCTGTGACGCGCACCCCTAAGGAAGTGCTTTATTTTTATCCTATTCGTCCTCGTCCGACTTTTGAACAGAGAAAGTGGCGAACAAAAAATGGACGAACATGTATTTTCCACTGTCCAACACATTTAAAACTTTAAAAATCCGAACCTAATGCCCCATTGAGTGTAAATAAATTCGGTTCAGGCCAGTTTGTAGCCCTTCGATTGTAGTACGTTTGTTTGTGCCAAACTTATGTTCCGCAAAACATTTGATATGATTAACCAATCAAAGTACGAAAAAAACCTGTTTTTTCGTCCATTTTACACCTCAGATTTCGAACTTTACACCCCCATAAACAACTGAATATTACGTTTTTTAACGCGGCTTGCTTCTACGTGTAGCTCTTCGGAGTTACTTTATTTCTATTTTATTTAATCCATCCCAACTCATAACCGAAAAACTTGGCAGCGAAATCTTGGACAAAATCTGTTTTTTACTCATCCACTAGAGTGTAAAGTTTAAACCTCTGGTACTAACTGTGTATTGCTTGTAGAAAAGTTTGCTGGTAAGCAGAAGATAGCCCTTGATCCGTAGTACATTTCTGTCAGAAAAAATTTCTCAAATCTCATAACTGGAGTTGTTGGCAGACATATACAAGTCGAAAGTACATGGTTTTTCCAAAAGAATTTCAAAAATGAAAAAGAAGTTAATTATTACAAGCTTTGAACCCATTAGTCTTTTTTAAAACCTGCTTGCGAGGACGGACGCGCGATCCTCTGCGCCAACTCGACATATCGGCGGATTTTAATACTTAGTCGATTATTGAAGAATATTTATCATTCTACTAAAGGTTAAGAATAGTGCATTTATGATAATAAAATAATTATTTATTAAAGACTAGTCAAAAACCTCTGAAATAAGAAAAATCTGATCAAACAATATGCAATACGGAGTTATCTATCGGCATTAGAAAATAGATGTATGATTCAAAGTTCCCTCTTCATACCTCAACAAACAGTGGCCGTAGAAAAGTTTAAAGGTCAGATTCGTTATTCTGCCCTTACGGTGAACATTAAAAAAATTCATCATCCACGACGCTCTGGGCGGAAAAAATTTTTTCAGTGTAAAGTTCACACCTGCACTAATAACGTAATATTGATTGTAGAGAAACAAAATAAATTTTGACGTGTAGCTCTTAGGAAGAGGCACATTTTAAAGGTAGTTACCACGTTCTGTCTACTAAGTGGCGAATATGGCAGGGAAAAAATATTCTTTGTCCCAGACTCTTTACAATAAACCGCCTCTAACTCTGAAAATATTACTTTAAAAAAAATAAAAAAGTCTCCCCTAGATTTTATAACCGTCTACCTTTTGAAACCAATCAGACAGCATAGAATGTAAAACTGAGTTAGATATGCTCGTGCACATGAAAACAGTAAAAAACCGTCTAATTTACACTTCTGTGTAACAACTAATGAGTGTAAAGAAATTTTAAGACCTGATTCGTAACCTACTAATCAGGGAAAACATTTTAAAAAAAAATTGGCCCTCCGCAAATCATTTGAATTTTTGGTTTAAACTTTACACACTCACGACTACCTCGGTATTGAGTTTAAACAAAAAAAGGGTATCTAAGTTTTTTTATTATCTACCGTTTAAAAAAATCGCACCTCCCAGATAGCTGCCGTTATAGCTGTGAGGGGGGACATATGTTGGGGTACCCAAGTATATTAAAGGTACGCGCTAACACGCTACCTATGATAACAAGTGCCGAATCACAAAGTGGGAATTGTCAACCCTTGAGTTAAATTATCTTTTATCACTTACGATAGATCAACCACATGTGGCATAATTCACAAATCGTGTCGAATTTGCCTGCGCACAATCTGTTAGCTAACTTTTCAACTTTGGATGTATTAATTAAAATTTCGTTAATTTCATTTCAACTTTCACTGTGACAGATACATCGCATCACTTCGATAAGGCAATTTCAATCTGCAACAAAACAAGAGAGCAAAACAGTATGATTGAAATGGTAAAGCCCATAAAACCATCAATTGATTCGATTGACAGACATGAAGCAAAATCGTTATTCTGCTCTGTTGGCGTATTTTTTTAATTGATTTCCTATGGTAAAAAATCTATGTCAGCAGAGATCTTTTGAATATCATATTTTTCGCGCGATTTTTTTCAATTACCTCATTTCACAAAAAAAAACAGTTGATTTGTACGGTGTAGTCCCAACTCTGCCACCGTTCCAACATTTCCACCAGTCTCAACATTGCCACCATAAGTCCCAACAATGCCACTGTCCCAACAATGTCACCGCGAGTCCCAACATTGCCACCACGAGTCTTAACATTGCCATCGTCCAAAGAGTGCCACCCTGAGCCCCAGCATTCATACAGTGAGTAACACAAGCACGTTGTCGTGAGGAGCGGGGTAGGGGCTTAAACTTCTTCAAAATTCAAACTCCCCAGAATTCGGCAGACCTCCCAGAATTGTATTTTCGGCTTTTTCCTCGATGTTTGCCCCATCAGATCCTCTCCCAGAATTCAGTTGCGGCCCATTTGTGCATGGAGACGCACATATAATCTAAAAGCTTAGGTATCTAATTTTCATAGATAATGATTGGGGTCGCCAGGGAGGGTTGAAATAAACAAAAAAATTTGTATAGTAATTCTAAGTTGCTTTTATGATGTATTGTCATGTCGAAGTTGTCTAGAACACTATCTTGTTTCTAAAGTGCTCTTCAATACCTATCTTCCATTTTCTCAATGGAGATAATGCCCTCTCGGTAGTAATACCTTACGGTGGTTTAACCCCTACAACAGCATCTCTCTGTGAATCGCTGTGTAAGTGTGTGAGGCAATGTTAGGACTCGTGGTGGCAATATTGGGACTGAGAGCAATGCTGGGACGGTGCAGTGTTGGAATGGTGGCAGTGTTGGGACACGACCAATGTTTACTGGCGTGCTTCAAGCTGCATTATTAGAGATTAAATGTCAGCTGTGGTCTTTCAGCAGAATTGCAGTTTTACCTCCATGTCAACATTTGAATTTAGGGATATCACCAGAATGACTCTTGACTTATTCGCGCATTTGTAAGCTTTTAACTTTAATTTACCCAGACGGAGTTCGGTTATACTAAAAAGAGATTACGATGCACAATTTAACATAACGTACTGCAGTACCACATTTTTCTTGTCAGTTACGAAGTTTTATGTTCGTGCGCGTAATCGGCTTATGCCGTCTTATTGATTGAATTAAGGCCCAAATACCACCCGTCAATCCGCTCTTGACCTCTGCAGTTCCATCGAACGGAATTTTCAATTCGAGCCCAAGGTGGTCTTCATAAGATGTTTTTCGACGAATTTCGCCCGCTTTTGAGCTTCTTTTTATCGCAAAATGCAAATCAAATGCCATCAAAAAAGCAATTCATCTCAATAATTCACCGCTCTGCGATCCTGACTGACATGTTTGCTCACATGCCGTTTATGTCACACGACACAACTAATCCTATTTGTCATTAAAGCAGCAGCCCGTCTTCACAAAAACATCTTAGGACCCTAGTCCACGTGAGCCTACGAATCCCGCACCCGTACATAACGTGTTTTTTTTACCATATGCAGTTTAGGATTCATTCATTATATGGTATTGCAGCGTGATTCCGTATCTACGAGCGCGCTCTTGATTCTATGGCAGGTTCAGAGTAAATGTTTCCAGGTTTTCTAACAGACGATAGACACCTGGATCATTGATCCGTTTTTTTATTCAAATCTACTAATCTGTTTTTCGGAGCGGCCGTTTAAAAAGTGATTAGTCGGCTGCGGTAAATTAATTACATGTTCGTGAGAAACCATTTTTGTCACTATCTTATTGTTTTTTAAGCAATAAGCTAATCTTATCTAATATCTGTTTTGATTACTTGATTGAATTATTATCGATAACCTAATGCTAAAATTTTAGCAGCAAGGATTAACAAGTTCATACATATCCGCGAAGCGAAGCTCCGTGATGTTGAAGATTACAATCGAATTTGAATTTTCCTGATTGACTTTGAAATTGATTTTTTGGTTTTTGAGTTCACTGACTTAATTTTATTCGAAATGTTCTGGAAAATTCGATCGACTTTAATCGCTAAAAAGTTTCGAAAACTGGCTAGGAAAATGTCATTCCCCGACATAGGGATTGTATACAGTCGAACTCGGATAAGTGCAACTGCTCGGGATGCCAAAAAAAGTTGCACTTAAGCGATGTTGCACTTAAGCAAGGTTGCACTTATAGGATGTGTCTTATGAAATTTCGGATGTGTCTTATGAAATTTCGAAAAAGGTTGCTCTTATTCGAGGTGTCTCTAGAACAGTGCAAAATCGAAAGCGTCCAAAATTTCTAGTTTTTGGGCTATGGAGAATGTAGTAATTTTTTGGAACAGCAGCCATTCTTATAACGTAATATGTATCAATTTTGGACAAAATGCTGAAAAAAATATTAGAAAAAGTAAAATCCAACAATGAGGCATACATAATAATGAAAGAACAACAAAATGATTAGGGAAACACCAGTAACATTCTTGAAAAGCATGATGGTGCACGAAAAACATGCGCTTGTTTAGCAGACATTCATTATCCATTCTAAAAAGTTGTAGTTACGCATTGTGAATATGGGTTGGTGGATAAAAAATGGTTGCACTTAAGCGAGTATTGCAGTTACCCGAGTTGCATTTATCCGAGGTGCAACCACACGTAAAACATAGGGAAGAAAATCGGGAAATGAAAGTGTTGCATGTAACCGAGGTTGCGCCTTATCAGAGTTGCACTTATCCGAGTTCGACTGTACCGGGTGACCAACAATACCGGGTGACCGACATTTCCGGGTGATCGACAGTACCGGGTGGCCGACTAATGCTTATAAAAATAGATCTGTCAATCAACAAATTCCCGGATGACCGACAGTCCCGACTGGCCGGCTGTTCCGAGGGTCCCATCCCGCTAGACCCACCGTCCCGCTTGACCCACCGTCCCGCTAGACCCACCGTCCCACTAGACCCACTTTTTCGTCCCGCTAGACCAACCACGTTGATAATGAGGTGTCCCGCTAGACCCACTGTCTCGGAAGACCCACCAGAGAAGAAAATTATGTACGCTTATAACCAAAAACAGAAACGCTTGCAAAGTGGATCCATTCAAGTATAACTTGTATATAACATCAAGTATGTTTTGTCAAATATATAAAAGATTAATTAAAAATAATTACATTTAATTAACCACCTAATCAATTAAATTTAATAAATAAATAAATAAATTTTGTATATTATTGCATGAAATTGTGTACATTACAAATTATAACATGCAAAGAAGATATGTGCGTGCGTGCATGTGTGTGGCAATGGTAATGTACTCTTTGTATCCTCCGATCAGGGAATTTCCGCATACTAGGTAAGCTCACAGATTGAAGCGTTGACACTGCATTCCGATAACAGTACAGATATGCACATATGAATATGATGAAAAGCATGTAGGCATTTTACAAAGACGGCTTAACAATAATCGGGCCGAACGGATGTTGCAAATTCTCACTAAACAAATCGAAACTTGCTTTTAAATTGATGATTACCAAAAATTTTGCAGAATTCACTTAAGCGTCTTGATAACTATCTTTCATTTCACATGTAACATGTATGTCTTCTTTTCGGGTGGGTCTTCCGAGACAGTGGGACTTGCGGGACGGGCGCAAAATGGTGGGTCTAGTGGGACACCTCATTATACACGTGGTGGGTCTAGCGAGACTTCCGGTGGGTCTAGCGGGACTGTGGGTCAAGCGGGTCACAATCATTTTTTCGGGTGGGTCTTCCGAGACAGTGGGACTAGCGGGACGGTCGCAAAATGGTGAGTCTAGTGGGACACCTCATTATGCACGTGGTGGGTCTAGCGATACTTCCGGTAGGTCTAGCGGGACGAAAAAGTGGGTCTAGTGGGACGGTGGGTTAAGCGGGTCACAACCGACAGTCCCGGGTGGCCGACAAATGGTGCTAAAAATAGATCTGTCAATCAAAACATTCCCAACTAACTGATTGTCCCGAAATGACCAACAGCATCGAGTGGCCGACTAATGAAGTGATAGAAAGAGTGGGCACTGTTAGTGGTTTTTTCTACAAATGTTTTAGGTGCAGGTCACCGACAAGTATCACTGCACTGCTCTACTTAACAGCCTATATGTGCGACCTACTAATCGATGTCCAAGTCGCCTTCCATTTTTCACGCGAACGAATCGAACGCAGCGCAGAAATACGCTTCACCCAGCAAAAAAGGGATCAGCTATCCGCCCATTCCAAAATGCAAATGAGGCTTTATTTTCAGAATTTTTTGATTCCGAAGATGTCTGAACGCGATGCACTGCTCATGCATTCCTTCGAGGATTGTGTCCCAACATGGCCACTAGTCCCAACACAGCCACCGTCTCAACACGGCCACCAAAATTCCCAACACGGCCACCGTCCCAACATGGCCACTGTCCCAACATGGCCACCGTCCCAACAAAGCCACTGTATCAACAAGGCCACTATGACTGTATTTTAATCAATTAAGTAGGTATAAATAGTTAATTACAGGAAGGTAATTAGGCATGGATATACATATGGAAGCAATTAAATTGATGACTAAAGTTAGTTTTTTACATGCATAAAGAATTTTGCATGCAACGAAGCATTGTTCTGCACTGTGGTCGGGTTGCACAAGTTGGGCGCATCGGAAACATTGAATATTTGTTAATAGTTTCGAAAAGCGGTAGGTAGTCGGCAGTCGGCACCACACATGGGCGTGGGGGGGATTTGGGGGGTCTGGACCCCCCAGAAACCAAAAGACCCCCCAGAAATCAAAAGACCCCCCAGAAATCAATTTTTGAAAATTTTTTCGTTTTTTTCGCAATTTTTTGATGCCAATGGATAGTGCTTGATGAGCAACGTCGAAAAATGGTGTTTTTATCGCCATATCACCATTTTTAAGGCCATTTTTTGACCTTCAAAAATCTTGGACCCCCCAGAATTTTCTTGCTGCCCACGTATGGTCGGCACATAATTTCAGAACAACATACAGCTTAATTCTTATTCTGAGTCTTTTTAGGTTGTTTTCAACGCGTATTCTCATTCTGAGTCGTTTTAGGTTGTTTTCGACGCGTTTGCTTATGCGGAGTCTTTCTAGATTGTTTTCGACGCGTTTTCTTATTCTGAGTCTATGTTTTTTCGCATTTTTTTGCACGTTACACGAAGTATACGATCATGCAGTTCAGATATGATAGATTACTTTTGCACGTGATGCCTTTGTCTATGTAATTCCAGTGGAGAAGCTTGCTACATAATAGAACAGCCTGTCTAATCTGCCGCCTCGCTAAGGTACAAATCTACGTATCAAAACTTAGCAATTACCTTCCTATACTATTAATACCTACTTATGGATCCAATGATTAGAATAAATTGGTGGTGGTGGCCTTGTCGAGACAGTGGCTTTGATGGGACTGTGGCCATGTTGGAATGGTGGCCGTGTTGGGAATTTTGGTGGCCGTGTTGGGAATTTTGGTGGCCGTGTTGGGACGGTGGCCATGTTGGGACGTTACCCCTTCGAGGCATTTTACGTATATTGTGCAGTAAAACTACAATGCGAGTTGCATTCACAATTCAAAAACGCAGCGCGCATTACACTATAATAATTTCAACACCTTAACGCTTATTAGACTGAAATGAATCTCTGATGCAAAAATTTTGGTCTTGCTGTTTTTTTACAGGTCGCATTATATAAAAATACCAGCAAATGTATGTTTCTGAACTCAATGACACAAGCAAAGAGCCTACGTATATATGCAGTTAATAAGTTATATTCACATTTATGTCAGAAAACATTGTTGTTAGTCGGTCACTCGGTACAATCGGCCACCCGGGACTGTCGGCCACCCGGCACAGTTAACCACCCGGTACAGTCGGCCACCTTGTACTGTCGGTCAACCGGGAATTTTTTGATTGACGGATCTATTTTTATACCATTTGTCGGTGACCCGGGACTGTCGGTCACCCGGGACGGAACCGACATAAGTGCAATCGAGTTTTTATAATGTGAGGAACACACTCTTCAATAAATTAATCGGATATTATATATTTTTTATTTTTTTATTCCAAATGGATACCATTTTGACATTTTTATTTATTATGTTTTTTCGTGGATCTTTAGGTGCCGATTTGTCGATAAAAGCATAACAAATAAGTATTGATGTTTTCTTGTTAAATACGTTACCAAATTGGCACGCTTGCAATAATCGGTCTGTCAGCAGCCTGCCATTGCTGTTTTCATTGGCAATATATTATCGCAAAACAACTTCATTTATATCATTGACACTTCTTGTAATAGGTACGGGACCACAGAGCTCCAATAGTCAGTCTCATTTATTTTGCCCATATTTTTTGCTCAGGTATTGCTACCGAAACAGGCTGTGCAAGTGTATCGGTGTACAACCATTACATTTATCATTATTGAACCGATATAACCTGTGATAAATCTATTTCTAAATTTGCTCAGTTTTTGGCTGAGATCGTACAAATCGTCTGAGTTATTGAGTGGTCGTTTTTATACTTTTTATCGGCGTAATTAATTTAGTGTGTTAATTCGCTAGTACGAACGTGCGCAACGTTTTTCGCTGCCATTATGAACGATATTTATTTGAAATGAAATTTATCGCTTGTTTTATGCCTGAATCCATACATGAAACGGCTCAAAATTTTGGGTGGATGGTCCCCGGCCATTTTTATGGAGGGTGGGGGTTAAAGACCTTCAATTTTGGCCAAAAATGGCTAAAAAACACCTGAAAACTGTCGAAAATTAATTTTTTCCCTAAAATCGGGTGGGGGTTCAAAAGTTTTCTGGTTTTGGGGCGGATGCGGGGGACGACTAACGTTGGGTGGGAGGATCCCCCATTCCCTCTGTTGCATGTATGTCTGAATCCTATAAAAGACGAAATTCGCATGAAGTTTCAAAATTTTGACTTAAGTGAGATTTTATGAAATTTTCCGATTATCTAAATCTAACTCATTAAGCATTGACAGATATTAAGGTTTCGTAATTATAATCTCAATTTTTGCAGAAATGCTTTAAAATATTTGTGATTTATAAGCTTTTCCTAATCGCACTATTCCTCAGAAAAATTTAGCTCTTTGTTCATAAAAACCCCGCGGCGGTTGCTAAGTTCGTCAGGGAATTCAAAGAATGTCACATTGTCGAAACTATTGTTTCCAGTTGCTAAGTTCTGCGCTTTTTTAATTTTCTGCGGACCCATCTGTTTAGGCACGTCTCTATGTATCGAAACGCTATTGTTTGAATTTTTCCCCACCTTCCGCCCCCTGGAGCAAAAACCACGCTCGCCCGATCATTAGTTTTCTTTTTTCAATAAATTTAAATCGATTTTTTATCAACTTTTGTCGAATTGTACTGCTGAAATTGAATTGACACGCATAAGTTTCTAAGAAGCGCCGAATGTTTGCATTGTCAAGCCATCCGTCCTAATTGAGCAGGGTTCGTCGACTATTCTTCGTGTTTCGGCCTCATTAACCATTCACTTTTTCATTTTTATCGGCCGCCGCCTATGTCTCCCATTCGCAATCCGCGACTGACGACGCGTTTTATTCGTAAAAATTCTCTTAATTATTATAGCGGCTTTTATTGATTCTATTATTTTTAGCATTAATTTGGTCGCTCGCGACGATGAGCCATTTAATTGCCGCGTTGACTGATCATTCCGCACCAATGACGGATTTCTCTGATTCTCGAAAAACAAAATTTCGAACGCGCAGAAATTCCAAGAGTTATTAAGTGTGTGAGACTCATTTTCATCTTCCACTTCACTCTTCCCAACAACTCTTCAAACTTTATGATGCGAACAGGTCGAGCGTTAGGCGCTTGTTGACGACGGCATTTAACAAGAGAGAGGCCTTTATTTGCGTGTGTATTATTTTTGTTTATAAAAAGGTCCACTCTTATGGACGAACGATGTATATAATTATACGCGTAACGCCAGTGCGCTCATTCTTTCACATAAAATGAAACACCATCCAGAATGAATGACACTGAAGTTTGCTCAAATTCCGCTTGTGTTTGAGGGTGTCAAATTTCGTCGGAAATTTGTGTATGAGGAGTGAAATGGGGACGGAAATACTTCCCGGCCTCCTCTCTCTGTCTGAAGATCGCGCAAAATATAGCCTGAAGTACTGACCATAATTCGATTTTTTCGTTTCACAAGCACGTGTTAGTCTTTTGTTTTACTCTGAAATTTTATGCTTAACGTGGAAAGATTGACAAGTTTCGCGTTGTCTGGAAATTTTTGTTTCCATTACATATCGAAAACACGTGTAAAAGTTAAGCATATCTGAAGAAGTCGTTTTTTTCACGCAAGCAGCAGGACGCGCTTTGAAATCTTTTTATTTTTTCTTTAGGCATTCGGTAATGTGATCTTATTTGGAAATTCGGCGCACTCGTTTTCTGAATGAATTGACATCATTAAACGAATTAGCTAGCTTCTATTGAAAAAATTTCCCGGATAGTACTTTGCTGATGAGTCTGAACCAGTGGAGCGTCATGCATCCGTTAAGGGGCCTTGAGGAGTTCTGTGCTGTTATAATCTTGATGTTTCTCTCGGGATATACGGCGCAACAAGTTGCTCAACAACGTATAGTACAAGGCCCTGAGGACACGGAAGTGGTATTTGGTGATACTGTCAGGCTCAAATGTAAGGTCGAGAATCAGGTTGGTACGGTAATGTGGAGTCGAAGAAAGTACGTGCTAGGCTTTGATAGAGCACTACCTAAATTTGATCGACTTGCCATGGTTGGATCCAGTGCTGAAGGTAGAACGACTAACTTGTTTATAAACCGATAAACCGTGTGTCAAACAGTTCATGATGACTGATCATAGATATGACTGTGAGCTGATCTACTGAGTACTGAGCATTCAATTAACGGTTCGAAATTTTGGGTCGGGTCTCCGGCCATTTTTAGGGTGGTTAGTGAGTGAAATTTTTTGTCATAAATGGCAGAGAACCAACTAAAAAGGGTCAAAAAACTCAAAGGGAGTTAACAATTTTCTGACTTTGGGGGTGGGGGTACGATCGGGAGGAATCCATCATCTCCCTGTCGATAAAGAGTGTCCGACGGTCCCGGTTGGCAAACAAATGGTATAAGTAGTTGTGTCCCGATTTTCCGACATCCTCACTTCATGAGTGAAAGATTTAAAAGCGACAGGTGGCACTAACCACATGTCAACTACTTAAGACTAATAGTCTTCTGACTTGAGGGCAACAATAAGCTTTGATTCAAGGCCGTAGACATAACTTAAGGCTTGAGTATAAAGCTTAGCTAATGTGCTACCTCATCCATTTTTACTCAGTAGGCATTTACTTTAGAGACGTTTCAAGCCCCGGCCTCGACCTTGGTAAAAAAGTCGGCCCCGGGATATCCCTAATCTGGTTATTCAGTAAATCCGCCAGCGGAAGTTCCAAGCTAAAAAATTACTCTGAATCACAATACTTGCTTTTTTCTTTATATATCATACCTACTTAATCGTTTTGAGATTGCAGCAGTAGACAGTAGCGAGGTAGGAGACGGATCGGAGAATCGAGACGGTCAGAAAAATAAAATTTTCGTGAATTCGAAAATATGTATGTTTAATATTAGACGGAGAATCGGGAGGACGGTCGGAGACAAGAGAAAGAGCGTAAAAACAATCGTGTCGAACCAATCAAGTCATTCTTGGGTGACCTTCTGGGGTGGTTGACAGTACCGAGTAGCCGGCCAATTAGAAATGATGGAAAGAGCGAAAGATCTCAACAGTCTTACTTCTACTGTCCCACCATAAGTACCGATTGTCCCACCGTCCTAAGAGCCAAACGAGTATAGTGACCATAGGTGGGCGTCACCCAAGCTCCGTGCGTGTGGTGCACGATTTTTTCAAAGGTCAAAAAATGGCCTTAAAAGTGGTGGTATGGAGAAAAATACAATTTTTCAACGTTTCCCATCGAGCACTATCCATTGGCATCGAAAAATAGCGAAAAAAACCAAAAAATTTCAAAAATGGAATTCTGGAGGGTATTTTGGTTTCTGGAGGGTGCATACCCCCAAACCCTCCCTCCACGCCCAGATATGATAGTGACTCGTAAGAATCGCATTTAAAAAGCTGATCGGACCGTTCGAAACCAGATTTTATTGAATTGAACTATTGCCGGATTTCTTCATTAACGGCATAATCGCTTTACATCTCGAATGTGACAGCTAATAATTAACAGAGTGAAAAGATATTTGCTCAGCGTTACCCATCCCAGAAATTCTTGGAGAAAATTGTTTTTTTTTTCGTCGCACAGATTTTCGATTTTAAGTTGATCGATATTTCGGTTTCTTAAGTAGTCGGAGAACTGAATTCCCTATTTATTTTAGGTGAATACGACTTAGAAATCAAGGACGTGCAATTGTCTGATGAAGATATCTATCAATGTCAAATTTCATCTAAGCCCAATCAGCCTATTCAGAAATCTCGAGAAGTCAAACTTACTGTATTAGGTACGTCATTTATTCAAATTTAGCCATTTAAATTTCACGTGAAATTATTATAAACATACTTATCAGCGTTCTCGTCATTTAGCACGCTAATGCTATTTTAATCCGATTAATTGAACTCTGTATTAAACAAAAAAATTTGCATCCATCATTTCGATATCTATTCTATCCACATCCCATGAAAAACAGCTTATGTTTTATACTATAGTACATAGAGAAGCTGGCATACTGACATTATGTAGCGTTGCAAGCAGTTGGGGAGTTTAAAGGTCTAAGACCAGACATGCAAGTGGAAGGTTTGACCCCCACAATGGAAAAATGGGAAATTTTCTCGGGAAAATGAGGCAAACTGAAGGCAAAAACGGATTAGAAAAAATTTTCTTTCATAATTGCTTTAAATTGACCAGAAACTGTAATAACGTAGTTTTAACACTATTTTATCGCTTTTACCAGTGTTTTAGGTCATTTTGGCCCAATAAAGCTAAATTCTTTACCCCAAGACTGTCTGACCCTCAGATCTGTCATGCAACGCATCTGTGCTTTTTAGACCCCTGAATAGTAACTGACTCCCACTAAATGGCTGCGTAGGAAGAATACTGTGTTAAGCTATTTTAGCTGACTTTTGACTCAAAAATAAAATTTTCGGCGCTTCGCGCCATAGACTCATTTCTATTTTGTGCTAGAAATAATGAGCAGTGTTCAACACGTAAAAAATTGTGTTTTTGACATGTACCCAACCCATTGTCTTTTAGCGCGGAAAAGGCACCTAAAATTTTTCGGGCCGACTCCCGTCCTAGAATTCCTATGCTGTGAATGAATGGTCTCTAGACCAGACATGCAGTGGGTTTGGGAGTCTAGATAATCAGAATCGAAAAATCGGGAATTTTCTGGGAAAAATGAGTCAAAATGAAGGCCAAAAATGGATGAAAATTGGAGACCTTCTCCGAAAGTATTTGTAATTGACAAGAAATTGTGGGATACCGTAGTTTTAAAGCTATTTTAGCATTTATACCAGTTTTTGAGGTCATCTTGGCCCTAGAAAGCTCAATTTTTTACCCCTAAACCGACCATGCTGTGCAAGACCACCTGGAACAGGTAAATGAGGCAAAATCAAGGCAGAAAAATGAACTCAAAATCGAAAACTTCAAGCGTGTTTGAAATTGATCAAAAACTGTGTATTAACATAGTTGTAAATGCTATTTTAGCATTTATACCAGTTTTTGTGGCCATTCTGGCCCAAAAAATGTTGTAACACAAGATTTATCCAGATCATTACTACAGTGCCTCCTTCTGAACCATTATTCGTCGACCTGGACGACAAGCATAAAATTAGAGGTCGTGAGGGTCATACAATCACCTCGCGATGCCAAGTTCAGGGGGGAAAACCGCATGCGACAGTCGAATGGTTTATTGCTTCAGATCGCGATGGTCAAAACATTACACGGAGTCTACCTCAAGAATTGCCTTTGGAAATTCTGACCCATAATGGCCTTGTTGATGTCGAAAGCACTCTGAAGTAAGCTCGTTAATTGAAAACACGTCATTGCGACGAATTTCGTAGATTTGTCCAGTCTAATGTGCGTTCGTTGGGAAGTTTTGGCGTTCCTTCTAAGACCTTAATAGTTTTCTGCATGAGTAAGATAATGAAAGGGAATACAAACAAAATAAATTGCATCTTATTAGAAAACCTCAAAATTTTTCTTGTTTCTCAAAACTGCTGCTCTTGTCTGTTGTGCGAGTCTGACAAATAGTCATTTTCTCAAGAGCTTAAGTGCGGCTGTAGGATTATTTCTCTTATGACAACTAAACACAGGGTGGCTCAAAAAAACCAATGATATTTTTTCCTCAGAACTCCAATACTTAACCGAATTGAACGCGCTTAACATTTTATTTATGCAAGCCAAGCTGTTGTTGGCCTACAATGGATTAGGCAAAAGTCGTTCTTTTGAACCATGAAAGCCTCTGCCAAAAGCATTATTGGCTTTTGTAACCTTGTAATTTTACAGAATCTTAAGACGCTTAAATGCAACTCCTTTCATTTTGAAGCCCTTTTAATTCTTTATCAATTAAATAATTTGCTCAATGGGATTAGAAAATTCTGCAAAATAATTAAACTTTAATCAAAGGTTGGGTTGCACGTTTTGGCAAAAATTAAACATGTTGATACAGAGTGCAACCACCCGTGATAAAGGTGCTGGTGTTCCGCACAGGCTATACCAATAAAAATAAAAATAAATAGAGCAGTAAACAAGTAATTTTGGCATCAGTTAGACCAAACCACATTGGATTATCTTTTTAAATTGGAGAGTTACACTGTTGTAAAGATAGCTTGTTCAATCAAAAAATCTACAAAAAAGGTGAAAAAAGCGATTAATTTAATGCAAACCAACATCAGCTAGCCAGCGTAATTGAAACTATAGCACATAAACGCGTTTAATTTTGGTCAAATATCAGAGAAGTAATAGAGATCATTTTTAGCAACCCTGTATATTCTTAAAAATGGTACGGGTCATGAATTCTAATTCAATGAAGAAAAGGACAATTTTCCATCCTCGCTTAGGTACCACTTAATATTCTAAAATGGTTCAGATTTTCCGGGCGCTAATTATTTTTACATTTTTATAGTTATTCATGTTTCGACGCTCTGTACCGATCTATTCTTGTAAATAACATCAACAAAATTTCCACAGCTAGCTAGCTTACATAAATGTTTCACACAAAATTCTAATATTTCGATTTCTTTTGCGCGTTTGCATTGGCCTTGAGCTTTGAATTGTCTAGCTTGAAGAATAAAGTAAATATCAAGGAAATTTGTTCTCTTGGTTTCAAAGGAAAGAGCATGGACCAAAAAGTAGAAAAAATATTTCAATGACTTTTGTATGTTTCCTAATTTATTTTGTTGACCATTGTTTCTTTGCACGAGTCTTCTCTGTGCTACTAGAACTTTCTCTGCGTTTATTGTATAGGTATGCTCTTGAATATATCTGTTTTTTCATCCGAATGCGCAACCATTATGTTTTCTCAGACTGAGTTCGTATGTAGGCCGGAATTGAGTTAATTGTTAGCGCGAAGCTCGAATTTAATGTAAAATAAACATTAATAAGCTGATTTCGATTTGAAATAACAGAAAAGAGGCTTAGTTGTCGCGTAGTTGACATTTCGTGCAAAAGATAAGTTAGAAAACAGAAGAGATAGGTGTAAAATATGTTATGGGTCGTATAAAGATTAATTGTGGACTGTTCAAATCGCGCGTTTGAAGCTGAATACGGAATTTTAAGTGCGATAATTTTCTAAAGGTTTTTCTGAAATAAGGTCTAAAAAGCTTCAAAATTGCTATATTTTTGCCCCAAAAAGTCTTTGCACATTGTACAGAGATCGCTCCAAAAATCTAACGAGCCTCAAAATCTTTGACCCGTACAAAAAAGCCTGATGTTGGCTAATTTGGGACCACGTCTTGATGAAATCTTGCGTAGCCCCTCTCCAGTTGTTTCCACGTTTTTACACCATTCTTCTATATGTAAGGATTTTCGATTTCCATAAAGCACCAATTGACATTAGTGGAAGTTTACACCTCGTAGAAACTTAGGTAACAAATATTAAATTTTGTCTCACCAAAATGCCCTTTGCTATCATCGATCGCTAACCTTAATTTTATTTTGTTTTCAATATTTTTTGGTATTTAATTACTGCACTAATTTTTCGTCGCAGTAATCGACCGATTTCTAGCCTTTCGAAACTTTGCACAACGATCGTAATTTTTTTGTTCAATGTCTTATTTGATTAGTTCGTCACGCAGATTACTCATCATTCTTTCAGCAAAAAACGATACGATATTTTTTAGTGTTGTCTGGAATTTTATTCATATTTTTGCGTCTGAAGTTGAAACTACTACATGCATGAATTTCGGCAATTTGATTGTAAATCATGCTAACGATTTGCGTAAGTGTAAAAAAACAAAAGCTGCGCAAAAAGCGTTAATGCCTCGGTCAGCAAATTCTTATACCTAATTATTGAGTAAAATGTGTAGAAAAAAGAGTTAATGAATGTGAATTCAACGGCACATTCTAAATCATATTAGGTTCAAGCCCGAAGCCTATGATGATCAAAAATACCTCGTTTGCGCCGCCAAACATCCTGCTATTGAAAACGTTATGACGGCAACTGCCAAGCTTTTTATCTTGAGTAAGCGAATGCTATTAAATAGCAATATTACGCACGTAACACCTGGCAGAATTATTTCGCCGGAAGCTATCCATGAATCACATTTTGCGTGTATAACTTGCGCTTATTATTGATTTAGGTTTTTTATTTTCGTTATGGCTTTTTGAAACTCAGAAACTTTATACGATTGGGCTGGTACAGATTTCCAAAAGGAGACATGAAACGTTTTAATTCTTCTATAATGAACTTAGACAAAATCGTCTTTTAAACGCTGAAATTTGTTATGATATCTGAAGAAGATTGCTTAAGTACTTATATTACGGAAATACTATTTATATGGAAGACAAATCTCACGTTTAGACTCTTCATTGGGCACTAACACTTAATTTCTAGTAGAGGAAACGTTATATTTCCTGAAAATAAGAAGTAGGACAAAATTTAAACATATTTTTACATCTTATAAAAGTATTACTTCGTGTTGTGCTTCTTATTTAGTAAGTTTAAGCATCTTCTGTAATGTTCTTCACTTTTTAGTTGTTTTTTCAGACTTTGAGATTGATAAGTGGGCGCACACTACACATACAGCACATAATAATCTGGGATCAGTCGAAGAGCTTTGTTGGGCTTAAATGACCTAAAAAGGTTGGTAAAAATAGTAAAATAGCTCTCAAACGATCTTCCTTCACAATTTCTGATGAATTTTGAATACCTTTTCCAGAATATTCTGATTTTCTTTTTCGGGAGTCTAGGCCAGACATGCACGTTCGGGGGGCGTGGGGTCTACTAGACCCCCGGATGAAAAAAATGAAAAAATTTTTCTGGAAAATCAGGCAAAATGAAAGCCAGAAATGGAAGAAAATTCAAATTTTCTCCGAAACTGCTTTAAATTGACCAAAAACTCTGGATTGAGGCCATTCTGCCCCCGGAAAAGCTTAATTCTTGACCCTCTCCCGAGTGATCGGACCGAGGGTGCTCTTTGGACCCGAGGCCGAGGCGACTTAAAATCCTTGCCTCGGCCGAGGCCGAGGGTCAAGCTTATATACCTATACCCATAAATACTAATCTTAGAATATTTTGTATGCACATGAGCTAGAGAATAATTGTAATATTGAACACTTCATCGAACTGAAACAAATGTTTATTGCTGTTGGCCAGAATTCTTATTTCAATCTGATGAAGCAGATAATTCCTCATCAAAATCTAGATCATCTGAATCAGAGTTAGCCTCATCTATTTCGCCTTGTTGTGCTATCGCGTCATCCAGAGCCGGCCCGTGGATGAGGCGACCGAGGCCTGTGCCTCAGGTCTCAGGAAAAGGAAGGCCTCAAATTTCCCTTATTTGTTATGTAAATTATAGTTTGATGAAAACTCTAAATTAAGTGTATAAATAGGTACATACAATCAAATCATAACACAATAAATTCGATCGAGGCTTACCTTAGCTTTTGACAATACTGCTTTTCTTTATGATGTTGCTTGATATAAGCCCTAATAAAACTAATAGCAGACAGATTTTTGTCATGACTGGATGACCGAAAAGGGCGCATACACAAACAATAAAGAGGACGCATACGTGAAGCTCTTTTAATTAGTTTGCATAATAGTTAAAATATTATTAGTGTACGAAATTTTCTTCATGCGCGGTGAACCAAATTTTCTTCATGTTCACAAGCATTTTTGCGAGGAATTCTTGTAGATTGGAACACTCGATACTTTTGCATTTTAAAATTCAATGCTTGCGTTTTGATTCTACGTCTCGAACTTTTGCTGAATACTGAAAGTCTTTAGTCTGCTAACGAAAATTTGACTTTTTTGTGGTGATAACTTTGACCAGCTAAACCTACTTTCATATTGACTGTACGTGTTACATTTTCGTCAAATTGCATGAGTTGAATTTTCATTGTTTTTTATAATAAGTGTTAAAAATTCACCATTCTCGTTTTGTTTTGTGCGAATTTTTCCTCATTTTGTTTAACCTCCTATGTGAGTACTCGTAATTTTGTCATTTTACCGTATTTCCTCTTCAAATGAAAGCAAAATTCATAGTTTCAGAACCTTTCGTTTTTCATTCTGAATTATTACAAGAACATCTTTTGTCGCTTTGCAGATGCCTTTGCTCTGTGCACTCGTGCATTATTGTTTAAGCTACACTTCAATATTCATTATTCTTCTGAAATATTTGATAAGCAGCAGCGCGATTTTGTAAACGGTACATATTAAACACGTTTGGTGCCCTAATGAAAGATTTTTTGGTACTTATTAATTCTTTAGGGAAAAATTATGAGATCGTCTGAAGTGTTTGTTTCCATAAAATATGATAACATTGTAAGTTTTGTGAATCTGATGAGTTACATTTTTAGAAAAGCTTTATAAGTTTTAGATTTCTTAGTAAAAAATAGAACAAACAGCCCAATCCAATTAAAAGTCTTAAAAAATAAATGGTGTTGTTTATTAAAATAAATGCGGTAATAATTTTATATGTTCAACTTTATAAGGTGTGTGTGTATTAACATTGTGCTTTTGTCTCACCAGTTATGTGACGTAAATAAAATACAGTAAAAATGAGTGAATATACATTATAAAATTGCAAGAAAAAATTTTCATAAAAAGGCCTCATTTATATGTTTTCGCCTCAGGTCTCACTGAAACACGGGCCGGGCCTGGCGTTATCGTCATCGTCATCCTTTATCAGATGACTGAGAGAACACTACTTCAGAGGACAAAAATTTCATGTAGAGTCGATTTACATGCAAGTGTTTTAATGAAAGTGAAATCGGAACGCATAATATGTCAAACAATTTATTCTTATTTTCAGTGCTGTCTTAAATCAGTTAATTGGCAAGAGTAGTATTTTTTAGCTATCACTTTGGCTGTAATAAATATTGTTTTATTGAATAAGAGTTGTCGTAAATATATGATTGTGTTTAAGAATGAAGCCAGTAATTAAAATATTTTTGGCTTAAAAGCTAAATTTAGCATATGCTTTATATACATTTCCGGAATAAATATAAATATCTTCATTCTACACGATTTAGAAACTAACGTAAACAAAAATGAAAAATTAAACAATCAAGATTCGGATTACTTGGGCAGAATAATCAGAAAACGTGAAACTACAGCCCATCGGTGATCCTGTGACTTAAAA
This sequence comes from Mermis nigrescens, assembly GCA_036768485.1. Taxonomy (NCBI): domain Eukaryota; kingdom Metazoa; phylum Nematoda; class Enoplea; order Mermithida; family Mermithidae; genus Mermis; species Mermis nigrescens. The sequence continues at coordinate 20,602,270 of JAVLUZ010000145.1, forward strand.
AACCATCGGTGATCTAAATTAGAATGAGAACTACTACTCCTTAACTCGGCAACTCTCATAAAGTTCGGTTTTCTCAAGTGTAATGAAACGTTTTAATGACAGGCGCGGACAGCGTTTCATCATAGATTGTGAATTCAAAAATTCTGATGGAATATCGTTCGAAGAAAATTCAATCATTTCGAGGCAAACGTGAAGCGAATACTTTAACTTCAACTAGCTGTCTGCGGGTAGATCATCGGGAATCTAGTAAACCCCCAAAAATCGATTGACCCCCAGAATTACATTTTTGGCATGTTTTTTGTGATTTTTGTAAGTTTAACACCATTTAGACCCCAGAATTTGGCTGCAGTCCATGTACGACTACAACTACATCTTCATATTTCCAAGTTGTAATAAATCTTAAATCGTTGTAAAATCGGTTATAATTTGTTTTGGCAGAAGACAGTATGAAGAGTCGTGACGACCAACATGATCTACGAGGGAGGGGGTTCAAACCACCCTTGTTTTTTTACCTCACCCCCAGAATTCGTGATTATGCAGAAAATTCCTAGAAAAGGCGCTATTTTAAGCGTTTTCAGCTATTGTTTTGCTCAAAAGTGCCAAACTTTCGGCGCTTTGCACAATATATATTCATTATCGATTATAGGAGTATTTTGTGTAATTTATTCAAATTTTTCGATATTTTTCCGAAATTTTTTCGAATTGTTTTCATGTTGTTTTTTTTGACGTTTCAGAAGATAGAACGTCATCATAAACGCCAAAAAATGTTTTTAACCTGTATCCACCGTTTTTGAGCTCGAAAAATTATAGAAAAACTTTCTGGCTCCACCTCTGCTCCTCCAGAATTCCCATGTTATGCATGTCTGGTAATGACCAATTTTTTGTAACCAAAAAACATGGGATATTTACAGTTAAATTCGTCGCTAGCATGGCAAAAGGGTCTAAGTGCACCCCAGGTCAAAATGGAGTTAGACATATCATTCGATTCGTCTCGAGGAGCTTAACACGTTAAACATGGTCTCGTACTATAATAATGAAAATTCACTGCGCAAAATATCAGGACCTAAAGGTCTAAGTACACTAAAAGTTCTAAGTCAAAAACTTTGAACTCGTTTTTCTCAAAAAAAATCAAAACTGTACTTAGACCCTTTTGCCGTGCGGGAGGCGGATTATTAAGCCTGTTTCCGCATGTTTGACTGCTCACATAGCGTACGTGCGCGCATGATCTTAAGTTTGAACTCTATTTAGAACTTAAGTTCTGACTCAACGAGTTCAGACTTAAATTTTTATTGAAACCGACTTAAGTCCAGACTTAAACTAGTTCGAACTCAACGACTTAAGTTTAAGATGTGACTTGTCTTATTGAAACCGGCCCCTGGTGTGGTAGGTAATATGACGGAAACTGCGCTGTACTTTCTAATCCATGTAGCGAGCATAAGAATTAAAACTTAGTCATCATATGAATATCAATTGGCACTTTGCTGTATGTAATTTGGTGTAACTGGGTACGCGCCTAAAACCATAAGCAGCCAATAGGTAAACAACAGCCTATGTACTGCAGATGCATTCTAAATAGTTAATATTCAACGGATATATTAAACTTATTCAAATTTGATTTTAACCCTCGGCGCCTCGGCACTTTTCAGCTTCGCCCTCGGCGCCGAGGCCGGTCCAAAAAACACCGAGTTTTGCCGAGGTCTCGGTCCGATCACTGCCTCTCCCCAGATCGGCTGATGCCCCCTAGATCGGCTATGCTGTACATCTGTTATCTGGACTCGGAGCCCAAACTATAATTAGGCTATTGCATATTTGTGATCAGCTTTATGAAACTGCTTACATGTCTCATCCAAACTTATTTTAAATGGACTATTATCCTGAACAAAAAGCTTTTAGTATCGTTTGAGAATTTTGTTGTTTTTGTTTCATCATTTTAATTTTAGTTTACAATTCAATTTTTCATCCAAAGTTTTTGTTGCTCTTTAAAATTGTTCATTCATATCAACTTATTTTCGTCAGAAATGCTAAACAAGCTTTATATGCTGCAATATATGGTCTTTACGATTTGTCGTCAGTCTTTTACGAATAGAATTTGTGCTGAATTTTATTAAGGATGGTCGATAAATTATAGCATGTTAAATATTTTACAAATTTTTCATTTCAAGCGAAGCCTAAAATACTTGTGTCCCTCAATTCGTCGCAAAATTCGCTAGTTGAAAACGGTTTTGCTGTCTTGTCGTGCGTCCAATCACGATTGGTCGCAAACGGATCCGCAGAATCTCAATCGGCCAATCGTATCTCGTCGTTGCGATTTCAATGGTATCGTGACGGAATAATGATCGAATCCGCCGCCGATTCATTGCTGCACATCACTAAATTGAACAGATCGATTCATCACAATGCGAAATTCACGTGTAGAGCCGAAAATGAGGCGGGATGGACCGAAGCTAGTTACAAATTGGATGTGAAATGTAAACGACTTTGTTGACTGGTGTCGCTCCTTGAGCATTTAATCAGTCTAAAGTCTATTGAAAATAAGCAAATGAAACAAATTATTAAGTCTATTAAAAATAAGCAAATGAAACAAATTAAAAAAGCAACTAACTTCGGTTAATTAGAAACAGTGCTTTGAGTGACAAAAAATTTTTACAGTCAGATTTCTCGACAACCATTTGGGTGTGGTCAGAAATAAAAGTATTTTTGAGCGCTTCTCAACGCGCTCTACATAACGGTTAAAAAAATTTCAAAACAAATTAACTATTTTTCATTTTATTTCATACTCCTGGACAAAAAAATCTATCGCTTAAATTAACTGCGTAAGGGGTTCCTCATCATCCAGTCCACAAACGATTTCTTAACTTTTCGTCTTTGTATCCAATCTTTGTGCTCTGCAAAGAAAGACAACCAGACGAAGCGCCAGAAAAATTCGACATGTTCTTTATGTCTTGCTCAAATTTGAGCGATTTAAAATACGGAAACTATTAATCCGGCGCAGCAAATTTTGCGTTTTCCTAGCTCAAAAGTACGCTAAAAAACCTCTTTTGGCGGTTTTTATATGCACTTCAAGAAGTTTTCATTTTTTCCTTTTTTTTCTTTCAAGAAGTTTTCGTTTTTTCCTTCAAGAAGTTTTCGTGTTTTTTGGTGGGAGCGACTGCTTTCCCCTTGCCCCCGCCTTCTTCGCCACGGGCCTGTACATATGTCTCATTGCTTCATTTGTGTATTTTATATCGTTGAAAATCTCATTTTTCAATCTTTAGATGCGCCGTACTTTAAATCTAAAGTACAAAAACGTGTAGCGTCCGTAGGAGAATCGGTAACGTTCATATGTGAAGTTGATTCTAATCCGCCTCCTTTAAGATTCAAATGGACGAAGGCAGGGCCACCATTCGGTCGGAAATTTGAGTCACTTGGACAAAAGTATGTCGTGCTTCTATAACGCCAATTCACAAGAAGCTTCAACAAACTTTTAACCCGGATGACAAGCAATCCAGGGATCATTTTACAATAGAGTTTCATAAAATAATCATTTCATCCTTCTGTACTTCGTAGATTTTCGCGTTTTTGTTTTGCTGGACGTGGTTTCCTAGATTATCGTACAAAACTCATTAGCCATTGATTTTTTTAGCTTTGTTTCAATATACAGGGTAGCTCAAAAAACGAATGGCAAATTGGTCCTTATAACTCTTTCAATACTTAAGCAAATTGAGTGCAGCTGTTCCTCACAGGCTAAACCAATAAAAATTAAAATAAATAGAGCAATAAGCAAATAATTTTTGCTTCATATGTTTTAGGCAGCAGCTTAACCAGCGTAATTGAAACTTTGGCACTTTCTTGCAGAGGTGACTCTTAAAAAGCAAACTGCGTTTAATTTGGTCAAGTATCGTGGAAGTTATGGGAATCGATACGCCATTCGTTTTTTGAGCCACCATGTATATTGCTGGTTCCTGTATAAGAATTTTTGGCTCTTATTACTTCTCTTAAAAAGGCTTTTTTCTTCAAAAGACAGCGTAAGTAACTTTGTCTTTTTATTAAATCTAAAGCACACGTAATTAGGAAAATTTTCTCAAAATTTTTGCTTTAAGGTCCTCCATGATATCTGCTTAACACACTGGTGCGTTAGATTCACTGTTTGCTGTGATATTCGAACTTTAATTGATTTATCGTTTGTAGCTTGACGCTAACCAGCTTGAAATACATCAATGAAGGCAAATATATCTGCGAAGTCACTACAGGACGCTATTCTCCCATTTTTCAAACGAATTACTTATACATCAAAGGCGAGATTATAATTTATTAATTATTTTTTTGTTAATTTACAAATATAACATTTTATTTTTGTGCGCACGTTTAATAGCTGATTTAAGAAGGCAGCTATCATTCTCACGACCTTGAAATGATTTCTCCGTGTTTGTAAGAAACTCTGGAAAAATAGGAAAGTTTTTCTTCTAACAAAAGTTCGGAAAATAATGCAATGGCTCAAATTTTCTTGCAATTTCCTTACTATTTTTCATTGTCTTGCAAAGCTGGAGAATCGATTTTTTATTTTTAGAATTATATTTTCACTATGTACGTATAAGCATTTTATCACTTTTGATTGAAGTTTTCTAACGTATATAGAGTTACCCTGAAAGGCTAAATTTTTTGAAACTTGTAGAATCTAGTCTTTTCGTTTTATTTTACTAATTTTTGAATAAGCATTACATCAGTGTACTGAGAAATATACGAAAAGATTTAAATTAAAATTAAAAATTTATCATTTATATTTTAATCAAAGTTCATCATCTTCAGGCCCGCCAAGAGTTACAATTGACAATGTACCTGATGCCGTACAGGGTGGCAACGCAAAAATTTATTGCAAAATCACCGGTTATCCTAAAGCCGCGGATAACAACGCCACTTGGTACAAGGGAACAACACCTATTCCCCAAACTAGTCACAAATTTGAAGTAAGCTTAACAATTTTTTTCTTATATTTGGAAATTATTGGTAGTGCATTCGAATGATCGAATACAAACAAATTTTCTAACTTAGTGAAATACGCCTAGCTTTCCTGTAATGTACGTTATGCACAATTCTTGTCATTACACTAAATATGAATGTGTTATTATTGAATACACTCAACTGGTTGAAAACTAATATTCGCTTGAACAGATAAAACCTAAATTTTTTAAATTGAACTTCACGCATTGATTGTTCTTGTTGAAACTTTGGCTTAATTTTTTAGAATCTTGTTCAGATTTTTAGTTTTCCTTTTCGTCCAAATCTGAGCAACATTTGTCATTTCTATTCATCTTACAGATTAGTTATTCTCGACCCAATCAAGAAGAAATGTATAGCGTTTTGTTAATAAAATCGGTTCTTCCTATTGACTTCGATGTCTATAATTGTACTGTGTTCAATGAATTTGGACCAGGTTGGGCAACAATACGTCTTGTCGAAGCAAGTAAGCTTTGAGCTTGTTTTCTCTTTCACATCCTTTGAACCGGCAGCGTCTCATATTATTATATTTTGTGATGTCACTGTCCATGCTACGCTATTATAATTTTTATTTTATGTTTGTTATTGCTTTTGTTTTTGATAGTACAAGTGTGGTTTTTATTAATTCAGTATAATCTTTTCTTTATTATGCAAGCCGAACCAGCGAAATAAATAGAGAAAAACATATAGGTGCACTTGAAGTCAGTGTTTTTTTGCACAGTGCAAACTTTTTTGATCCCGTGCAAAGAAAAATTTTGGAAATTTTTGCACGTTTCGAAGAAAAATCTGAGAATAAGTGGTGTGAAAGAAGTTGATTTTTGAACAATCAGGTGACTTTTAATGATCAAATATCCAAAAATTTAGGCGCTTCGCGCCGATGATTCGAGGGATATAATTTTCTTCCAATTGGCGACTATACCATTATAAATTTTTTGTGTCGTTTATCACTTTTTGTGCTTATTCTACATTGCACATTCCATTACTAAATTAATATTCTATTTGCTTCGACAAAAAACACATCGTGAAAAAAGAAAATGCGTTAAAAGTAGAAAGACGCAACATAGATTTGGTTTAGCTTTTTACTTCTTTTGAAGTAATTCACTAAACTTAGGACGTCCGCTTCTACACAAAATGCATTGAAACAAATTTTTCTTATGGATGAAACGCTAAAAATTTTTTAGCACTTTATTTCATGTGTCTTATTTTACATACTTTTTTATCTTTATGCAGTAAATAAGCGAGTACCACTAGCTCAACAATTAGTACTGAGCTTTTAATAATCAGCAGCATACATGGGCAAGGTAGGGGTGGTCAGAGGGGGGGGGGTTGGTGAAAACAAAGAATGGTCATAGAATTAATTATGGTCATTGTTTTTTGTACAAGATCTCTTACGGTCATCAAAAGTCAGTTTACATTCTGCACGTGTAAATTTAAGAGTTCTATAACATATTACATTAGCATGTTATGTGCGGTAAACTGAGTTTCTTGACCCTTATTAGAGAAGGTTAGCGAGTTCATGGGTTTTTAGAAATACGAAATTTTATTGATGCGGCGCGAAGCGCCGTAAATTTTTATTTTTTTACCGCGTACAGATAGAATTTTCGGCCTTTTTTCAATAGTAAACTAAAAAATTTTTTTGCAACACCTTTCATTTTGTCAAAATCGCCTGACAGTACCTGGTTTTCTAAAACCCCAGGTAGATGTTATATCCCCTTCTAACCCCCCTATGCCCGCCCATGTGTGCAGCAGCAGTACCTCCAAGTTGTTACAAATCGTGCCATTAACATTTTCAAATTTTAATCAGATCTTTTGATCAAATTAAGAAAATCAAAACTAGTGTAATTTTCAATGTTAGACTCGCTCATAAAAATTACAAAGTGTTATTTTTAAACTTTAAAACTTAAATAGAAAATGGACAAGAGCTATGTTTGTCCATGGACACGACTGAGAAACTAGCGTTTTTTATAATTTTGGCATTACATACAAGTAGAAATAATGAATAGATTTGTGGCGGCAGAGTAAGCAAATAGCGATTTTCTAAATGTCAAAGCTTTTTTGGACCAAAATATGCTCAAAAAGTATAAATGTTAAACTAGCGTTAAAGCTACGTTATTCAACACTTTTGGCTAATTTCAAACGCTTATGGCGAAAATTTCAGTTTTATCCCTTTTTGGCCTTTATTTTACCTCATTTTCCTCAAAAAATCTCCCGTTTCTTCTATTCTGGGTCTAGACTCCAAACCCCCACGTGCATGTCTGCCTTTGACTAATATTCCCTAAAATTTATGAAGCTAGTTTTACGATTTGCTATTTCTGGTTTCTTATTATTATGCGCAGTAATGTGCGATGAACAAATGATGTCGTAAGCCGGGAAGATATGCAATAAATACTCGTATATAGCGAATCAAAGGCGAAGTGAAGTGTTCATTTGGATTAACCGACGAACTTTTATTCTAAATACTACAAAATTATTACAATTGTGTTTTCTGACTATATTTAGCTGACTTCCCCGCCTACTTCATGATACCGGGCGTCGTAGGCGGTTGTTTGGCAATATTGTTCATAGCTGCTGCCATTGTGTGGGCCAATCGGAAATATTTATGTCACTCAAAAGCTTCTGTTGCAACGGCGCCCAGTGATGATCAGAGTGATCTTACCATTAAAATGGAGGACATTGGCCAAAGAGGCGTTTCTTTGACTTATTTTCCGGATATCTACTCATCTGGTCCCACGGAAGCGTCTGACTTACTAAGCAGTAGGGTAAGCGGAGCAGGAAAATTTATTTCTAATGGTTTAAGCTTTAGCAATCATTTCGAGACATGCACGTGCAGAAGGTTTGGGGTCTTGACCATAGATGTGCAGCATTGTCGATCTAAGTGGAGGGTCAGCCGGTCAGGGGATGGTCAAAATTGAATTTTTTTCGGGCCGGAATCACCTCAAAAAATAGTCGCCAATGTAGCTTTAAAACTACATGGTCAATTTGAAGCACTTTCGAAGAAAATTTTCAATTTTCATTCGTTTTTGGCCTTTATTTTCCCTCATTTTTGCCACAGAATTTCCCTTTATTATTCTGTAGGGGTCAGACCTCCCAACCCCCCATGTGCATGTCTGGTCTTGACCACACCTGGGCAATACCCTGTTTCAGCCTCAACCGGGAACAGGCTGGACCAATCCCGGAACAGGCTGAAGGGTCCGCGGGTTGAGGGATATGTTTTGTACAGGGACAAAACTGACGCACTATTTCGTGGTTGAGAGCAACCAATCATTATGTAAGATCAGCCAACCCATTTCTGGAGTCAGCCAACGTGTTTTTGGAACCATCCCATTTTTTGAAGCTAGCCAACCTGTTTTTAGGATCAGCCAACCCATTTTTAGAACCAGCCAACCCATTTTTGGAATCAGCTAACCCATTTTTGAAGCCGCCAGCCAACCCATTTTTGGAGCCAGCCAACCCATTTTTGGAACCAGCCAACCTGTTTGTGGAACCAGTCAACCCATTTTTGGAGCCAGTCAGCCCATTTTTGGAACCAGCCAACCCATTTTTGGAGCCAGCCAACCCATTTTTGGAGCCAGCCAACCCATTTTTGGAACCAGCCAACCTATTTTTGAAGCCAGCCAACCTGTTTTTGGAACCAGCCAACCTGTTTGTGGAACCAGCCAACCTGTTTTTGTAGCCAGCCAACCCATTTTTGGAACCAACCAACCTGTTTTTGGAACCAGCCAACCCATTTTTGGAGCCAGCCAACCCATTTTTGGGACTAACCAACCTGTTTGTGGAACCAGCCAACCCATTTTTGGAACCAGCCAACCCGTTTTTGAAGCCAGCCAACCTGTTTTTGGAACCAGCCAACCTGTTTGTGGAACCAGCCAACCTGTTTTTGGAGCCAGCCAACCCATTTCCGGAACCAACCAACCTGTTTTTGGAACCAGCCAACCCATTTTTGGAGCCAGCCAACCCATTTTTGGAACCAGCCAACCCATTTTTGAAGCCAGCCAACCCATTTTTGGAAGCAACCAACCTGTTTTTAGAACCAGCCAACCCATTTTTGGAGCCAGCCAACCCATTTTTGGAACCAGCCAACCCATTTTTGAAGCCAGCCAACCTATTTTTGGAACCAGCCAACCCATTTTTGACGCTAGCCAACCCATTTTTGGAACCAGCCAACCCATTTTTGAAGCCAGCCAACCTGTTTTGGAACCAGCCAACCTGTTTTTGGAGCCAGCCAACCCATTTTTGGAACCAACCAACCTGTTTTTGGAACCAGCCAACCCATTTTTGGAGCCAGCCAAACCATTTTTGGGACCAGCCAACCTGTTTGTGGAACCAGCCAACCCATTTTGGAGCCAGCCAACCCATTTTTGGAACCAACCAATTTGTTTGTGGAACCAGCCAACCCAATCTTGAAGCCAGCCAACCTGTTTTTGGAACCAGCCAACCCATTTTCAAAGCCAGCCAACCTATTTTTGGAACCAGCCAACCCATTTTTGAAGCCAGCCAACCTGTTTTTGGAACCAGCCAACCCATTTTTGGAGCCAGCCAACCCATTTTTGGAGCCAGCCAACCCATTTTTGGGACTAGCCAACCTGTTTGTGGAACCAGCCAACCCATTTTTGGAACCAGCCAACCCGTTTTTGAAGCCAGCCAACCTGTTTTTGGAACCAGCCAACCTGTTTTTGGAGCCAGCCAACCCATTTCCGGAACCAACCAACCTGTTTTTGGAACCAGCCAACCCATTTTTGGAGCCAGCCAACCCATTTTTGGAACCAGCCAACCCATTTTTGAAGCCAGCCAACCCATTTTTGGAACCAACCAACCTGTTTTTGGAACCAGCCAACCCATTTTTGGAGCCAGCCAACCCATTTTCGGAACCAGCCAACCCATTTTTGAAGCCAGCCAACCTATTTTTGGAACCAGCCAACCCATTTTTGACGCTAGCCAACCCATTTTTGGAACCAGCCAACCCATTTTTGAAGCCAGCCAACCTGTTTTGGAACCAGCCAACCTGTTTGTGGAACCAGCCAACCTGTTTTTGGAGCCAGCCAACCCATTTTTGGAACCAATCAACCTGTTTTTGGAACCAGCCAACCCATTTTTGGAGCCAGCCAAACCATTTTTGGGACCAGCCAACCTGTTTGTGGAACCAGCCAACCCATTTTTGGAACCAGCCAACCCATTTTTGAAGCCAGCCAACCTATTTTTGGAACCAGCCAACCCATTTTTGACGCCAGCCAACCTGTTTGTGGAACCAGCCAACCCATTTTTGGAGCCAGCCAACCCATTTTTGGAACCAACCAATTTGTTTGTGGAACCAGCCAACCCAATCTTAAAGCCAGCCAACCCGTTTTTGGAACCAGCCAACCCATTTTCAAAGCCAGCCAACCTATTTTTGGAACCAGCCAACCCATTTTTGAAGCCAGCCAACCTGTTTTTGGAACCAGCCAACCCATTTTTGGAGCCAGCCAACCCATTTTTAGACCCCAGCAACTGATTTTCGGACCCCAGTAATGGATTTATGACCCCAGCAAGCGATTTATAAGCCCAATAAGCGATTTAGGACCCATCAATCAATTTTTCGAGCTCACTAACGATTTCTAGATCCCGGCAACTGCTTTTTGGAGCTCACAAACCGATTTATAGACCTCAGCAACCGATTTTAAGAGCCAACCAACCGGTTTTCAGACCCCAGCAACCGATTTTTATAGCCAAGCAACCAACTTTCAGACCCTAGCAACTGATTTTCGGACTCCAATGACGGATTTAGGAACCCAACAGGCGATTTTTAAGATTTTTAAGCCCAATAAGCGATTTAGGACCCATCAATCAATTTTTCGAGCTCACAGACCGATTTGTAGACCCCGGAAACCGAAATTTGGAGCTCACCGACCAAATTATAGACCTCAGCAACCGATTTTTGGAGCCAACCAACCGGTTTTCAGACCACAGCAACCGATTTTTGGACACCACCAACTGATTTTTTGACCATAGCAATCGAGTTTTACACCTCAGCAACCGATTTTTGGAGCCCAGCAGCTGGTTTTTAGACCCCAGCAACCGAATTTTAACCCCACCAACTGATTTTTGGAGCCCAGCAACTGATTTAGGACCCCAGCAACCGATTTTCGGAGCCAAGAACTGATTTTAAGACCCCAGCAACCTATTTCCGGATCCCACCAACTGATTTTTTGACCCCAGCTATCGATTTTGAGACCTCAGCAACCGATTTTTGGGGTCCAGCAACCGATTTTTCGAGCTCAGCAATCATTTTTAGATCCCAACAACCGATTATCAAATCCCGACAACCGAATCGGTTACTGGGCTCTCTAAAAATCGGTACATAAGTAATGCATAATTCAGAGATTATACTTAAGTTGGTAATGCCAAACTTAGAGAAAATAATAATTCGTCAGATCAAAATAAAACACATGATGTATTTTTGTGATCTTCTACACATCGATGTATTAAAAATACATACATACTTACTTGTCTGTCCACCTGTTTTATGTGTAAAGAAACGCTAGTCTTTTATACATACATTACTTGTTATTGATGTTTAGGCCGCGCTGAATTCGGACAATTTTTGTAATGCAAAATTGCGTTTCAAAAAAGGTGGAATCTCAACATTTTCCAGCGCTTCACGCCAAATAGATTTAATTTTATTACTTGTTATTGACGCTTAAGCCGCGCCAAATTCGGACAATTTTTCTAATGGAAAATTGCGTTTCACAAAGGTTAAATTTCAAAATTTTCCGGCGCATCGCGCCGAATTCGGATAATTTTTGTGATGCAAAATTGTGTTTCAAAAAGGTGGAATCTCAAAATTTTCCAGCGCTTCACGCCACATAGATTTAACTTTATTACTTGTTATTGATGCTTAAGCCGCGTCGAATTCGGACAATTCTTTTGCAACGCAAAATTGCGTTTCACAAAGGTTAAATTTCAAAATTTTCCGGCGCTTCGCGCCAAATTCGGATAATTTTTGTTATACAAAATTGCGTTTCAAAAAGGTGAAATCTCAAAATTTTCCGGCGCTTCGCGCCAAATTGATTTAATTTTATTACTTGTTATTGATGCTTAAGCCGCGCCAAATTTGGACAATCTTTGTAATGCAAAATTGCGTTTCACAAAGATTAAATTTCAAAATTATCTGGCGCTTCGCGCCGAATCCGGATAATTTTTTTAATGCAAAATTGCGTCTCAAAAATGAAATCTCAAAATTTTCCGGCGCTTCGCGCCGAATGGATTTAATTTTATTACTTGTTATTGATGCTTAAGCCGCGCCAAATTCGGACATTTTTTGTAATGCAAAATTGCGTTTGAAAAAGGTGGAATCTTAAAATTTTCCGGCGCTTCGTGCCGAATTGATTCAATTTTATTACTTGTTATTGATGCTTAAGCCGCGCCACATTTGGACAATTTTTGTAATGCAAAATTGGTCTTCACAAAGGTTAAATTTCAAAATTTTCCGGCGCTTCGCGCCGAATCCGGACAATTTTTTTAATGCAAAATTACGTCTGAAAAAAAGTGAAATCTCAAAATTTTCCGGCGCTTCGCGCCGAACCGATTTAATTTTATTACTTGTTATTGATGCTTAAGCCGCGACACATTTGGACAATTTTTGTAATGCAAAATTGCGTTTCAAAAAGGTGGAATCTATAAATTTTCTGGCGCTTCGCACCGAATTGATTTAATTTTATTACTTGTTCTTGATGTTTAAGCCGCGCCAAATTCGGACAATTTTTGTAATGCAAAATTGCATTTCACAAAGGTTAAATCTCAAAATTTTCCGGCGCTTCGCGCCGCATTGATTTAATTGTATTATTCGTTATTGATGTCTAGAGCTTGCGCTGAATTATGACAATTTTCGTGCATTTCAAGCAGGATTTATATTTGAAATGAAAACGTATATACTATTTGACGACATGAAAATGAGGAACTCTGTAGAAGTTTTATTTTTACACAATGGATTGCATAAAAAATAAGCATATTAAAGGCGGTAAATGTCTCTTCAAGATTAAAGGTCAATTGTTACTAAAGTAATGAGTTTTTAAACATAATTGCTATGCAAATCATCGATTGCACTATTTTTTTACACCATACTAATTTTGACACACCATTAATTATGTCGCGCGAGAAGTAGTGCGACTTTGCGTGAAATTATGAATGGAGTTTGCATGGAAGCAAGACTAACATGTTAAAAATTCAACCACTTTTCTGACCTAGGCAACCAACTAAAAAATTGAGCTCCGGTACCAGCCGAGACTTTAAGGCTTGCCCAGCTATGCTCATAATCAACTGAAGCTTGAGTTCTTTGATAGGCTGAATTGATATGTTCATATTTAATTTTATGTAATGAATCTTGGCAAGGCTATGTTTTTGGGGAGAGAGCAGAAGTCGTCCCATTGGCTAATAAAATATTTTGGAAGGTAAAATAGCATGTGGTAAAATAAAGAACTGCATGATTATGTCATAGAAATTTTCGGCGCTTAGCGCTATATGAAAGATTTCCTACGAATTTCACTATTTCAATAATTAGAACGTCAGATTTTTATTATCCTAATAAAACACGTTGAAAAAAACAAGAAATGCTGTTTGCAAGCTATCCCAGCAAGTATTCGAGATAAAGACCGAGTTTATTCTAGGCCGGCCCCTTCCCATTCTTAAGCTGCTGATGAATGAATACAGACCTGACCATACATGATCTTGCAGGGGGTTTGGGTGGGGTATTCATCCCCCCGCAAAATATTTTTTACCCCACCAGATTTGTCGATTTTTTAGAAGTTTTCAGAAGTTTCCAAAATTTTCCCTAAAATTGGCATAAAAAGTGCTTTATAAGCGTTTTTAGCCATCTATTTGCTCAAAATTGTCAAATTGTCAACGCTTTGCTTCATATTATTATGTTTTCACCTGAATATTGTTCACTTTTTTTGACTTTTTTGATTTTTTTAAAAAATTTCTTCATGTTTCTATGCACTAGAAAGATGAAGCATTGTCTAAAACGTCAAAAAACGATGTTTTCGACGCGTTACCATCGATTTTTGGCCCAAAATAGGTGCTTTAAAATTTCATTCCCCACAGAATTTGCATGCTGTGCATGTCTGGACCTGACTGTTGGACAACAATTAAATATTAAAAATCATCAAGGACAGCACTGTCGTTAGTATAATTAGTAAAGACACAAACGTACCCGCATGTGATCGTATGATCAAGTTTCGTAAACGTGCAAAAAGTTTTTAGCTCAGTTGATGGTGGAATATCGTATTCATAATCGTTAGCTGATTGAACAGCTCTTTTTCCAATATTTATTAATATTATCATTACGATCTTCCTCCACATATTTCTGTAAAATGAAATTTCTAATAAAGTTACGGGAAAATCAATAATTAATGACGTTTTTTATAGAAATATTCGATAATCAAAAATTCATTCGGGCATCTTAAATATATAGGTACGTAAAATAACTTTAGGCGCAACTAGCAAGTATGCATTAACAGTAAGAGCGTTCAGTCAATGCGAATTTCCTTAGTATAATTCCTAGGTCCAATGGAGACTTGCATTTATACGCTCAATTATAGAGCGCCTTATCTTGTAGCAAGAGCGAAGTAAGCAATTTTTGAAAATCACCGAGACGCCGTACCCCATTAAATATAAGCAGATGCTTTATGCTTCTTCTAACGTCTGTTTCCCTTCCAATGAAGGTTCAAAGAGCGCCATGCCACATCTTGCAGCAAAGTCGAGGGTAGTGAATTCATAAATAGCCTAGAAGCTAATTGAGATGAGTAGCACGAGCAATACAAAAATAGGTTACTCGCAATTTAGTATCTCTTCAATAATTTGGTCGAAATTTTACAACTATTTTGATGCGGCAGACCGTTGGCCGTAGCCCAGGCTTAATATATAATAATAATACTTTATTCAGATAAAACGTCGCAAGGTGAAATACAGAAGATAGCGAATATAAACACACGAATTATCATGGACACACAGGCAAATAAAGCATTGTTGTTTTTCAAAGAGCGAGTTTCTTTTACAATATAATATCTATAAATAATGAAACAGCTGCACTTGGAGTCATATTTGTATTTTTGCCACACGGTTCTACGCGTTCGATTAAAAGACTTCTTTTTTGCTGCTGCTAACACAAATTAATCTACACTGATCTCATGCATGAGGCAATTATCTATTAAGACAAAATTATAAATTTCAACTCTATTTTCACAATGTGAAATAAGCATGCATTTTTTAACTGTTATTTAGATGACTACAAAAAAACATTTAAAGTGGGGTAAAAAACTAATCAAAATATTATAGGTACAAATTTCAATGATTACTAGGCAACCTTTTTCGGAAAGTTGCCAACCAACCTAAAAATGGCTTGCCGGAATAGGCTGAAGGTCCGGCCATTGCCCAGGTAAGGTGTTGTTGTATCTGACAGCATGTTAGAGAATAATATCCTTTAATAAAAAGCAAGTTGATGCAGAATGATGGACAAAATGCGGCGCTCGCGACGCATTATCTAACATTAATCTTACAATAATGATGCGTCAACTTTCATGGCGAGCGCTGTATTAGTGTAGATTAAATCTAAAATCGTTTTGTTTGTTTAATGCGAAGCTTACTGTGTAAAGCGATGTGTCTTGGTTTATTGCATTTCAGTATTTTATTTTTAAGTAGTTTATACTGACTGATCATATCGGACATTGCAACTACTTTTTTTGCCGCAATATATATACGTTTCGCGTTATATGACTTTAAGCCAATTCTTGTCGAAGTTCCGTATTTTAAGTTCTACGCCTGTTATACATCAGTGGCAATAATAAATCTCAACTAATAATTCGTCAACCTTGTATTGTACACTTATTTTTATTTTTCTTTTTTATTTGTCCAACGGTCTTTATTTCTGTACAATAATTTTGTCTTTTACTTTCTATTGCTTGTGTCGGACTATACATCGTCAAAATTCTGATCTTTGTGTGTACATAGGTCATGTAAGCTCTTAGATTCGGTCCGAAGAATCGCTCAGTCTGCTACTTTAAACATCTTTACACATTTATGTATGTACATTGCGGCTCAAAATTTTTGTAGGGAATTAACCGGCCATTATTAGTGGGGAGGGAGGTAGATGGCTGTCGATTTCTGGCTAAACAGGTAAAACTTGCTTAGAAATGGCACTTAACCTCAAGTTTTGTGAAAAATCCGCGAAAAATAAAAAATCTCAATGTTTGGGGAAAGGGGTACGGACATTGAAACTGGTTGGGGATCAACTAACGCCCCCCCAGTTACGTGCACACATGGTCTTAGGGGATTGGCGGGGTTTCACCCCCACCTTATGACTTTTCATCCCTTCCCTATTAATCCTTCCACCCTCCCCCAAAATTTGCAATTTTCATTGAAAAATGTTCTTTTAAGCGTTTTAACGATTTTTTGACTCAAAATGTCAAAATTTTGGCGCTTTGCGTCATGTACTGATTTTTTGTCCATATTTTGTTCAATTTATTCGAATTTTCCTAATTTTTCACGCTCTAGAACGAAAGAGCATTTGTCAGAAACACCGAAAAATTATATTTTTGGAACATATAATATAAATATATATATATATAATATAATATAAATATATATATAATATAAATATATATATATAATATAAACATATAAACATATAAACCATTCACCGTTTCACAACGTTTCTCATTGGCATTAAAAATCGCGAAAATAACAAAAAAATGTTCAAAAATTGAATTCTGGGGGAGTATAAGGCTTTCTGGGGGTTGCATGCCCGCCAATCCCCCCGCACGCTTACGCGTGGTTGTCATTTCGGGGTGGTCAAAGTCACCCTAACCCCCTCCTAGAACACATATGGTGCTCAATTTAGAGTTTTTGAAATTATGGAATAGCTATTGACGCTAAAATTTGGATAAATTTCAAGATTGGAGCTCCAATGATGGAGTAACGATCGTAATATAAGTGTAGAAATATTTAAATTGGTGCTAACAGCGATTTACTAAATTGTAGTCGTCTTGCATCGTAAAACCCGAATTTTTGGAGAGTTGAGAAATTTTCCAAGGTCAGACGAGGTGAAAATCGGCAAAACATCATTTTTATGCAGTGCAATAGATTGCAGCCTTTTTGAGGCCACTCTTCGCACAATTTTTATATTTTTATGTCGTTAATTAAATAGGTCAACTGCTGACATGCAGAGCATGGGAATTTTCGGGGTAGGGGGCGGGTAGTGGTCGAAATTTGAAAGTGCTTTTTGAGCCCAAAAATGGTGGATACGCGTCAAACATATCGTTTTCCGGCGTTTCTGACGATGCTCCCTCTATCTAGAGCATACAAACATTGAAAAATGTCAAAAGAATCAAAAAAGTCGGATACATTAAACAAAGTATTGTCTAAATATGAGTATAAGGCGCGACGCGCTGAAAATTTGGCACTTTTGAGTCATCAGACAGCCAAAAACGCTGAAAAATGCTTTTTTTATGAGTTTTGAAAAATTTTTGGAAACTTCTGAAAACTCGCGAATTCCGGGGATGAAAATTTTTCTGGGGGGGGGTGAAATCTTCTCCCAGATCATGTATGGCCAACTTTAACATTTATCGACTTTTTTATCGCCCAGATCGACAAGCTTAAGTTAAATGATTTGCGCGATTTGAAACCGATCGCTGCGGCGGACGCCGCCGTTAAACGCGAGTCGTCGGAGTCGGACGACGACGGCGATGCGACGGCCACGCCGCGTCGGCGTCGCGTCGCCGCTGACGACGACGACGCCGCCGCCGCCGGAGAAATCAGCGACGACGATGACGTCACGATAACGGCGACGCCGGCGAAACGTTTGTCGGCGGCGGCCGCCGTCGATCCGCGTTACGACGAATTCGAGTTGCGCGCGCCCGACGCGACGACGCTGTCGCGTTTGAAAGAACGCGAACTGGTGCACAAGTTGACCGTGGACGAGGAGCGTTTGAAGGCATTGAAGCCCAATTTGGGCGCCATAGTCGAATTTCGGAAAAAGGTACCTGATCGCGGAATCGTCGTAATTTGTCGTTTTGAGTTTCTTAGTGTAAAGCACTTATTTCGGCCTTACTACGCTAGTACTTTTAAATACTATACAATGGCGCGCGGAATAGTGCGCTTTACATGCGATCGAGTAGACGACCTTTTAATTTACAAACTTTACAATTCTTTTATGCATGTAACAGCTCGAAAATTTTAATGGGGGTCCCCGGTTTATTTTAAGGGGAGGGTAAATGACCTCCATTTTTTGGTCAAAAATGGCCAAAAAACACCTAGAAACAGCCAAAAAACTTCGATTTTTTTTTAAATCGGGGTCAAGAACGTATTTGTTTCGGGGATAGGGGGAACGGCCGACATTGAACCGGGGGAACCCCCACCTCCCTCTTACATGTGTGCTTCTTATCGATTTGACTTACTTTTTCAAACTTCACCGGTCAAAACGCAGGCTTATTCGTTCACTTTAAATCACGCTCTCCTACGTGTGCGTATGATGGTTATCGTGTATGGGCAGAGAGCCAATACAGGGTCAAGTGACTCAGCCCTGGCGGCTGAGCAAGCCCGCAGGGGAAACTGGACAAACCCCGCAAGACTTTTGGAAGGTAAATAAAATGAGGCATATGTTAGCAACAGAAAATTCAACTACATATATGTATGCCGGATGTGTAGCTTTAATGAAGGAACCACGCGCCGCAAGAGAATACCGCAGCAGTATTGACAAGCACGTAGCTGGTCGTCCTATTTTGGGGGGACCAACACCAATTTTTGGGGGGTTTAAGCCCAAAAAGGCAAGGAATAACACAAAATAACGTTTAAAAAGTCATATTCTTCCGATTTTTCTCAATTTTTGAGGGGTCCCCGAACCCCCATTCCCCCCAGAGATACGTGCCTGAGTATTGACGAATAAATTCTTTTTGTTTTTTTGTATGTTTATGCCATTTGCTGTTGGATTTGATTACGTAAATTTTGTTTGAACTCTATCTCTTGCCACTTTTAAATTAACAAACAATAAACATACAACATTGTAAATTTATGCGTAACCAGGCTGATGGGCAAAATTTTTTTCCAGAATATTAAACTATGAAATTATATAGGTTTTTGACGTTCTCCAGCGTGAAAATGCTCAAATTTTCGGCCTTTCGCGCCATAAATTTAGTGAAATTTGTAATTTCGCGTTTTTCACAGAAAATTTTTTATCGGATAACTTTTTCTGCTTTTATTTTCTTCAAACACGTGCAAAATTGAGCGTACCCGATGTAATTCCTGCATTGTTTACCATTGGAAAACTGCAAAAGAGAAGTTAAAAGGATAAAAAATGTGGAAAATTTCCGATGCTTCGCACCAGATATAATTTCTGATGCTAACGTTCGGAAAGTTGCGAAATTGATCTGAAAAATATAAAAATATAGGAAATTTCCGGCGCGCGCCAGTTATAATTACGGAATTGTTTATACTCAGAAAAAGCGACATTTAGCTCACAGATTAGAAAAGGACATCAGAAATTTCCGATGCTTCGCGTCAGGCATAATTACGGCATTGCCTGCAAAGGTGGGCAGCATCGAAATTCTGGGGGGTGGGGGTGAAAAAACTTTCAAAAGTCAAAAATGGTCTTAAAAGTGGTCGTATGGTGGAAAAAACACCATTTTCGACGTTTCTCATGGCATCAAAAAAATCGCTAAAAAAGCAAAAAATTCCAAAATTTGAATTCTGGGGGGTATTTCAACTTCTGGGGGTTGCATACTCCCCCAACCCCCACGCCCACGTGTGATTGCCTGTCTTCTGGAATCTGAAAAATTGAGCTTAAAAGAATAAAAATATCAAAATCGTGCTTGGCCCTAGAATTTTGTAATATGCACGTTTTTGCGTTATTTGTCATCGAAAAGGCGGCAAAATTCAATTCAAAAGAGTAAAAATGACAAGAAATCTTGCTGAATGACTCATTTTTTATTATATATATATATTACCAAAAGCTACAAATATGATTCAAAACCGTAAAACACGTCCACAAATATCGTTTTAGTGCATAAAATTGCTCGTGTATGCATTACATTTTCAAAATTCTGTCGAGTCCTTCTGAAAAAAATCCTGAATACGGGACTGCTAGTAGCAGTTAGGTTTTCTAGGGTTTCATTTTCTCGTTTTATTTCACTTGCATACAAAAAATCAATTTTAGCAGCAACAGGCCACAGCCAGTGCGCGTGTTTTACGCCGGATTTTATGATGTAAATTGTCCTACATATACGAGTATGTGGTCATGATGGCCAACCCCGCAGATTCCAGGTAAGTCACTTGACCCTGAAAAACCTGAGCGTGCCATGTATGATTATTATACACAAGCTCTCGGACATGTAAGGGCTCAAAATTTACGCCCCCGGTCATTTTTTAGGGAATTTCCTCTGATTTTTTTGGCCAAAAATGGCAAAAAAACTACCTATAAATGACCAGAAAAACGCAATTTTTTATTAAAAAAGGTCAACAATTTTCTTATTTGGCGGGATTGAGAACGATCGACTTGATGGGCAATCCCTGAAATTCCCCTGCTATATGATGCACGCTAGTGTACGATTTAAAGTCGATTTATGAGTTATGCTGCATAATATGAATGTAAGTTTAGGCACTTCCAGTTACCAACCTATGATGATTTTTTGAAATTGTTCGTAAGATGGAACGTTTGATCTGTTTAAACATCAGGCACGTAGCTGGCCGTCCTATTTGGGAGGACCAACACCAATTTTTGGAGGGGACTAAGCTCAAAAAGGCCAAAAATAGCACAAAATAATGGTTAAAAAGTCATATTTTTCCGATTTTTCTGAATTTTTTTGGGTCCGAACCACCCATACCCCCTAGAGATACGTGCCTGTTCAACATTTCGTTCATTCATGCTTGTGATGGTCTTCTTAATTGTATATAGTAATGGACTTCCCTTTGCTTGCCTAGAAGATGATATTGTTCGCTGTTTGCTCCCCTCTACTGTTTGGTCAAAATTGGCGTTTTGTGCTATTTTGTTGTGATTTCTTTACTTTTTTTACCAGGATTATAAGTCCGTATTACCCCTCCTCCGTTTTACAACAAGTTACCCGCTCAAAACCGTCATATTTTAGCTGAAGATTTACAATACAGCTGACATTTTGCTTGTTACCGTGAACATAAATCGTAGGTGTAAACTAAGCGCGCTTAATGTAAAGTAGACATTAATAGATTTCAACACAGTGTAAACTTAGACGCATTACATCGTTTTACAACAGGGCACCCCCTTAACACCGCTGTTTTTTAGCTGGAAAAGTACAAAACGGCGGTGCAGGAGTTGGATGATATAACGTCGTTGCGCGATCGGGTTCGCGCCAAGCATGAGGAATTGAGAAAATTGCGTCTCAGCGAATTCCTCACCGGTTTTCGCGCCATCGCTACGCATCTGAAAGAAATGTACCAAATGATCACGCTGGGCGGCGACGCCGATTTGGATTTGGTCGATACGATGGACCCCTTTTCCGAAGGCATCGTATTCAGGCAAGCGGAGTGTAAAGTAATCGCCTGTGTACTCCAGTGTAAAGTCTGTACGCTATGGAAAAGTTACAGTGTAAAGTGCGTGCGCGATTAAATTTTGGACTGTATTCCACGATAGTAATATTACCTGCGACAACGGTAAGTTTAACCTTGATTTACTTTACACTACTTTACACTACGGCATTAAAAGCCCTTATCGTCGGTCTGTACGCCGATGACGTAATAATTAGTCTATTGCGAAGTTCTCTCGCTCTGCGGAATCGTATTCTTTGAAGCTACTTTACGATGACAACGGTAAGTGGTTACGATAGCGGCAACTTTGCAATGACTTCACTTTACACTAATAAGAAGCGAGCTCGGTCCGCACATAGATCGATGACGTCATAATCCGATGAAGATATGGTTTAGCTAATATCGTTTTTTTCCATATTTGTTTAATTTCCTATTGGAATGCGACTCGGTATAATTTATTGTATTATTTGATAAATTAATTATAATTTAATTTTTTATGCTTAATGATTTAATTATGCATATTTATTTGTATCAATTTAAAGTCAGCGTGCTTCATTTCTTTTCGATCGGAAATCTTTCTTTTAAAGGCTGTCTTTTTCCTATGTTTTGCCTCTATTTCCTTCCAAAACTCGTCCTTAATCGTTTGCTCGCTCGCTTTTATCGCTTTACTAATTTTTAAAGCATTCTAGACGCGTGCAATTCTTTATCTTCATTTTAAAAATTTGAAAAAAATGGTTTCTGACCACCTCTGGGCGTGGAGGGGTTGGGGGAGGGGTATGCCCCTGAGAAAACCAAAATACCCCCCAGAAATCAAAATACCCCCCAGAATTCAATTTTTTAAAATTTTTTTCGTTTTTTTCGCAATTTTTTGATGCCAATGGATAGTGCTTGATGAGAAACGTCGAAAAATGGTGTTTTTTACGCCATACCACCGTTTTTGAGACCATTTTTTGACCTTTGAAAAATCTTGCACCCCCCCCCCCCAGAATTTTGTTGCTGCCCACGTATGTTTCTGCCTATAAATTTGAATTTTTTTCCTCAATTAAAATTTAAATGTGTGTCCTGAACTTTCTGGCAAACGTTGGCTTTTAGTTAGAAAATTAGCGTATTATGTAAAATGTGATTCGGAATTTTGAGCGATAGTTTAATTGATTTTAAAGAAATATAAAATGCCTATTGCGTAAGATCACAATTGCCAAATTCGAATGTTAAATGTTAAGTCTCATTGCTAAATTCTTAATTCTTTCGGATTCTTCGAAGTTGGTTTAACTTAAATTTGGGGAGGGCGGCGATCGAGATTTGAAAAATGAATATTTTATACTTATTTTTTCAGCCATTTACTTACTTTTTGGCCACGTAAAAGTCTTGGTTCTTGCGGCAAAACTATACTTTTTGCGCGCAGGGAAGATTTAAAGGCACGTGCCGAAATTACTTGAAATTCAAAAGATATTCAAAATTTAAAGTGGGAATTTGAAAAATTACTTAAATTACCGAAAATCATTAAAATTACACAGGTTCAATAATAACATTCTTACTCAGTAATTCAAACCGTTTTCGCTATTTTTCGCGAAAATTTCGAAAAAAAGTTTGGCGCTTTCCCCCACTTACCTTAGTGAGAACTTATTTCTAGTTGGAAGAGAGCTGCACACACTTGGCTTTGGGGGTATGCACCCCCCCCCCCCCGAGAAACCAGAATACACCCCCCCCCCAGAAATCAAAATACCCCCTCAGAATTCAATTTTTAAAAATTTTCTCGTTTTTTTCGCAATTTTTTGATGCCAATGGATGGTGCTCGATGGAAAACATCGAAAAATGGTGTTTTTCGCCATACTACCATTTTTAAGGCCATTTTTTGACCTTTGAAAAATCCTGCACACC
This sequence comes from Mermis nigrescens, assembly GCA_036768485.1. Taxonomy (NCBI): domain Eukaryota; kingdom Metazoa; phylum Nematoda; class Enoplea; order Mermithida; family Mermithidae; genus Mermis; species Mermis nigrescens. The sequence goes on from JAVLUZ010000145.1 coordinate 20,625,643, forward strand.
CCCCCCCCTCAGAATTTTCTTCCTGCCCATGAATGGAGCTGCAGTGTTGTACTTCAATTATCTCTGGCCGTCCAAATTTCGGCTAAAGAATGACCTGGATAACGGAATTTCGACAGCGTGTGTACGTCTTTTGTAGAATAATTCTAAGATTGGAAAAGTTCTTGAAATATTTTTGCACATCTAATGATTCTGGGCAGCGAAAAACGGCGATATTGTACATCTGTCTATTTCGCGCCTGGATAATTCATTTTTGTACCATTAAGCGCGGTTCGTGAGCACGGTTTTTTTTGTATACGGCAGAGATTTTTTTCCGATGTACAAAGACTGTTCGGGACCGTATTTACAAAGATTTTTGGGAAGACAAAAATTGTAAAAAGTCTAAAATTCTTGAAAATTCAAGGCGCCGTTTGTTCTGTATCTCTTTATAATGGCAGAAATTGCATTTAGAAAGCGACAATAACCAATTTTTCGGCGCTTCGCGCCGTTTTCAGACAATCTTCAGAATTTTTTGTCATCAGATACCCAGAAATTGGATAAAAAACGCTACCAAAGGTCGAAAAACCCTGTTTTATGATATCGAAAACTACTACACCACATAATAACAAACAAAAATTTGCAAGGACAAAATGTGCAAAGACTTTTGGGCAGTGGCGGATCCAGGATTTTCCTAAGGGGGCGAACCATGAATTGGCCGGAAAAATTTGCCGTTTTAACCTAAAAATCGCTCAAAAATGCTTAATTTTGCGCATTATTTTGGGCCAATGGGGGAGAGCGGCCGCCTCCCCCGCCCCCCCTAAATCCGCCCCTGCTTTTGGGGACCATCTTTCTACATACGTGTACGAAGGGATCTTGTACAAAAAACTGTTTGTTACATATGTATGTTACTGTTTTTTTAAATTTTGAAATTAAATTAAAAATTGTTTAAACAAATGATCGTCGAGCGAAACAACCTGTGGAAATGCTTCAAATAAATAATAGAGTTAATGAAACGCACGGATCAGGGAGTCGGGCTCATAGGTGGGCGGCACCAAAATTCTGTGGGGGTACAAAATTTTCCAAAGATCAAAAATGGCCTCAAAAATAGTGGTATGGCGGAAAAAACATCATTTTTCAACGTTTCTCACCGAGCACTATCCATTGGCATCAAAAAATTGCGAAAAAAACCAAAAAATGAATTCTGGGGGGGGTATTTTGCTTTCTCGGGGATGGAGTGCATACCCTCTTAACCCACCCCCCTCCTTCGCACGCTCAGGTGTGGTCGGGCTGATTTAAATCAAAGGGCACCATTCCTTTAAGCTGATTTTACACTTTGCCAAATTAATTTGTAGCGTAAGACCGCCGAAAAAATCCTGGAAACAAATCTCGAATTTGTCCGGAGGCGAAAAGACGCTCAGCTCGTTGGCGTTGGTGTTCGCGCTTCATCATTACAAACCGACTCCATTGTACGTAATGGACGAAATTGACGCGGCTCTCGATTTTCGCAACGTTTCCATCGTAGCCAATTACATAAAAGTACCGGAAATTCTTTTTACTCACTTTACACTACCATCTAGATTATTTTATTCTGGTTTTTGGTGTAAAGAATAGCTTATTCATTCGTATCATTTTTACTTCCAATATTTATGATTGAATTTCTTGAATTTTTACGAGTCTTTCGAGCATGGACGCACTTAGAATTATTCCACCGGTTGTTTTACACTGCGGCGCTTCTTTACACTGTGAATTTCTCTTTCCCGCAGTAGAACGATCTTGTTTGAATTAGTAATCTCGTACGGTCCGTTTGAACCTCAAATGTTACGCCATTAATGCTTCGAGAATTTTTCTTTACACACCTATAATAAAATTAAATCAAATAATAAACTTTACGTGGAGCGATTGTAGTGTAAAGCGATTTATGGGAATGGCCTCTATCGCTTCCTATCTGTACCCCATCGTCAATAATTTTTTTGACTAATTTTCGTGTAATATTGACCGTAAGTATTTTATGTAAATGAATTTGGACTATCGAATAAGGTTTACACAACATATTGGATTCTATAGTATTCGGTCGTCTATGTTCTAGTGTAAACGACTTACTATAAGCTTAGTTGTTATCACTGGCAGAGTCCTTATACAATGAATCTCGAATCGTTTACCCGAGAAATGAACTGTTTGAGTACTCGTGCTTTCTTCCAAATAACTCTCAAAATTGTTTACACTCGCGCATCAAATAGCTTTTCTAAAGTAAACCTTTTCTTTACACGACATAAAATGCCATTCAAGCAAACGTGTTTCCTCTGAAATGAGAACCGTTGCGCCCAAACTTCAATTTGCTTTCATGTTTTGTTTCGCTAAACGCTTAGCACTAAAATTGATATTTTTACTTTTTTGCACCTAAATGCTTTACTTTACACTCTACCTGGCGTTTCGTTTAGGATCGCACCAAAAATGCACAATTTATTATCATCTCGCTTCGTAACAATATGTTCGAGCTTAGCGATCGATTGGTCGGCATTTACAAGACGCACAACTGCACGAAATCTGTTACAGTCGACCCCCATAAATTGAGTGTAAAGAATCCTATGATGACGGTTAGGTCGACTGATAAAGAGCAGTTGTCTCAAGAACACGAATTAAATCAGGTTGCAATGGATCCGAAAGCTGGCAGTAGTACGGAGACTACGCCTATGAAACGATTGTGCCTGTCGGAATTATCCAATTAACTAATTTACACTAATTTTGTGTAAAGTCGTTATTTCTAAACGTTTGCGCGGTTTTGTTTGTAAACTATGATCGTATTCATCAGTCTTCTTTTTATAAACCTTGTGTTGTATAGCGTTGGTGTTTTTTAGCGTTGAACTAGCCGCGTTGCGTTTTTTAGTAAAATTTTTTCCTTTGACGTGCTGACGACTCAGCCGAGTGCAGATTTTGGACTCGCATTTCAAAATTATTACAAGGAGTCTGAATAAGTAATGAGTCCGATATATCGCCCCCATTCGCTACGTCATCACACGTGGGCGTGGGGGTTGGGGGTATGCACCCCGCAGAAGTTAAAATACCCCCAGAAATCAAAATACCCCCCACCCCAGAATTCAAATTTTGAAATTTTTTTTGCTTTTTTAGCGATTTTTTATTGCCATTGGATAGTGCTCGATTAGAAACGTCGAAAAATTGTGTTTTTTCGCCATACGACCACTTTTAAGACCATTTTTTGACCTTTGAAAATTTTTCCACCTTTCTCCCAGAATTTCGGTGCTGCCCACCTATGGTCAGAAGCATACAGCACATCATAGCCGAACTGGGAGGTCAGCCGTTCTGGAGGGGCTGGGGTCAAAAATTGAGTTTTTTTGGGCCAAAATGGTCTTAAAAACCGGTATAAGCGCTTAAATAGCGTTAAAAGTTACGTTATTGAACAGTTCCTCGTCAATCTGATGCACTTTTAAATGAAATTTCAAATTTTCATCCATTTTCGGCCTTCACTTTGCCTCATTTTCCTCGCAAAATGTTCCATTCCTTCATTCTAAGGGGTCTTCACCGCCCACAAAACAACCCTTACGTGCATGTCCGATCACAAGTGATTAACTTTATTTGCCTATCTTTTATATCATAAAAACTAGGCCAAAACATATCGCTGCTCTAATGAGCTTTCGTATCTTAAGTGTCAGTGTGTGCTAGTCTCTTTTTATTGCCTTCTTAATAAATTAATGAATCAAAATTTTCCAAATCGATATTTCGTGTTTCCTATTTTTCTTATTTTCTTCTTTTTTCTACTTTTTTCTTCTCTTCTCTGTTTATTACTTTTTATTCTCGCAAGAGGGACTAGAACTCATGTTGTTGAAGTCGACAGAGAGCAAGCTTAAACTAAAACTTATTTAAGCTCGAAATATGAATGGGATGACAGCCATTAATAATTTATAAACCTAAATATTTTTGTGAAAAATTTTAATCTTAATCCGTTTCGATTCTTAACACTGAACCTTAAATTTTTCGATATGATCCTGACCTTTTCGTCCCAATTTGTGTATGGTTTTTCGAGATTCCGTGAGGAAATTTGCACATTAGATCCTATTCGATAATTTGCAGTATTAGATTATTCTATTCTGCCAGGGTCTATCAGTTTTTAGGGTTCAAATCCTTCAGAACTTTATGTTCATGCAAAAAAGGTACTAATTATATAAATTTTTCTCTTCAGTCTAGTCGCTGCCATACATAGGCGTAGGGTGAGGGAGGGCGTCTCTGAGTCTGGACCCCGAAATACGGTTTATGCCAAAAATCGATAGATCCACAGAATTGGATTCTCAGTGCTACTTTTGATAAGTTTGCCCCAGCAAACCCCTGCCCCCCAGAATTTGTCTGCTGTCATGCATGGTCGCTGCACGCAAACGTAAAAGTATAGTCTGTTTTCTATTATCTCCGATGGTGAAAATTATTCACGCGTTTTTTATTCTCCCTTCATTCGTTCTATTAAGAATCCTGCGACCACCCGTAATTAAAGAAAAACCTACACCAGTCGCGATCAAAGTTAATAGTAAAAAACAGCTTATCGAGTACAACGGTGTAAATAACCTTAGAATCCTAACAGTAGCCCATTTCTTAAGTCCGTTCAACTAAATCAGAAGAATTGCGAAAAATAGAAACCGACGCCCAAAATTTAAATTTTTCACCCTTTATTTATCAAAATTGGAATTAGTGAATGTTTCACAGTTTCCGGAACTAAGGCAAATAGCAACACTTGTCGATTAAGCATATACCACCATTGCTATCAGTGGCATTGCAGTCACTCTTTGTGGCGCAAGACAACTGGCTGCATCGATAATCGTATTGACGTGTGCAACATTTGCCTAAGAAGCATATGACACTACTGCCAGTGCCTTTGCATTGCTTTGGACTGCCACATTGTGTATTTGTGCATAGATAATCATAGCCTCGCCGTATCCTCACCGTTTCGCCGCCTTGGGCAGCTTCCTCAGTGGACGAAATTTCTGCAAACATACAAAGAAAGTAAGTGAAATAACAAATTGCTGAATATTATCAAACTAGTTTTCCAGGCTGTAACATTGCCAGGCTCGACCGCACATGAGGGTGAAGACGGGGGTTTGCATTTTTGCCAGAAATCAAAGGACCTCTTGGAATCCGCCAGACCCTCGGAATTTAATTTAGGCGATTGTTTCGTAATTTCGCACCGTCGGACCACAGATTAGTTTTCGCGGGTCCGATCATGATGTTTCGTCGATTTATTTTATTTTATCCACTCATATATCATTTATTTATCTATTTATTTCCTTATTTATATCTTTATTTATTTATTTAGTTTTTATTAATTAATCGATTTATTAATTGATTTATTTACTTGTCAATTTACTCTTCTTAATTTATTGACTTATTTACTGATTTATTTATTCACAAGACATTCTGCCTCAGTAAGATTGGGACAAGCAAAGTGGCGATCAGGTCCCCTCTTAACTATGTTACAAGAATATTGTCAAGCCCATTTTCGTTTTACACCCTACACTGCTGCGTCTTATTTTATCAAATTATTTCGTGATGTAAAAGAAGGAAATTAGAAGATGTTGTGCACCGTTTGCATAAAAAAATTCATTTTCACTACCAGACATACAAGTGTGAATTGGACGGAGGTTAAGACCTCCAGAATTTGAAAATGGTAAATTTCTCAAAATTTTTAAGAATTAAAAATCTGAATTCTTCACAAAAAAATTTTCTACGTCCAAAAATGAATAAAATCGAATCATTTCTGCAAATCGACTTGAAATCGACTACCATTCTGTCTCGAAAAGCTCTCAATCCGAACTCCTAAATCGTCCATTATGTGCATATCTTTTTCATCCATTAGGCTCTTCATACTGTGAAACTGCATTTTTCTGCCTCCGTCAGCATGTCTGATTGTCACAACTTTCTGCAATTTCTGTTAACGAAAAATACATAATGTCCTGATGACAATCCTATTTCAAATTATTTTATTAACATGACGGAAATTTTTTTTCCAGATTTTTTCATGACGATAGTGCCGGAAAAACTTAGGTTGAGCATAAACCTTGAGCTTTTTACTTACAAACAATTTAAACACATATTGCTATAAAGCCATGGATTTGATTCCTTCACGTTTGTTAACTCAATCTTGCTTAGGTATATATTTTAAGCAAGAAAAATTCTCCGATGGAACAAAAAAGACGAATATACTTGGAATTGCGGATTATCAAAGACATTAAAGGATGGGACTAGGAAAACGTCACCTAAGCGCTCAAAAAATCAGAAGATTCTGCTAAAAATCAGATTTCTCTAAGCAAGATAAAAATCGAAGTAATATTCTATGGTCTATAGAAGGTAGTTGTGGCCACAAGTTGGCGTCAGGGGTTTCTTCAGCTGGTTGCACCCATACGTGGGCGTAAGAGAGTTTAGGGGTATGCACGCCCCAGAAGGCCAAATACCCCCCTCCAGAAACCAAAATAACCCCGCAGAATTCAATCTTAGAATTTTTTGTTTTTTTCACAACTTTTCGATGCCAATGAATAGTGCTTGATGGGAAACGTTGAAAAATGGTTTTTTTTCGCCAAACCACCATTTTTTGACCTTTGAACCTCTGAAAAATCTTACCCTTGCATAATTCTGGTGCTGCCCACCTATGGTTGCACCCTCAGAAAATGAAAAAACCCCACAGATTACTGTAGGTCCTTAGAATTATATTTTTAGTAACATTATAGCGATTTCAACCGACCACACCCCCAGAATTTTCTTGCTGCCCATGTACAGTTGTGGCCTCAGTTTGAGGAATAAATAACAAAAACTCAAACTAATAATCAAACTAAACAATCTTATTATAGAAAACTACAACTGTTTACCAACCTTAACTGAATATAAGTCCGAACGACCCCAATTTCAAATGTATTGAAGTGCTGTATGGTACCAAACATGCAAACAGCTTGACACCAAAGAATTTCGGACACATGGCGCAAGAAAAACGAGCGAGATAACCGTGTAAATAAAGGCAATAGTTCATGAGAATAGCGCGGAAATTTTAATACCTCATATATATGTAAAATGCCGAAGCAGGAGAAAGTGAACCTGCCTACATCATCTCATCACGCAAATGAATGCAATAGTGCTTAACAACGTGTTACTGCAGAACCAGCCATAGGTGGGCAGCACTGAAATTCTGGGGGAAGGGGGTGAAAAAATTTCTGGGGGGTGGGAGTTTAAAAATTTTCAAAGGTCAAAAAATGGTCTTAAAAGTGGTCGTATGGCGAAAAAACACTATTTTCCGACGTTTCTCATTGAGCACTATCCAAAAGCATCAAAAAAATCGCTGAAAAAGCAAAAACAAATTTTCAAAATTTGAATTCTGGGGGTATTTTGATTTCTGGGGGTATTTCAACTTCTGGGGGTGTATACCCCCAAATCCCCTCCCCACGCCCACTTGTGGAGCCAGCCATATTGAACAGCATGATACGAAAATTCACCTTTTGAGCCTTTTAACTGAATATTGCTTAAATATTGTCATGAAAATATGGTACTGATTTCAAGCTGAATCCGCTACTTTACACAGGCCAAGGTTCATTCCAAGCTCTTCATCAAACAAGTGAAAAGCATTCCGAGAGGACGCCTTCTTTTTTCACAGGCCGAAGATTATACTTCGTTTTTTGTGTTGCTTAGAGAAATCTAGTTTTAGCAGATTCTTATGATCTTTTGAGCGCATGGGTGACTTTTTCCTAGTCCTCTCTTTTTATATCTTTAATAATCCACAATTCCAAGTATATTCGTTCTTTTTGTTCCATCGGAGCATTTTTCTTTGCTAAAACCCTACTTTTAATTAGCATGATCTGAGTAAATCAGTCAGTAAACACATACGGTAAAGTGCCGCAATAAGGACAGCAGTCCAAGAACGCAGAAAACAATATTGTTCTGAACATCAATATTATGTTTTTAACAAGATCACTTTTCACCTGATTAAAACAGATGAAATGTTTTCTGCGTAAACTTCACGCATCTACTGGGTGTAAAGAACACTTACATTCAGATTCGTAACCCTCGTGTTACATGGCACATTCTAAAACAATTGAGCTGCTGCAACGGTTTTAGAACTAAAATAATTTTAAATGTAAAATTAGCATACCTACAGAGTGTAAAGAAAGCATGCAATCAGATTCGTAATCCTGACCATACGGAACATATTTTGAAAAAATACATTCCGCAATGCTCTGGAAGCAAAATAAATTTGTGGTGCAAAACTACACATCAACAATAATTAAATAATATAAACTAAAGAGAGAGAGAAAACTAACAGTCAGATTCGTAATTCTGACTTTAAATAGAACATTTTGAAAAATTTAAGCCTTTGCAAGGCTCTAGAGGTGAAGTTAATTTTCAATGTAAACTTTACATGGCCACCAAGTGTAAAGAAGAATTAACTCGCATTCTTAAGTCTCATATAAATCTGATATTGCAATCAATATTTAAGAAAAAATTAAAGTTTCACAATTGTTTGAAGACAAATAAATATTAAATTTAGGCACTTTACACCACTGTTTAGTGTAAACAAATGCGCCCAACTGATGTGCGATGTTTGATTCCTGGTACATTTTTAGACTTGTGATCATGTCTAGACTCATGACCAGAAAAGTTGGAAGAAAAAAACAAGACAGAAATATGTAAAAGACCCCCGTTTTATGACTTTACATTTTCCGAAGCTCAATATTGATGTAAATAAACACAATTTGCTGTGACAAGTACCCCTTAGAAAGTTCTTTATTTTTATTATTATCGACTTATCCCGACTTCTAAACAGAGGGAAAAGCGAACAAAAAAAGGACAAACAAAAACGTATTTTCCCACTATCCATCACATTGCAAACTTTAAAAATCTTAACTCAACTTCCCACTGAGTGTAAAGAAACTCGCTTTACGCCAGTTTGTAGCATTTGGATCGTAGTACGTTTATGTTGAAAAAGCTCCTGTTCCACATTCGATTTGAGATATTGACCAATCAAAAAAGGGAAAAACATGTTTTTTCCGTCCAATCTTACACCCTAATTTCGAACTTTACACCTCCAGAAATAACATCAATATTGAGTTTTCTTAATGCATTTTGCTGAGACAGGTAGACCTTTGAACCTACTTTATTTTTATTCTATTCAACTTGCCCCGACTTACAAGCGGAGAAGTTGGCGTAAGAAACGCTATCCACTAGAGTGTAAAATTTAAACCCCTAGATCTAACTCCGTATTTAGTGCAAAAAAGTTTGCAGATAAGCTAAAGGTAGTTCTTGGGTCTTAGTACATTTCTACCAGAAAAATTCTTTGGGACACATATCCAGAGTTATTGGCAGAGCAGACAAGATGTAGAAAATGCGTCTTTACACTTCCCCTCGAGAATTTTTAAAAACAAAAAATTGGCCATCTAGAGAATTTTAAATTCTGCAATTTTATGCCATTATTGCATGAGGCGCTTAAGCCGAGTTGTGCACAAGCTGGGCGTGAAAATCGTCACAGGTTTGTCAATGTAATTACGTTACGCCAAAACTTTACACGCTCACAGAAAGTCGGTATCGACTGTAAAGTAAAAAACGGTAACATCCGGTTTTTTAATTATCTACCCCTCGAAAAAAAATTGCACCTCCAAAAAATGTCTCACTGTTGCTGTAGGGGGCCCTCATATGTTTGGATACCCAAGTATATTATAGGTACGCGCTAACGCGCTTCCTATGATTTCAGAATTTTGTTCAGATCAGTGATTCATCATTTTATCCACGACCTTGTTTCGACGACATGATCAGCTTCTCTAATTCTGAACAATCTATGACTGGCAGTGACTATAGATGCAAAGCATGAACAGCCTGATAAGGGTCAGCCGGGCCTGCATGAGGAATCAGCTGCCAGAATGGCCTTAAAATCTGGTTTAAATGCTAAATAGGTACGAGCTACGTTCTTTTACAGTATCTACTGATTTTTCATACTTTTTTGCGGAAAACTATGTCGTTTTAATTCAGTTTTGGCTTTTATTCTGTTTTATTCTCCTAAGAAAATTATAATTTTCTCATTCTGGTGCCTTGACCTCGAAACTCTATAAGCATGTCTGGTAAGCGTTTAAAAGTTAAAGGATCGCATTTCCGATCTACCGTATCGCAATGGCGCTTATGGGATGATATTGGAAGTCAAACATCTATAGACACCTATTTTAAATTAAGAGAAATACATTTGCGAATATTGCTAAAATTAATTATGCTTCTACGCAGCGAAGTCTTGATGCCGAAATTGGCTAAACAAATCGAGAGCCTGATCAGAAGTTGTTGAAAAAAGTAGGGTGTTCGCTATCGGCCAAACGTGGGCGTGGGGGACCCGACGGGGTACCGCATTACCAGCCCCAAAACCAAAATACCCCTGTTTTTTCGCTATTTTTCGATGACTAATGGATAGTGCTCGATGAGAAACGTTGAAAAACGGTGTTTTTCCGCCATGCCACCATTCTGAAGACCCTTTTTTGACCTTTGAGAAATCTTGCATACCCCCCTATAGAATTTTGCCGCTGCCCACCTCTCATTGTTCAAAAGATGCTTGCTTTGCGAGAATAGAAGTTTTACTACAATTTCCTTACCGACAATTAGTCAATTTGTACCGGAACTTACTTGGGCCAAAATGACGCTAAAAACTGGTTCAAATGCTATACAATAGTTTTAGAACTAAGTTAATTTCTTATTTCTCGTCAATTTCAAGAAATTTTGAAGAAAGTTTTTTATTTTCAACTATTTTTAGTCTTTCTTTTGCCTCATTCTTTAAAAATTTCCTATTTGTCTCATCCTGAGTGGTTTAATCTAGACACATCAACTGGTCTCACATTCCAGTACTTTGCAAAATGAACGATAAAAAAATTTCATTTAAGGTTGCTGGTCGTTCCAAGTGTTTCATTTGTCATATGTCGGTAAAATTTATGTTTTTAGAACAAGTGTGTATGTTCAGTTTCAATTTTTGACGATATTTTTTATTTTAAAGTTTTTAAAGGCACACTAACCAAATCTTACGCTTCATTTTCCCATTTCTACAATGGGAAATTGTATAGAGATTTGAAAGAATTGATTTAATCACACTCGGTTTGAAATAACCTCCTTACCATCTTCGAAATACTTCGCATCCCTTAAAGTCAAACAATCAAGGTCAAGCAAAGTAAAACCAACGATGAGAAAAACGAGGGCTGAAGATGCAGGCGTCATCGTTTTACGGAATAGGGTTAGAGAATGAGCTACAAATTGAAAAGACTATGGATCTCATCCGTCTATGTTGACTTTATAGAAAGGTTTACGGAAATTTATGCGAATTTGAAGAAAGCGAAGAGTTATTGTGATTAGCATATTTTTATCGACCTCATTTTATGATTTGCATTTCAATTGAGCATAAGAAAAAACAGTTAAGACACGCGAGGACCACATTTCATTCAGGGGCTGGTAAGGGACTTATTTACTTAAGCCAATCGTTCTTCACAGCTTAATGTTTAGTCACGTCACGACCATACATGATCTTGGGGTTTGGGGGTTCCACCCCTCGCAGAATCATTTTTCATCCCCCGCAAAAAATTTTTCACCCCCCCCCTCTAGAATTGGCGATTTTTCAAAAGTTTCTTAAACTTACCTGAAAATTGGTAGAAAAAGTGTCTTTTTAAGGGTTTTTGGCTATCTAATTGCTCAAAATCACCAAATTTTCGACGCTTCGCGCCATATATTCATGTTTTAAGCGATATATTGGTCAATTTATTCGACTTTTTTCGAATTTTTTTCATGATGTATGTATGCTCTAGAAGGATTTAGTATCGTCAGAAACGCCAAAAAAACGATGTTTTCTAGCGCGTACCGGCCATTTTTAAGCCCAAAAAAAGGCACTTTAGGTTTTCAACCCCCCTGAATTCTTATGCTGTGCATGTATGGTCACGACACGAGAAAATTATCTCACTTTATTTGCTTTTATTTCAAATCGCGAATGCTTTGCTGCTGCTACGTCATCTCGTCGCATTAGCGGGCTTTAGACTGTAGAGTGTATAAGGGTGTTTTAGTGTCTGCTTCATTGCTTTTTATTAAATAAATTTATTCAATATCGTAACCATACATATCTTTTTTCTTATTTCTCATTTCTTCTTTTTCTTTAGCCTCTTTTAAAAAATTTGAACAACTAATTCTGAGGTAATTTTCGAATTGGGGTAGGAGAGGTGTTTGGATCCTGAGATTCAATTTTTCCGAAACCTCTCCCCACAACCATGCCTGTACCCTTCGTTATCACATCATTTACAAGAACGCCCGGCTCATAACCATACGTGGGCAGCACCGAAATTATGGAGGGTTAGGGGGTGCAAGATTTTTCAAAGGTCGAAAAATGGCCTTAAACATGATGGTATGGCGAAAAAACACCATTTTTTCAACGTTTCTTAACGAGCACTATCCATACCCCAAACCCCCCACGCCCAGGTGTGCTCATAACTCTATCTTACGGTGTCCGGCAAATTTATCATAGGAAATTCTTCGTGAGAAAATTCATCGTGACTAAATTCATCGTGAAGTAAAATTCACCGTCTGTAAAAATTCATCGTCAGAATTTGTCTTGAGGTCAAAATCATCGTCTTTAAACTGTTTTATAGGAAAATGCGTTGCCAAAACAGAGTACTAGAATAAAAGTGCTAAACTTTATTGTCAAAATGAAATAAAAAATGGATGGGAGAAAACATTACTAAAAGTTGAATTTATAGGTAAGCCTCGAAGATAATCCATCCTTTCACGGTTATCATAGTCTTGAACAATACTTTTAACGCGAAGAGCTGTGTCCGATAACATCTCTTGCCAGCAGGAGGATGAGCACCGGCTAGTAAATACTGTTAAATTTTTCCTTCATTCAATGCTTGTTCGTCTTTTAATGCTAAAATAAATTTCCATATTGTCGGGTGGCCAGCTCCTATTAGCTAGCCGAACGCATCATGTTATCCTTCACAGAAATTCTTTGTTTTTGGTGGTCCGACAAGAGCAGCATTGTAACAATTCCAAAGAGAGTGGGAAAATCGTGAAGGCCTGCATTGGGGCCGATTAGGTCCGCCAGTCCATGTATTCTATCGTAGCCGCTTCCTTGACAAATAAATGGCCCGAATCAACTAATTTTTGCTTTCCTTTCTTACTAGGCAAATATTTGGGCGGCATGACAACAGAATCAACAAAAACTATTCGAACAGAGAGGCAGAAATCAAAGAATGACCTCTTGTTGACTCCAGGGCCCGGTTGCTCGACTTCAACTTGATAAAGACTAACCATTAAAAATCAATTTTTAATGGTCGGCCGGTTGCTCGACTTTACCTTAACGCCAACGCCCATTAAGATTCCCTTAACGTAACCATTGACCTTAAGGTAAAACCTTAACTAATGGTCTCGTTAAGGTTCGTAAAAATCGGTTTACTCGACTTGACCATTAAGGTCGAGCATTTGTTGAGGAAAGCTTAATGGTATATGGTACCATCAAAGAAACCATTAACAAGAAGTTTTAATAGCTGCGTCAAGGAAAATCTAATGGTAGCGTTAGGGTAAGCTAGCCTGCATGTAGAAACAGAAGGACAGTTGATACCGGAGAAAAGGACAATAAATGGTTGCGTTGAGGGAAGTTTTATGATTGTGTTAAGATTCGCAGGTAATTCACAAGAATTTTAATGTTTTGGTTAAGATAGATATAAAACTTTGAGAACCATAGTCATTGAAAATTCAAATTTTTCTTTCATTTTACTTTACTTTTGGTGTTGGTTCGAATATGTTTGATAATGGATTGCGGTGACAGCGATACACTTAAGGAGGAAAATAATTGAAAACGCTCGTTAGTCTCGGTAAAACATAGATGGTTTGCTTGTGAAGATATGGAAATTGAAAAATAGAGAAATAAAAATAGGGAAATACTATTTTGATTTTGGTGCATTTTCGGCATCAGCTAAAGAAAATGAAGAAGCCAACTAAAAAAACTCGTTCTCGAATAAAACCTTTATTAAAATTTATTGACGTCATTAAAATGAACCAAAGGAGTTCATTTGACAATGGATCGACGAGCATGTATCATAAACCTGTTTTTCTGGAACTTTTAGCTGCGACAGGTTGAATCTGTGGCTCGGGTGCGGACGCTTTTGATGTTGTGGTTGTATTTTAATCTTTGCAGACACTAGTGCATGGTCCGTGACATGGATAGTGAAATTCATGTCCACAATTGACAGTGCCGTTGTATATAACTCGACCATTTTGAAACCTGGCAAGTACGCCCAAGCCTCTAAAAAATACAGACTATATTGAATATATGGATGAACAATACAGATAAACGAGGCATTTGAAGAGACTAGATTTCATTGTGAGGAATATTGATAAAACTAAACTTTACTTGAAGAACTACATTTTCAAAAATATATATGACAGTATGTAGTTATAGTTTTAGTAAAAAATAATAATAAAATCGACATATTAAAAAATATTTTGCTAGGGCGGCAAATGCTGCATTGTTTATGTCACTTTCTACATATTAATTCATGGCAAGCTATCCTTTTTCGAGAGTGATCTGGTTAAGTAAGGTTTGTTTGAAACTGCAAAGAAGACCAAATAATTAATGGTAGAAGTATACGCTTTTTAATTTTTGTAGGAGAAATATACACTTTGTTGGCCTCTGTACACTTTTATATTAGCTGTGAATCAGGTCGAATATCTTTTCTAAAGATTGATCACGATTAATCTGACTTTTAAAACGCAAAACGTATTCGTTGGGAATCCTATTTGGCTTATTCCATTATTTCATTTGCAAATGATTTTTTAGTTCCGCTATTTTGTTCACATATAAAGGTTTTGTCCAACCGCTTTAGAATATTTATAAAGCTAACTTTGAATATAACCTTTAAGAAAGTTTTTTCTAGTAACTTGCTAGCGGTAGAATAATTGTTTACATCAGATTTGAGTTGATGAATTTTAGGAGTTGTACCCCTCAGAATGTCGAAAACCTATTGGAAGAACTCCAATGTCAATTTTGGAATTTTTCCTCTTGAGATCGGTCTTAATATATTTAATTGAATGAAGCCAGCAATTCAAAATATGATACAAAAGCATGTTAAAAAATCGCAAATGTTCTGATTTAGAGAACTTCTAGCTGAGAAGCTCTGAAGCATCGAGGTAATCAAAAGAACGAATTCATGCGTCCACCCATCATAGGTGGGCGGCACCGAAATTCTGGGGGTGCAAGATTTTTCAAAGGTAAAAACATGGCCTTAAAAATGGTGGTATGGTGAAAAAACACCATTTTTTATTGTTTTTCATCGAGCACTATCCATTGGCATTAAAAAATTGCGAAAAAAAAACAAAAAAAAAATTTAAAAATTGAATTCTGGGGGTATTTTGGTTTCCGGGGTTCATACCCCCAAACTCCCCATGCCCAGGTATGATGACAGCCGCTCGCCCCCACTCAACTTTTCAATTGAATTACAGCAAATCATCTATTAAGGCATACTGTAGCCTTCAAAAAAATTTACTGGAAAAGCTCTTAAATAAATGACTATAGTGCATCGAGTCGAACGTCTTTATTACTGTAACTCTGTTTTCTCATTGCTCGACGGACTACCTACTCCGACTCGCGTGGAAGAAATCAAGCGTTACGCTGCTAAGCAGGCACGTAGCTGGCCGTCCTATTTTGGGGGACCAACACCAATTTTTGAAGTGGGGGTCCGGGGTCCAAAAAGGCCAAAAATAGCACAAAATAACGTTTAAAAAGTCCTATTTTTTCCGGTTTTTTCTGATTTTTTTTGGGGGGGGGGTTCGGACCCTCCCATTCCCCCAGGCTGCTAAGTACATATACTTTAACTTAATTTCTTCCGAAGTGCAAAATCAGAAATTTTTTTAAAGTGCAACAAAAGCATCCAGCTATTCTCTCAAAGGTTTACAGTACACACGATTCTTTGAGAGCACGAGTGCACAGTGCACACTGTTTAAATTCGTAAGTAAAAACATGTATGTAGATCATTCAGAAGTACAGCTGCAAAAAACAAGAACTTATTGTCTGTTTCATTTAACTTTGCGGTTTTCTATTGAATTTAATCCGCACGAATCATGCTACAAAAGTGGTTTAAAATTATGATACAGTAATGCGGCTTTACAGTGGTAGACGTCCCACCGTAAATCGATATACTGTAGAATATAATAACTGAGGCGTTAGTTTAAAGCACTTTTGTAGGCACTTTGGACTTTTTCAAAAAGGTCAAAGTCAAATGAAACGGACTATAATTCCGTTATTACAGTAGGTGTGTGCGCCTGGGTGCCGACCTTAACCATTATAAATAAAGGCTGATCTAGCGGAGTAGCAGCATCCATAATGCTGTTCCAAACGTGAACAGAACATGAACACGGGTGGATGGAAGGTAGGGGCTCAGGCGTACTTAACACTGTCACGATGATCGTTAAGCAAGTTGCAGATCAGCAACTGTCTGCTCCATTCGAAGTGGCTTACTACCGCTTTACGGCTTACTACTGTAAAAAGTTTACTTTGGCTCAGATTATTGTGGAGTGTTTTATGCATCACATGCTAAGCAAAACATTAAAAATCAATAAGATGACTTTAGAGCAACTATAATCCAATCTATTTTGAACGGTAATTTTTGCTGAATCATTATTACTGTAGGTACTAGTCTCTCAATGCACAAATGGCGTCTTCACTTATGCTCTGTAGCAGCTGCTTGCTTTCAGCTCTTCTTATTGATGTGTAATGTGCTTGGCTTAACATGCGGCGCATCTAACAAATTGCGGCAACAACCTAAGCCGTAAAATATTCTGCTACAGTAAAAAGCCGTAAAGCGGAAAAGTGCTGTTTAGAATGGAACAGACTACAGTCGCCACGAGAGCCTAACTGAAGAAGCGAATTGTACATACAGTGAAAGCATGCTACAGTAACAAGATTTTAGTGAAAATTGGCCGTTTGGAATGAAACAGACTGTGTGTGCCTACGTCATTATTCGTTTTATTGAAACGTCTGGCCGTGAGGATCGTAGATACGATTGCTTATTTTGAGGCGCACTCAGCCGCCGTTTGTTTTGGAAAATTCGATACTGCGTTTCGAATTTTTTCCGAAACGTGGGGGAGTGTAACTACGAGAGTTACACGGTGCGAACATCTGTCTTCAGTTCGCGTATTCCATCCGAAAACAGCTTGATACTGTATCGGTTAACTTAGCCAAACGCGAGTAGCCATTGTTGCGATGGGTGAGCTCGTGGCTATGCCTTCAGTTCTCAATTGAATCCCTATTTTTTATTACAAATTCTATTAGATACTTGTCCGGTAAACCAGAGTTACGTATATGCTAACATTAGTAATTTAATTTGATAAGAGTTATTGAATGTTCGATTTCATTGCATTATTATGATCATTTTAGTAAAACGCGTAGGTATATTGTATTACTAGCAAAGAAAAATGCTCCGATGGAACAAAAAAGATGAATATACTTGGAATTGTGGATTATTATGGATGTAAAAGGAGGGGACTAGGAAAAATCTACCTAAAGTCGGAAAATCTGCTAAAAATCACACTTTCTCTAAGCAACGCAAAAAATCGATGTATATTCTGCGGCCAACAGATTAAAATAAATATTCAACCATAACAATGATTGAAACAGCAGCACGTTAGCTATGCAGTAGCTATGGGAAATGATATTAAGTAAACTAACAGTCTTCCAAGCCAATTGAATGAAATAGCAAACATCGAAGACAATTGAAGACATGGTTGGTTAAAAACAGTAGGAAACACGTAAGTTGACTTGAAACAGACTTAATGTAGATACACTAGCATGCCCGAAACGATTGTGTGCACTAATCAATCGGCTCCTGCTTTGCTTGCTATAATGCTCATAAAACAAAACAACTTTAAATACAATACCTCTTAGTTTTCTATCAATCAGGTGCCAGCAATTTAAAAAAGTAAACTTGATAGATTTCGTTTATACACTCTTATCTGAAACTTCGAACATTATTTAAAAAAGACACTTTTTTAGAGGCCGCAGAATATACATCGATTTTTTGCGTTGCTTAGAGAAAGTGTGATTTTTAGCAGATTTTCCGACTTTTAGGTAGATTTTTCCTAGTCCCCTCCTTTTACATCCATAATAATCCACAATTCCAAGTATATTCATCTTTTTTGTTCCATCGGAGCATTTTTCTTTGCTAGTACACTACTTTTAATTAGCGTGATTTCAGTACATCAGTCAGTAAACACAATCAGTAACATGCCACAATAATGACAACAGTCCAAGAACGCGGAAAACAATATTGTTCTTAACATCAGCATTATCCTTTTTAAACAAGACAACCTTATTGACACCATCCATTTTCAAATTAAAACTGCATTAAGTTATTTCTTCTTAATGTGCAGTTCACTTATAATCAAGCACAAAAATTTAACCAACGAATTCACATTGCAAATCCTCACTCAATCAATACACAAGCACAATGTGTTGTGACTTTTGAAATTGAAAACACCCAATTTTCAATTTTCAAATTGAAAATTGGATCAATTTTCAAATTGAAAATTGGGTCAATTTTCAAATTGAAAATTGGGTGTTTGAATTTGCGATGGAGAAAATAATCAAAAGATAGTCACTTGGTTTATTTAAGCCGAGTAATAAAATAACGGCCGTCCACCAATTCCAAACTAAACGCAACTAATCTGATCACTATGAAAAAGTTTTGAAAAATGAGCTTGCTAAGCGAGAGTTGTAAACCAAGAGAAACTTAAAGTTAAAACCTACCATTAAATTATGAGAGAATTATAAAAGATTTTAAACTTCAAGAAAATGGAAAAGGCGGGATGTTGGTAAATTAGAAGGCAAAGATTTTCGGCAAAAATTCAAAAACTTCACGCAAATATCAAATGTAAGGAACACTAACGCTTTGATTTGGTAGTAAAATAAATTTGTAGTATAGACTACATATTAACAACAAATGAATAGTGCAAACTTTACACAACTACTAGGTGTAGAGAATACTAACAGTTTACGGCTTATTAATGTACATGATTACAATAAAGCTGTATATCTTTGTCGACTTCTGTGCACAGTAGTGTGATTGCTGGTTCATTTTAAACCACTTTTGCAGGCAATTTACATCAATTAAACGATAGCTCTCCATGTGCAAGATTTTGTGAAACATATTATAAACACGGCTAAGAAAGATTTAACTTTAATGCAACCCATTTAAGACAAAATTACATCTCTTCAATGATCTAAGGACACTTGAACATAATTTTTAAATCACTTTAGATTACTTTTGAGGGTAAACAAACTCACTTAATTGATGTCTCACATATGAATCCTTGAAAATTTCTTGACTTCAGTTACAAAGTCTCTGCAAGTCTATCGAATTAGGGTTAACACGTAACGTAAACTTTACACAAACACATAGCGTGAAGAATATTTTAGTCGGATTCGTAATTTTGATATTGCTCCGATATTTCTTTCAACATTTATGGAAAAATGAGTCTCCATAATGTTTTAAAGACAATAAACATTAGGTTTAAACCACTTTGCAATACTGCTGAGTGTAAGCAAGCGCGCCCAATTGACGTATATATTTCATTCCCTGTAAATTTTTATATCTCAGGAAAAATTTCGATTTTTGCAATGCTCTAGAACAAAGGCTAACATGCAGTGTCAAAAATTACTCGGATATTATGATCAACATTCATGAAAAAATTATGTCTCTACAATGGTCTGAGGACATATAAACAATGAATGTAAACTACTTTACATCACTGTTGGATGTAAACAAACGCGCCTACGTGACGTCTCACATTTGATCCTTTGAAAACTTCTAGGCTCCAAGAAAAAATTAGGTTTCAGGAATGCTCAAAAACGAAGATAAATATATATGTAGTGTAAACTTCATGTAAACACCTAGTGTAAAGAAGATTTTAGTCAGATTCGTAATTTTGATATTGTTCCGATATTACGATTAATATTTATGAAAAAATTAAGTCTACATAATGTTCTATGGGCAAACTAACAATTGGTGTAAACTACTTTACAACACCGTAGAGTGTAAACATATGCGCCAGACTGGCATATCAAATTTGATTCCTGGTCCATTTCTAGACTTGATAAACGTGTCCCTGACTCGTAACCGGAGAAGCAGGCAGAAAAAACAAGACAGAAACGCATTTAAAACTCCAAATTTTTGACTTTACACTCGCTAAATATTAATGTATAGACAATTTGCTTTGACATGCACCCGATATAAAGCACTTTATTTTTATTCTATTAGACTTATCCCGACTTCTGGACGGAGAAAGTGGCGAACAAAAAACGCAACAAAAACGTATTTTCCATCATTTAGAACACTGTAAACTTTAAAATTCCGTACCGAACTCCCCATTGAGTTTAAAGAAATTCGGTTTGGTACAATTTGTAGCTTTTAAATCGTAGTACATTCCTGTGTGCCGAAATTCTGTTGCAAAAATTATTTGGCATGATTTATCAATCAAACTTCGGAAAAAACGTGTTTTTTAGCCCATTTTTTACCTCTGATTTCGAACTTTACACCCCCATAAATAACTCAATATTGCGTTTTTTTAAATGCGGTTTGCTGCGATGTTTAGCCCCTGTGAGGCACTTTATTAATGCTGTCTTCGATTTGCACTGACTCATAAGCGGAAAAATTTGGCAGAGAAATCTTAGTTAAAATCCGTTTTTTTACACCATCCACTAGAGTGTAAACTTTAAACCCCAGGATCTAACTCACCATAGAGCATACAAGACTTTGCTTATATGCAGAATGTAGCCCTTGATCCGCTCTACATTTCTGTCAGAAAACATTTTAAAAACCTCATAACCGGAGTTAGTATCGGACATAGGAAGGTTGAAAACTCGACCAAAAAGTGCTTTTTCACCCCCAGATTTTCGCACTGTTTACACTGCCGTTCAATAAATAATGCGAATTTCAAAAAACAAAAAAAGTGTCATCTGTAGAATTCATCCCTCTATTATCCTATTCTGTTCAATCCTTCGAGTCATCAATACTCAGTTGTCCACATGCCGCAGTAAAAAGGTCCCAAAATTTGTCCTATGTTATAACGTTACACAAAAACTTTACACCTTCTTTACACAGTCAATTTTGAGTTTCAAGAAAAACAAAAAAACACGGGCAGCAAATTTTTTTATTATCTTTCTTTTTAAAAAAACCGCACCTTCCAGAAGTGTCCCGTTATAGCTGTAGGGGGGTGCCCAGGTGTTGGGGGTACCCAAGTATATTATAGGTACGCGCTAACGCGCTACCTATGATTTTACGTCCTTATTCCATATTAGTATTTACATAACCTATACTATCGTTCAGTTCTATTTTATGTGAGCGTCGATGGATGCCAATTGAGACATGTAAATAATTTGGTTTTAACGATTTGGTCGATGTTAGTTCATTGCGCTTGGAAGATTTAGTGTTTGACCTCTAAAAAATCGCGTTTAACGATATTTTGATTTTGCTTCCAAGCTACGCCGTGAGTATTTATTATTCGAAATAAAATAGAAAACCCACCCAGAGGTGTAATAATATCGAGGGTGAGGTTGGTCGGCTGCCTACGTCGAGGACTTCTGTTATTTTGATGGGTTGTAAAGGTGAATATTTTTAATTATTTATCTCGTTCAAAATTCAAAATTCTTTTCTCACCCAAAATTGGTCAAAAATATTATTTAATTATTTCTGATGACTGATCAGCTTAGAGCTCGTTGGTGTTGTTTTCAAATTTCATTGTGCTACCTACATTAGGAACCAAAAACATTTCAAGACAAGTGTAAACTAAGAAAAGAATTTAATTTATCAACTTGAGCTGGGTTGAGATAGGTCAACTGACCTCGCGGCATTCCGGGATTTTATGTAGGTACTCAGGATTGTAAACGTAGACTCAAGCTACGTTCACTTGTCTTACTTAACCCTAGCTTAAGCTCACGCGCTCGCACAAAAAGGCGACTCGGGGGTAAGACCCGGCCCCGGCCTATCAAGATAGCCCGGCCCTCTACTGCGCGCACCTAGTGAAACTTACTTACTTAACCCCAATTTGAGATTAAGTACCTAATTAAAGTAAGTTCCCCGGAAACCTAATTGAGGGCTCAAAAAGATTATTATTTAACTTGTTTTGGGACCGAATTCCGGTGCTTGAAAATATTGAAGGTTCCTAAGTATAGTGTAGCACAAGGACAGAATTCAACAGCATGGAAATTCGAACCGAGCCCAATCATCGTTCATTAAATAATTAATTTTTACAATATTTTTGGACAGAAAATTATGAAGCAATTAAAAACGCGACAGCATGAAGGTGCATGCTGCCGACTGTCGTGTTACGCTAATCGGTTAAAACAAACACTATAATTACGAGGGCACGTAGCCCGCCAACGGCATACAACTATGGCCGTGAAGGCACACAAGTAAAACAATAAATGCGCAAGGGCGAAAAAGACCTGCCCACTACGCGACGAAAATACGACGAGATTTTCCTGCAGCCAGCAGGGGAAAATACTAGGAGTCTACATGCGGAAAAATACGTCGCACGGAAAAGAAGACGGGCACAGCATACAAGCTGGCGAAAAACTGGGAAAGCTCACTGTAAAATGATAAAGTCTTAAAGTGCCAGAATGATCCTAATAGTCGTCATAGTCGTCAAAACTGCGCTCGCACGCAGTTTTAAACGATACAAAAAAGAGGCGTATCAAACGCGGACAAAGAAACGCGGAATGGATCTACGAGAATAACAATAGGCCTATGGGCAAAGCTTACGGTAAAGAATGTACAAACGAAATAGACATGAATATGAGACACACACATATGGAGTTTTAACACACGTATGATATGATAGCACACATACCAATTCGTACTCAAGTCGCATTAAGCCCGAGTGCCCATTTTCCTATCCCGGATTTTTATTGAAAATATGTGTGGGAAAGGAAATGAAGATATGATAATTTTAAGAGGGAAGGTGGTCCCGGGCGACACACTAAAGCGTTACGCTGAGTGGTCGCGTACGTGCAAATGGAAATTAAGCACGAAATTGAGCATCTAGGGCAAACAGTCATTGGCATGTATGTACCAAATAGCACAAAACGAATGGAATTTCGCGTTGAACCAACGCAACGAAAATGGGGTGTAGAGCCATCTCTACACTCCCCGGATATCGAGAAAAATTTGCACGCAGTGCAAATTTTTAAGCGCAAAAACGTTTGTGCGCAAACTTTTTGCGCAAAGACGGCCACGGCGTGGAGTCGGGCGATTATTGATGCGTGTCAGCAGATCGAAGCGGGATGCTGACACATTTTTATGCACGAAACGTATGCATGAAAAATGTACGGATGACGTACGGCTACGTCAAACAATTGAGCAGCGGGAGACGAAAAACGGTGCGTCGACGACGCGTTGACAACGTGGTTTTGTGCAACGTACGGAATAGACTGTTTGCCCGGGACCCGGAGAATTTTGATTGAAAAAATAATTTATGATAGGAGGGCAGGTCACTCGGCTTAATTAGTATTGAGTACGAAAGGCTTAAATTATGGACAAATTGAGAACACATATGGACAAGGACAATAAATGAATCAAAGACAGACAAATGCAGTGAAATAACAAATATGTTTTTTGGGAAAAAATCAGAAAAGTATACAGCAAAAGAAAAATATACATGGAAATAATGAATAACGGAGATATGTAAAAAGATAGTGAGAAAAAGAAAAAAGGTCCTAAGGTAGAGAGAAAAAATTTTGGGAAAAGTGGCTGCAGGAAAATTAACTAGTAAACAAAAAATTTACGGAAAAACGAATTAAACGAAAAAAATACGAACTGCTGGCGGTCGGTACGTTGTCCTGGCACAGCGAAAACGAATGATGAGCAAATAATCAATTGCGGCGATCCGATTGATCGCGAGGCAAATACAACTGAGCGGTACGACGACCGTCAGTCGTGCGCAAATAATTTGGCGTAATGCGCGACGTAGAATGAGCGCAGATGGTTCCTCAAGACGGAATCAAACAAATAGACGAAAGTTTGAATGGGGCGATCCGATTGATCGCGAGAATTAGACGGTTGATGAGTGCGACGAACATCAGTCGCAAGTGAAATAGACGGGCGCATCTGACTTCTTGAGACGGAATAGACAAAAAACGTGGTGTGACGATATGATGCTGAGCAAGACAACGGTCCTGCAAGAATTTAAACCGGAAAATGTGGCGCGGACGAAGCAGTTGGCGCGACAAAACGCGGTGCAATAATATTGCCGCGTCGTTGAGAATCGAGACGCGAAGTACGCGACGAACTGGTGCGAGTGATAGTAGACGGGCTAATAGTTTGTTGATGGCGACGAGAATCATAGCACACAGATGGGTGCAACGGGTCGCGGGGTACACAAACAGTTGACGGAATACTAAAATCGTTTTGGCGGATGGTATGATAGGAAGTCGGATCGCCGGTTGGCGAACAAATCAATGCAGGTTGATGTCTTTCTAGGGAGACATCGAAGGCTGGAGCCGTGGAAATAGATATATTGCCAGCGGCTTGTTGGGCGCGAATTTTGGCCAAAATCTTAGGTAGAAGAACGTTGAGGAAACTTTGAATTCGCTGACGCGCCGCGTAGCAAGGAAACTCGATTGAACAACTGATTGGCGGGTCTGTGCGCGATCGAATTAACTGAATTCGCTTATGCGCTGTGTACAAATTCTTAGTTGTCTCAATAATTTCAGGAAACTCAACAAAAACTTCTCTCGGAAACGGATTGAGAATTTTTTCAACAAAAATTGATTTAAGCATTCGTCGAATCTGTTCGACCATGCGCTAAGCAATTTGAGGTTCTCGATACCAAAATAGGAATCTTAAAAACCGATTGTCGAGGAATTGAAGAAGTAGTGGCGCAGACATGAAAGTCGTAGATTGAAAAGACGGAATGAAACGGAAAGTTGACTTGTATTCTTCGAAAAATTCATTCATTGAACTGAAAACGTCAGCCATTTGGCGAATTGTTAAGGCCAAAGGAGCATGAAGATCAGGCGGAATTGCAAGACGATGCGGGAAAAATTCCGCTGGGATTTTATAGTTTGCACGACGCTCAATTTCTGGCGGTGCTTGTAGCATTGGATGATTGGCGAAGAATTCTAGGCCTACTTCATAGACCATGGGGCCAGTAGTGACATAAAATCGGGTGCGACTAAACTTGTAGTCTTTGCAGAGTAAACGATGATGATGAGTCATTTTGACGATTTTAGGCATGGTTGGAGCGATGCACATTTCCAACGATTCTTTGGACGTTTGTGGGGGTTGGGAAAACGTGACTGATGGCAGAACTTGTTGCGTTCCTGCACAAACCGGACGCGTGACTTGCACATCTGGGTTTACACGTAGCTCCTTTTTCTCTGTTTCTGAGAGCAACTCAATACGATGACCGTTGGCAAAAGCACAATCCTCAACGGTATTCACAAAAAGCATTGCTTGTTTGCAAAAGTCGAAACCAAGAAGAAGATCTTCTGGTAAATCATTGATGATAGAAACGATAGCTGGTGTAGTTTGCTCGGCAATCGTAATTTGCATTAAATAGGTGAAACGCACAGTGGCTGCCATTTTTCCGATTCCTTGCACAACATTAGCTACTTGCTTTGGTGGTAAGTTGAAACCTAAACGCAGAAAAGCGCTCAAGGTCATCATTGTAACCTGGGCTCCTGTGTCTATCAAAGCAGGCAGTTTCACACCATTAATTTGAGCGACAATGGTAGGCAAATTTGTAGATGCATGGCTAACTGATGGGGTGTTAGCTACATCATTAGGTGTGATGTGCTTATTCAACTTTTCGTAGACAGCTAATCGCTTCTGTAGCCGATGATACTCCTCAAGAAATGCTTGTGACGCAAAAAGCTGTTCCGAATTTTCGGAAGTCGATACCGACGAAGTTACGATGTTTTCATTATTAGTTGACGGTTGGGTCGGTTGCGGTGGGGGAAACGTAACGGTGGGTGTGGAAGATACCGAATACGTAACTGCCGGGGGTTAGAGCGTACATTTTACCATTTTACATTTTATTTTACATTTTGCATTTTACCCTCAGATTAGAGTAAGGTTTGTTTACAAACCTGTTATGTGTATCAGCCGGTTTTTCAAGAACAAGGATGCTGTACCTGCTAAGCTACTCTCAAATTTAGTATATAAGTATACGTGTTCTAGCTGTATGGCTAGTTACATCGGTGAAACTCGCCGACATTTTGGGAGTAGAATGGCAGAGCATACTGGCATCTCATTTGCTACAGGAAAGCCAATTCAGGGTGATAGTTTATCTGCTATTCACAAACATATCTCAAATAGCAATCATCCAATTACATCAGATTGCTTCAAGGTTATCAGTCGAGCATCCAACTCTTTTGATCTTTTAATCAAGGAGTCATTATACATAGCACGTGATCGTCCTATTCTCAATAATAATGTTTCATCATATCCTTTAAATTTGTTTTAATTTACCATATTTTTCTTTTTCTTAAAGCTTTAAATCTTTTATTATTATCTTTATAATTTAATGGTAGGTTTAAACTTTAAGCTCCTCTTAGTTTACAACTCTCGCTTAGCAAGCTCATTTTTCGAAACAATTCCTTCATAATCAGTCGTATCTACAATTTGCTCTGAAGATGGCCAAAGTCTTGGTCGAAACGTCAGCTACATGCGTTAGAGTCGATAAACAATGGAAGGACAATGGGAGCGAACCACACCCTACTCCAGCAGCATTGGTTGGTCAGATTGCTTCCCCTCTGCTACTGAAGTCAATTTTCCGAATATTTTTAGTCAATTAAGGCATAATGGGAGAAAATCGCCTGTCAATCAAACAACTTCAGCTAGTCAGATTACTTCCACTACTGCTACGACATCTAGGATGGGTGGAGGTAAGGGCGGGTTGGAGGGGCTGGTAAGTTTTAGACTTAAAAAGTTTTTCTTTATTATTGCTTTTCTTTTCAAGATTCGTTTAAAGCTAAATATATTCACAAATTTGAAGAATAAGTATGATCATGGAGTTGTGTTACTTTTGAGAAAAGTTGAGAAGCTTCAACTTCGCTATGATAAGCTTCAGTTGGATGTTGCATTTCTTAGAGAATGCATTGATAATGATTTGCTTCCTAAATTTCTGGCTTTCAAGGTTTCTAATAGGATGCTTAAGCGTTCTAAATGTTACATAACATGCCAGAGGCTTCTGCTAAATGAGGAATTGAAAGTTAAAATCAAAGAGGTTGAAAGAGTCCTAAGAGATTTGAAGGAGCAGATTACTTTGTTTAATTCACGAGTATCCTGGCTGGATTCTCAGGTAGCATTAACATACATTAGACGCAATGTGTCTAAATCTCTCAACCATGTTAGACAGTTGCATAGCAAGAAGGTAAAAAACTTGCTTATGCATAAAAGTGTCAATAGTATCAATCCTGAAAAGGTTGTAGTTAATTTAAGTAACCGAGTTTTGACAGCTCATGAGAAGCTGGTGTTGTCTTATGGTATGAAGTACTCTATTACACCTAGGAAGATCGAGTATGGTGATTATCTGCTACCTTTTGAGAAACTGATGGGTTTCCTCAAGAAACAAACTGCCTTTAACTGTGACAATGTAAAAATGCAGATGATCAAGAATCAATTGCGAGACATTGCTCTTAGCTCATATTTTAATTATGATAAGAAGCATTGCGATAATCTATCAAAGCGTGACTATGAAATCCTCAGCAATCTGTCAAAAGACAAGAATATCATTGTTCTAAAGGCAGATAAGGGTAATCAAGTAGTAATTCTGAACAAAGATGACTACATTAGGAAGTTGAATGATGTCTTGAATGATATCTCAAAGTTCAAAGTCATTGACTGTAATCCTTGTCAGTTTATGCGCTCAGTTGAGAAACGCATATCAGCCCATATACTGAAGGTTCATAAACAGAATGGACTATCTGCTGATGTCTATAAAAGTATAAATCCTGTAGGATGCAGTTATGGCAGGCTATATGGCTTGCCTAAGACTCATAAGAGAGATGTTCCTTTAAGACCAATCTTGTCAGCCATCAACACTCCAACTTATAAGTTGGCTAAGTATTTTGTGCCGATCCTACAAGACATAAGTACTAATGAATACACTTTATGTGACACTGGTAGTTTCCTGACAAGACTCAAGGCTTTTACATTCAAAAGCCATCATTTTATGGCTAGTCTTGATGTTCAAAGCTTGTTCACTAATATTCCACTCAATGAGACCATTGACATATGTATTAGGAAACTATTTGATGATCAGAATGTCATGTTAGTAAATAACATGAATTGTCATCAATTCAAACTGCTTCTAGAACTTGCAGTTAAAGAGTGTTACTTTACTTGTAATGGTAAAATCTATCAACAGATAGATGGTGTTGCTATGGGTAATCCGCTTGGCCCAGTTCTTGCCAACATTTTCTTGAGCCATCATGAAACAAAGTGGCTCAGAGACTGTAGTATAAAGATTAGACCCAAGTTTTATGTACGTTATGTTGATGACACATTTGTAGTGTTTTCTGACAGAAATCAGCCTAGAAAGTTCTGTGATTACATGAATCAGCAACATCCTAATATGAATTTCACATTTGAAACTGAATGTGACAAGAAATTAAATTTCCTTGATGTGCTTGTTGAAAGGAAGTCCGATGATATTGTCACATCATCATATCAGAAACCCACATTTTCTGGCCTTTATGCCAAATTGTCTAGCTTCATTCCTTTTGCCTATAAAGTTGGTTTAATAAAGACACTTGTGAGTCGTATTCACATGATTTGTAACTCATATCAGACTTTTGTCTCTGATATTGACAAGCTGAAGCAGACTCTACTGCAAAATGAGTATCCGCTTAGCTTGATTGATAAGGTCATATCAGACTTTATGACAAAAGTTTATAGTAAGAGTGATGACATAAAATTCGGGTGTGATAAACTATGCTATTCTCTTGTTTTGCCTTACACTGGTGTGCATGGCTACAATGTACGCAGCAGAATTCTAAAGGTTATATCTGCATTTTACCCTCAGATTAGAGTAAGGTTTGTTTACAAACCTGTTATGTGTATCAGCCGGTTTTTCAAGAACAAGGATGCTGTACCTGCTAAGCTACTCTCAAATTTAGTATATAAGTATACGTGTTCTAGCTGTATGGCTAGTTACATCGGTGAAACTCGCCGACATTTTGGGAGTAGAATGGCAGAGCATACTGGCATCTCATTTGCTACAGGAAAGCCAATTCAGGGTGATAGTTTATCTGCTATTCACAAACATATCTCAAATAGCAATCATCCAATTACATCAGATTGCTTCAAGGTTATCAGTCGAGCATCCAACTCTTTTGATCTTTTAATCAAGGAGTCATTATACATAGCACGTGATCGTCCTATTCTCAATAATAATGTTTCATCATATCCTTTAAATTTGTTTTAATTTACCATATTTTTCTTTTTCTTAAAGCTTTAAATCTTTTATTATTATCTTTATAATTTAATGGTAGGTTTAAACTTTAAGCTCCTCTTAGTTTACAACTCTCGCTTAGCAAGCTCATTTTTCGAAACAATTCCTTCATAATCAGTCGTATCTACAATTTGCTCTGAAGATGGCCAAAGTCTTGGTCGAAACGTCAGCTACATGCGTTAGAGTCGATAAACAATGGAAGGACAATGGGAGCGAACCACACCCTACTCCAGCAGCATTGGTTGGTCAGATTGCTTCCCCTCTGCTACTGAAGTCAATTTTCCGAATATTTTTAGTCAATTAAGGCATAATGGGAGAAAATCGCCTGTCAATCAAACAACTTCAGCTAGTCAGATTACTTCCACTACTGCTACGACATCTAGGATGGGTGGAGGTAAGGGCGGGTTGGAGGGGCTGGTAAGTTTTAGACTTAAAAAGTTTTTCTTTATTATTGCTTTTCTTTTCAAGATTCGTTTAAAGCTAAATATATTCACAAATTTGAAGAATAAGTATGATCATGGAGTTGTGTTACTTTTGAGAAAAGTTGAGAAGCTTCAACTTCGCTATGATAAGCTTCAGTTGGATGTTGCATTTCTTAGAGAATGCATTGATAATGATTTGCTTCCTAAATTTCTGGCTTTCAAGGTTTCTAATAGGATGCTTAAGCGTTCTAAATGTTACATAACATGCCAGAGGCTTCTGCTAAATGAGGAATTGAAAGTTAAAATCAAAGAGGTTGAAAGAGTCCTAAGAGATTTGAAGGAGCAGATTACTTTGTTTAATTCACGAGTATCCTGGCTGGATTCTCAGGTAGCATTAACATACATTAGACGCAATGTGTCTAAATCTCTCAACCATGTTAGACAGTTGCATAGCAAGAAGGTAAAAAACTTGCTTATGCATAAAAGTGTCAATAGTATCAATCCTGAAAAGGTTGTAGTTAATTTAAGTAACCGAGTTTTGACAGCTCATGAGAAGCTGGTGTTGTCTTATGGTATGAAGTACTCTATTACACCTAGGAAGATCGAGTATGGTGATTATCTGCTACCTTTTGAGAAACTGATGGGTTTCCTCAAGAAACAAACTGCCTTTAACTGTGACAATGTAAAAATGCAGATGATCAAGAATCAATTGCGAGACATTGCTCTTAGCTCATATTTTAATTATGATAAGAAGCATTGCGATAATCTATCAAAGCGTGACTATGAAATCCTCAGCAATCTGTCAAAAGACAAGAATATCATTGTTCTAAAGGCAGATAAGGGTAATCAAGTAGTAATTCTGAACAAAGATGACTACATTAGGAAGTTGAATGATGTCTTGAATGATATCTCAAAGTTCAAAGTCATTGACTGTAATCCTTGTCAGTTTATGCGCTCAGTTGAGAAACGCATATCAGCCCATATACTGAAGGTTCATAAACAGAATGGACTATCTGCTGATGTCTATAAAAGTATAAATCCTGTAGGATGCAGTTATGGCAGGCTATATGGCTTGCCTAAGACCATAAGAGAGATGTTCCTTTAAGACCAATCTTGTCAGCCATCAACACTCCAACTTATAAGTTGGCTAAGTATTTTGTGCCGATCCTACAAGACATAAGTACTAATGAATACACTTTATGTGACACTGGTAGTTTCCTGACAAGACTCAAGGCTTTTACATTCAAAAGCCATCATTTTATGGCTAGTCTTGATGTTCAAAGCTTGTTCACTAATATTCCACTCAATGAGACCATTGACATATGTATTAGGAAACTATTTGATGATCAGAATGTCATGTTAGTAAATAACATGAATTGTCATCAATTCAAACTGCTTCTAGAACTTGCAGTTAAAGAGTGTTACTTTACTTGTAATAAGTAAAATCTATCAACAGATAGATGGTGCTGTTATGTAATCCGCTTGGCCCAGTTCTTGCCAATACTTGAGCCATCATGAAACAAAGTGGCTCAGAGACTGTAGTATAAAGATTAGACCCAAGTTTTATGTACGTTATGTTGATGACACATTTGTAGTGTTTTCTGACAGAAATCAGCCTAGAAAGTTCTGTGATTACATGAATCAGCAACATCCTAATATGAATTTCACATTTTGAAACTGAATGTGACAAGAAATTAAATTTCCTTGATGTGCTTGTTGAAAGGAAGTCCGATGATATTGTCACATCATCATATCAGAAACCCACATTTTCTGGCCTTTATGCCAAATTGTCTAGCTTCATTCCTTTTGCCTATAAAGTTGGTTTAATAAAGACACTTGTGAGTCGTATTCACATGATTTTGTAACTCATATCAGACTTGTCTCTGGTTGACAAGCTGAAGCAGACTCTACTGCAAAATGAGTATCCGCTTAGCTTGATTGATAAGGTCATATCAGACTTTATGACAAAAGTTTATAGTAAGAGTGATGACATAAAATTCGGTGTGATAAACTATGCTATTCTCTTGTTTTGCCTTACACTGGTGTGCATGGCTATACGTACGCAGCAGAATTCTAAAGGTTATATCTGCATTTTACCTCAGATTAGAGTAAGGTTTGTTTACAAACCTGTTATGTGTATCAGCCGGTTTTTCAAGAACAAGGATGCTGTACTCGCTAAGCTACTCTCAAATTTAGTATATAAGTATACGTGTTCTAGCTGTATGGCTAGTTACATCGGTGAAATCCTCGCTGACATTTTGGGAGTAGAATGGCAGAGCATACTGGCATCTCATTTGCTACAGGAAAGCCAATTCAGGGTGATAGTTTATCTGCTATCATAAATGATATCAAAGAAAATCATTCTAATTACATCAGATTGCTTCAAGGTTATCAGTCGAGCATCCAACTCTTTGATCTTTTAATCAAGGAGTCATTATACATAGCACGTGATCGTCCTATTCTCAATAATAATGTTTCATCATATCCTTTAAATTTGTTTTAATTTACCATTTTCTTTTTCTTAAAGCTTTAAATCTTATTATTATCTTTATAATTTAATGGTAGGTTTTAAAACTTTTAAGCTCCTCTTAGTTTACAACTCTCGCTTAGCAAGCTCATTTTTCGAAACAATTTACATCTAGCAACAATATTAAATTATCAGACCCCGGAGCTGGGAATAGCCTGGCCCCGGCCCGGGGCCTAGACCCAGTGATCGACCGGGCTCGAAAACCGGGCCCGGGCCTGGCTTTGCTGCCGGGCTTGGTACCGGGCCCGGGCCTGGGCTTATATACTAACAACATGCCTTGCTTCCATTATAAAGTTATGCATAAGATACATATTTAGACCGATTTTACATTTGTTATTTTTCAAACGCAAGGCTTACTGCTGTATCAAGAAGATTTTTGAATTCTAAGC
Organism: Mermis nigrescens; assembly: GCA_036768485.1. Lineage (NCBI taxonomy): Eukaryota > Metazoa > Nematoda > Enoplea > Mermithida > Mermithidae > Mermis > Mermis nigrescens. Next base: position 20,658,444 of record JAVLUZ010000145.1, read on the forward strand.
TCTGTTAATTATTCAATCTTTCTAAAAATAAATTAAGTAGTTAGCAAGGATTTTGGTAGCATTTATTCCAGCAAGAACAAAGTTTTTAATACAATAGCGCGCAATTCCATTACAAATGCACGTGCAACTAAACACGGTTTGAAAAAGCACAAGATTTCATGTAGATATTTAAAGGAAATTGAGCATTAAATTTATGCATTCAGACATAACAGCGACTATGATATGGTCGGGATAGAAGATATGCTGCTTGGGATTTTAGAACTCAAACTATAGCGTACATTGACGTCAATTGAAATTGTGTAGTATAGGATAGACACGTATTGAAGACATAGGCGTAGCCAGGGGGTATTAAGGGCACATGCCCCCCCCCGAAATTTTTTCAGAAAATTTTTTGATTTTTCGAGTGTAATAATTGTGTCCAGAAAATTGAGTTCAAGAAGGCAAAAATGTCAAAAATTTTCTCGCGCTTCGCGCCGAGTCTTTATTATATTTATTGTTATATAGATCCAATGAGTTCAAAAGCTTATATTAGCTAAAATAATCGATCAATTCATATCACTTTGGTGATTTATTGCTCTATTAATTCGTTGAATGAAACTGCGCATGCTTGTTGAGCATAACAGTAAATGTGCGAAAATGATTGTGTACCACTTTGTCTATTCTTTGCTTGTTTTGTCTTTCTTTACAAGGGCAGGAAACATAATCCTATTTTAAATGAAAGGAATGGCCAAATTTTCTTATGTTTTTGAGCATTTTCTATTTTCTGAATTATTTCTTGTTAATAAGAAGGCCACAAATAGGCCTGAAAAACGATAAGAACAAAATTGTCATTGATTCATCTTTTTTATATTTTATTGCAGCACCCTTTGCTGCGCTTTATACTTAGCAGAGGTCGAAAAGCGCATTTCAGCTCAGAAATCTTGTACAATGTAGAACTTCATCAATTTTAAGTGTTTTGAGCTTAATTTAGAACCGAGATTTGGCCGATTTTGCGAAAATTTTAGCGAAAGTATTTAACATTAAAGTGCTTTTTTACAAAATTTTCTAGGGGCGATTGAGCGCGCCACCGCAGCCCCCCCCTGCCGTAAAATCTCGTTGTACATGTGCAGCGAGATTTTGGGAGGACGAAAAGGAAAAGGTTCGCCGAAATTAATTTGTCTGTTCTGTATGATTTAAGCGGTTTAACTTAAAGGGCTAAAACGTCAAAATTTTCCGGCGCATGGCGCTGCTGTTTATTATTCTTTCTTTTTTGTAAAGCTTCAGCATTGCGTTTAATAGTTTAAATCAGGCAAAATATCACAGAATATTAGTATTCACAGGCTACAAATGTTAAGGACAGTAAAAGATTAATAAATTCTTTGGTGCTTTGCGCCTCTTATGATTCCCGAACTGTTTGTCGATTAAAAGACCGTAAATTCTACAGGAAAACGGTAAAAATTTCAAAATTTCCGGCGTTTCGCGCTGATTAAGATTTTTTGTATTTCTGATCGTCAGAAACCCATAATGAAGCTAGGCTACACTACTAAAGCTCGAAATACTCAGTTTTATAATAGGTACACAACGTTACTAACATTCAGTGCAAAATAAGTCTTAAAAAATTTTCTGTTTGCCCCTCGAACCAAAATCCCGGCTACGCCTCTGATTGAAGCGTTGTATAGAAGATGAATGCACATATGAAGTTGAAAAGTATATGATAATGAGCAGCTGGGCAGAATTAAGGCAAATGGATTTTAAATAGAATCACAGGCTAGCAAATTCATAAGAAATACGGACAATAGCTGAAATAATAAACGTCTAAAATATTAACGATAATTGTTTGAGGCCCGGTGGTTTTTCAGCCGGGCCTGGGCCTGCTATGACCGGGCCGGCCCGGTCCGGGCCCGGGTACCCGGTCGATCACTGCCTAGACCCCAGCGCCGAGGCCGGGCCCCGGTGCAGCTCTAAATAAATGATACATCAATTAAAAATTGTGTTGAATGCTGATTCTTCCCAAAGCAAGGGAATTCTGTGAGGTGGTGGGGTGGAATTTTACGATGCCTTTTGTGGCTCGAAAACGCTGAGTATGCGTCAAAAACATGATTTTTCGACGCCGGGCGATGAAAAATAATAATAATATTAATAATAATAATATAATAAATTAATTATAATTTAATTAATTAATTTAATCTTTTTAGTGCGTTAGAACATAACGAAATTTTTTAAAAATTTGATAATTGGAGACGATATAGCCGAAAACCGGTGAACTTGACATTTTTGAACAAAGAGATTGCTAAAAATGCTTAAATAGCATCTTTTCTACTTTTTTCAGAAAAATCGCGGATTTTTTAGGGAAGGGGCTAAGAATTGATGATTTTCAAGTTGAAACCCCTTTAATCCCCACAGCTAATGTAAGCTCAGGAGACAAATGAATGATCACATATAGTCTATTCACCAAAATCTTGCTTTCTCGTATTTCTAGTCATGTGCGCCATCCTGAATTATTATTTATTTTTTTATATTTACGTTTACTACCCGACATCCATATACAGTACAAATATGAATATTTAGAAACAAATCAATAACCGTAACGTACGAAATAAAAAAATGTATGTAAGTAACATACACATCTGTTAAATAACCTCATACGGCATGTGCAGATCGTCGATCTCGAAAAGAATAATTTGAATAATTTTAAATACTTCGGAAAATGCACAAGAATGATTTGATAACAGGCGATTAATTCAATAAAATATATTGTCAAACTTACAAAACTTCTGTCATTTTCTCTCTTGTCAAAAGCACACGCTATGTATGTTTAATTTATAGAGTATTATGCTTTAAAATAACGTACAGTAAAAGACGTGGACTAATTTTAATAATAAACTATTGAACTTACTGGGTCTTTTGAACATGTCCAGCATGCGCTGAGTAATCATGAAACCGCCCCCAATATTGATTGAGGAAAGAAAAGCGGCCGTTGCTGCCAAAACTTCGAAGAACCGAATTCTGAGGCAAATACGAACCACCCCTTGGGATTGAATTTTTATAATAAATCCCGTATTTTATCATGTTTATAAAATTTGATTTCCGCGTTGCCTTATTTTACATAACCATTATGTAAAGCCTTGTAAGAATACTCGAATAAGAAGACAAAGCCCGGTTACGATAATAAAATGCATAAGGAAATAAAAGATGAGATTCGATCTTCCAAATATGGTAGAGTATTAAAAAATAGGGAAAGCAAGCCAATAAGTAATGTTTCGATAGTGTCTCAAAGAATAAAACGACAGAAACAGTGAAGTACGGAAATAAATTTTTGTCTAAAGACGATATTGGGGGCATGCAAAAGTATAGTCAACGTTAAAGTATATACCATTGTTTGGCGACGCTCAGTGAAAACAATGGCGAGGTTGGGCGAAGGTCGCGCATGTCAATAAATGAGAACAAAAGAAACTGGGTCGCGCATTAGCGATTCGGGCTAGTTTAGCATTAGATTTCAAAATTCGAATTCGCGAAATCATCGATTTTGAATGTTACCTTCAAATTCAGCGGATTTTGTGCAGCAAGATGATATGTACTTAATTGAAAAATATGAAGTTTAAAAATCACTTTTTATTCACATACATAACTTGCATGTTGCGCTTGTTGCCTTTTTCTTATACATTTTCTGGGCTGAAATCTATAACTCTTATCTTTAAGATCTCTGTGTGTGTGTGTGTGTGTGTGTGTGTGTGTGTGTGTGTGTGTGTGTGTGTGTGTGTGTGTGTGTGTGTGTGTGTGTGTGTGTGTGTGTGTGTGTGTGTGTGTGTGTGTGTGTGTGTGTGTGTGTGTGTGTGTGTGTGTGTGTGTGTGTGTGTGTGTGTGTGTGTGTGTGTGTGTGTGTGTGTGTGTGTGTGTGTGTGTGTGTGTGTGTGTGTGTGTGTGTGTGTGTGTGTGTGTGTGTGTGTGTGTGTGTGTGTGTGTGTGTGTGTGTGTGTGTGTGTGTGTGTGTGTGTGTGTGTGTGTGTGTGTGTGTGTGTGTGTGTGTGTGTGTGTGTGTGTGTGTGTGTGTGTGTGTGTGTGTGTGTGTGTGTGTGTGTGTGTGTGTGTGTGTGTGTGTGTGTGTGTGTGTGTGTGTGTGTGTGTGTGTGTGTGTGTGTGTGTGTGTGTGTGTGTTGTACTTCGTTCAGTTACGTGTTACTATGGACTACCTGCTGATGTGTATAAAAGTATAAATCCTGTAGGATACTGATTACAATGAAATATATGGCTTTGCCTCCTGACCCATAAGAGAGATGTTCCTCTAACACCAATCTTGTCAGCCATCAACACTCCAACTTATGTTGGCTAAGTATTTTGTGCCGATCCTACAAGACATAAGTACAAACGAATACACTTTATATGACACTCGTAGTTTCGTGACAAGACTCATGGCTTTTACATTCGAAAGCCATCATTTTATAGCTAGTCTTGATGTTCAAAGCTTGTTCATAATATTCCTCTCAATGAGACCATTGACATATGTGTTAGGAAACTATTTGATGATCAGAATGTCATGTTAGTAAATAACATGAATCGTCATCTATTCAAACTGCTTCTAGAACTTGCAGTTAAAAGAGTGTTACTTTACATGCAATGGTAAAATCTATCAACAGATGAATGGTGTTGCTATGGGTAATCTGCTTGACCCAGTACTTGCCAACATTTTCTGGAGCGATCATGAAACAAATTGGCTCAGAGACCGTAATATACAAGATCAGACCCAAGTTTTATGTACGTTATGTTGATGACACATTTTGTAGTGTTTCTGACAGAAATCAGCCTACAAAAGTTCTGTGATTACATGAATCAGCAACATCTATTATGATTCCACATTTGAAACTGAATGTGACAAATTAAATTTCCTTGATGTTCTTGTTGAAAGAAGTCAATGATATTGTGACATCATCATATAAGAAACCTACATTTTCAGCCTTTATACCAAATTGTTTAGCTTCATTCCTTTTGCCTATAAAGTTGGTTTAATAAGGACACTTGTGAGTCAATTTACATGATTTGTAACTCATATCAGACTTTTGTCTCTGATGACCCAGGTGAAGCAGACTCTGCTGCAAATGAGTATCCTTGGCGTGATTGATAAGGTCATATCAGACTCTATGACAAAGGTTTTTAAAGAGTGATAAAATAAAAAGTCAGGTGTGATAAATTATGCTATTCTCTTGTTTTGCCTTACACTGGTAGGCATAAACTTACAATGTACACCTTGATTCTAAAGCTTATATCTGCATTTACCCTCAGATTAGAGTAAGGTTTGTTTATAAACCTGTCATGTGTATAAGTCAGTTTTTCAACAACAAGGATGCTGTACCTGCTAAGCTACCCTCAAATTTAGTATATAAGTATACGTGTTCTAGCTGTATGGCTAGTTGCATTGGCGAAACTCGCCGACATTTTGGGAGCAGAATTGCAGAGCATACTGGCATCTCATTTGCTACAGGAAAGCAATTCAGGGTGATAGCTTATATGCTATTCACAAACATATCTCAAATAACAATCATTCAATTACATCAGATTGCTTCAAGGTTATTAGTCGAGCATCCACCTCTTTTGATCTTTTGATCAAAGTCATTATACATAGCACGTGATTGTCCTATTCTCAACATTAATGTTTCATCATATCCTCTAAATTTCTTTTAATTTACAAAAATCCCACCTTTTTCATTTTTCTTATAGTTTAAAATCTTTTATAATTCTCTTCATAATTTAATTGTATGTTTAAACTGTAAGTTTCACTGGTTACAACTCTCGCCTAGCAAACTCATTTTTAAATACTATTACATAGTGATCAGTTACTTCACTTATGCTCTGAAGATGGCCAGAAGCTTTAGTCGAAACGTCAGCTCAATGTGGTAGACTCGATAAACAATGTAAAAATAATTGGAGCGAATCACACCCTACTCCAGCAGCTTTGGTTGGTAAGATTGCCCCCCTCTGCTACTGAAGTCAATTTTTCAAATATTTTTGAGTCCGAGTGAGGCATAATGGGAGAAAATCTCCTGTCAATCAAACAACTTCAGCTAGTCAGATAACTTATACTTCCCGCTAGAACATCTTGGATGGGTGGAGGTAAGGGCGGGTTGGAGGGCCTAATGAGTTTTTTAGACTTAAAAAGTTTTTCTTTATTTTTGCTTTTCTTTTCAAGATTCGTTACAAAAGCTAAATATATTCACATATTTGAAGAATAAGTATGATCGTGGAGTTGTGTTACTCTTGAGAAAAGTTGAAAACTTCAACTTTGCTATGATAAGCTTCAGTTGGATGTTGCATTTCTTAAGGAATGCATTGATAATGATTTGCTTCCTTAATTTCTGGCTTTCAAGGTTTCTAATAGGATGCTTGAGCGTTCTAAGTGTTACATAACATGCCAGAGGCTTCTGCTAAATGAAGAATTGAAAGGTGGCCAATATCAAAGGTCCGAAAGAGTCCTAAGAGATTTGAAGGCACAGATAACCTTGTTTGATTCAAGAGTATCCTGGCTATCCCAAAACTTAAACTTTCAAAATTATGTTTCGGAAGTTCTTCGTTTTTTTCGTAGTTTATGGATAATTATAGATAGAGCTCGTTAAAAATTTGAAATATTGTGTTTTTCAGCCTTGGTAATTATTCTCACATTTACCTTCGAAAATTCTTGAAACCTCAGAAACCTTCCACATGATTGAGGTGCTGCATACGCTGATGCGCACAATTCATGCAGAATAACACAAAGCTGTGAATAAGATTTTGAAGATATTTTTTAAAACCTTACGTATTCAAGTCTGAGATCTTATGAAAAATTTCCTCCAGGGATTTGCATATAAGCTACAGTTTCCTAATTGTACATTTGCATTTCTCATTGTATCAGTTTTTAATAATATAGGTATCAAATATACATGACACGAGTAATGGATCAGTAATGTTTGATTCTGTTGCTCATATTGAAATCAGGGATGGGTGATTCTGCATTGGATCATAATTTGTTTGAGGTAGCAATAATAAGTGCTCTGCAAGTTTGCAGTAGAAAAAAATTATTCATGAAATGACTCTCCCTCCCTCCCTCCCTCTCCCTCCCTCCCTCCCTCCCTCCCTCCCAACCTCCCTCCCTCCCTCCCTCCCTCCCTCCCTCCCTCCCTCCCTCCCTCCCTCCCTCCCTCCCTCCCTCCCTCCCTCCCTCCCTCCCTCCCTCCCTCCCTCCCTCCCTCCCTCCCTCCCTCCCTCCCTCCCTCCCTCCCTCCCTCCCTCCCTCCCTCCCTCCCTCCCTCCCTCCCTCCCTCCCTCCCTCCCTCCCTCCCAACCTCCCTCCCTCCCTCCCTCCCTCCCTCCCTCCCTCCCCCTCCCTCCCTCCCTCCCTCCCTCCCTCCCTCCCTCCCTCCCATCCTCCCTCCCTCCCTCCCTCCCTCCCTCCCTCCCTCCCTCCCTCCCTCCCTCCCTCCCTCCCTCCCTCCCTCCCTCCCTCCCTCCCTCCCTCCCTCCCTCCCTCCCTCCCTCCCTCCCTCCCTCCCTCCCTCCCTCCCTCCCTCCCTCCCTCCCTCCCTCCCTCCCTCCCTCCCTCCAAAATATAATAATAATAATAATAATAATTATTATTATTATTATTATTATTAGTATCTAATTTTTGCACTATTTTATTGTTTTTGAATAATTTCAAAGGGAACGCTAGCTCGGAACAATTTACTGGCTGATTCTTTTCAGACTGAAGTGATCAGTGCAGACGTTCGTAAGTTTAAGATTTCGTACAGGCAAAGCCTGACATAAATTTATACTTCGAAATACAGACCTGATCACAGGAGGAAGATGCTTTTACGGAGGTATCTCTTGTGCAATGCTATGATGCCATTAAGTGCATATTTTGTAATGATGTCAAAAAATGATATTTTTGCCTATGTATCATTTTGTTAATATTTAATGACTCCTTAAAATTTTGATGCCCTTTGAATTATAGCTATGCCTTCTTCGCTCACGGAACAATGATTAATTTATCATTAATGAAACAATTATGAGTTTTTCGCTATGAAGTTCATGGAGCTACAATGGATTGGCCTCAAAAAACAAGCAAAAGTATTTTGCATCGGGTTTTTACAAAGCTTACATTAAGTACCTTTCGTTATCGAGCAACCCGTGATGCACTTGTTTTTACGATTGATCATTCGCTTTTGCTGATTTTTTTATTCCGTGGTTTGCTACGTACAAGAAACAAATATTCCCACCTTGCTTGACATATGTAAATGCATGTTTGCGTGAGTTAAAATAGATTTTTATTCATTTTTACAGCGTGACCTTGTTGTCATTTTAAGCGATAAAATTACATTTAATACGCCCCAGATGTAATATTTCTATTTGGTTTTATAAAAGTTTTGTCACAAGAATTCACTTTTTCTGTCAGCACCTGATATAATGATAATTACGCTGATTATATAAAGCTTGCCGTTATTGTATTGATATTTATAAGCGTACGCGGCGATTTGACTCTATCTCTCACTGCGCATCATTATTATCATTTTGTGATAGTAATTACATGAAGGTCGCACCAATTTGCTCTACTGAGAAAACGTGTAAAAAGCTACGGTAACATAGGAGCTAAAGGGCATATTAAGATGAGATTCTAGGTTTGAATGTACCTGTCCTGAATGGCTATGAATTGCTACTCCTTGGTATATCCAGAATTAAGGAATACGCTTTAATTGTTTTCTCCCATACGTGCCTAATGACCCTGCTATCATCATAGGTAGCGCGATAGCGCTACCTATTATATACTTGGCCACCTTTTTTTCTTATATGTTTATCACAGCTCGTGCGAAATTTGTGCCCCCTCAGAGCAACAACGACGCACACCTGGGCGGTGCGGTTTTTATCAATTGATAGATAATTAAAAAGCTGGATTTTGATTTTTTTGTTTACACTCAATACCGAATTAGCAATGAGTGTGTGCAGTGTAAACCGAAAAATCCAATAATTAGCGTAGGGCCAATTTTTTAAATGTTGCTCCTTAATTGTAGATTACGAATCTGACCTCAGATTCGTAATCTACAACTCGCAGTTCAATTGGGTTTATAATGTAGAAGGTTACAATATCTCAAAACCAAAAATTTTTTCTCATTTAACGCAATATTTCTTGATCTGTTATCGTTTTAGTGTAAAGGGTTCGAGACAAAAAATTAATTTGTTTAGCTACTCTGCTAAGTAGGCGAAGATGCTAATTATGCTTAAAATGTGCCCTGACACTAAGCCTTGCTCATCCTAGTTTATTTTGTTTCTATACACCCAATATTGCGTTATTAGCACAAGTGTTAAGTTTACACTGAGAAGCACTTTCCCGCCTAGAGCATTAGGTATGGTCATTCTTTCTATTAAAAAATGATCTCCGTAACGTCAGAATAACAAATCTGACCTTTAAACTTTTCTACAGCCGGAGTTTGTTGAGCTATGAAGAGGTGAAGTTGGAATTATGCATATGCTAATGCCAATATTTAACTCCGTATTGCATATTTTTTGATAAGTCTTTCATTTCAAAGATTTTTGACTCATCTTTAATCAGTTTTATTCACAAAGATACACTGTATTGAAGGTTAACTGGAATGAGAAACATTTTGCTAAATACTACCTCCTAATTATTTAATAATGATAATAATTCTTATGTGCTGCCTTTATCAAAGCGATTCCAATATTTTTTCTTCTTAAAATCCATGAAAATTTATGTCTGTCCATTTTTGGAATGTATGCGGCTCATAAATTTTCTTAAATTGTTTGCATTTGCTGACGCGTTGCCGGGATTAGTGATTTTTGGCCCAAATCCTTCATGTTGTCTTGCTCGACTACATATTTTTGTTGCCTTCTCGTGCATTGTTTACTTGCATGCGATTTTTGGCGGTCGAAGCATCATAGTGTTGGTTTACACACTATGAATTTGTTGCCGCCTAATTCGTGGCTTTCGCTTGCTGTTTCTGTTGATGCAATATTTTACTTTTTAGTAACGTCATTGGCGTAAATTTTAATTCAATAAATTTTCTGACTACCGTTGTTATCTTTCTTTTAATGTCAACACTTGATATTGAAGCTATAAACTGTTGGAAGAAAAAGCAAAAACTGTAGCTCTTAATATTTGCTTATGCAAGCTCTGGATTTGACTTTCCTCGAGCATTTCTGATTTGAAATACATTAAGAAAATATTTGCGCTAATTTTTAAATCGATCCAACGGGGACTTATACGTAGGTTGTTTCCTCTGATAAAGGTTAGTTAGATTGCCTTCTTTGTAATGAGAATGCAGTGTTTAAGGACAAAATCATGCTAAGAAAAAGTACAATACTAGCAAGAGAAAATGCCCCGATGAAGCAGAAAAGATGAATATACTCGGATCTCTTTATTCTTAAGGATGTAAAAGTAGGGGACTAGGGAAAATTTCCCTATACGCGCAAAAGCCGTATAAATGTGTTAAACAGTTAGACTTCCTCTAAACAATGCAAAAATCGAAGTATATCCTGTGACCTGTTAAAAATCAAGTTGTAGTCACAAAAAATTTTTCACTGTTTCGCAAAGAACAATTGAAAAGCTTTCATATGTCAAACAGTCGATTTTTAATTTATTTCACAAAGCCTTACTTCCACAATGCTCTGATAGAAAACAAGATTATCGTAGTAAACTTTACACCTCCAGGCGAACTCAATTCAGTCTACAGGAACAGGCATAAGCTGCAGAATATACGTCGATTTTTGCGTTGTTTAGAGGAAGTTTAACTGTTTAGCACATTCATACACCTTTTGCGCGTATAGGGAAATTTTCCCTAGTCCTCTCCTTTTATATCCTTAAGAATAATGAAATCCAAGTATATTCATCTTTTTTGCTTCCTCGGAGCATTTTTCTTGGTAGTTCTACACTACTCGTCTTAGCTTTCTCGCAATACATACATAAAACACCCTTAGAATGAGGGGTCTATGAGGCGTTTTTGGCTCTTAGACTCGCTCTGTTTGTTCTGATTTGATTTGGGAAAATATTGAAGTATATTGATAAAAATAGTAACTAAGAATAAAAGATAAGTTATAAAGACCCGTGCAATACAGAAAATATAAAAGCTACTGTGATAGCGCTTCTAGTTTGCCATAATATACACCTGCAAAAAACCGGATAAAGAAATTTCCAAAAAATAGACGGAGAAAACACATTCAGTGAATTTTTTTGATGCGCGTGGTCAGGCTGGTCATAAGGGAAGGTAAAAATTGAGAATCTGTGGTCAGGAAGGGATTGAATACAGGATTTTAGCCGCAGCATTTATGCATTTATGAGGCAAATTTCGTCAAATCGGTTAGCAAATGCTTTATTTCAGGCCTTAATAGCGTGACGACCATTGGTGGGCAGCAACGGAATTCTGCGGGCATAGTGGTGCAAGATCTTTCAAAGATAAAAAAGTCTTTAAAATGGTGGTATGCCGTGAGAGCACGATTTTTCAACGTTTCTCATCAAGCACTATCCATTGGCATAAAAAAATAGCGAAAAAGCAAAAAATTTCAAAAAATTGAATTCTGCGCTGGTATTTTGGTTTTTTTTGGGGAGGTATTCAGCCTTCTAGGGGTTGCATACCCTCTAACCACCGAAGCATACTTACGTGTGGTGACGGCACGTTAGTAGTAATGGCTGGCAGCCTGGGGCGCAACGCTGTAGGATAGCCTATGTTATAACATAGGCGATGACATAAAAATCTGCACCCTGACGTTATCTCAGGGTGCAACGTTGAAGTATAGGCGCAAGCAGCAGGCAGCAAAGCACGTATGCGCGTGTGTTGAATAAAGCGATTGTATGGCGCGAATGAAGTGGGCGTTGACTAATGATTGAATAGAAGGGGTTCAAGTCCGCCAGCGCATAATTTCCTTTTTTGTCTATAAATATGAGAAGTTTTGCTCAAAATTCATTCCTAAAAGATGGCGTCACCAGGAGAGCTCACGTTTCACCATTTTATTCTGAAACTGACTGAAAAGGCCAGCAAGCGCTTTATAACGTATCGAGATGTACAGAGCATGGGTTCCTTTTTCTGGCGACTGATAGATGAGGAATATAAAAAGGAAAGGAGATCCGAAGACAAACGAGAAGCATTCTGGCAGTTCGCACAGGATGTTAAACACTGTGTACTCGAAAAAGATTTGGACGAATTATTTGGTTTATGGCATCATTTCAATTCAAATGGTCGAAACCTGTTTGAAAATTTTTATGATAATTGTATTTGTCATCATGTAAATTGTTTGTTGTAATAAAAAACCAGTGCTATTAAGTTATAAATAAGAATTTTTTATAACTTTTAAAGATAAAAAATGAATAAAATATTAAAAAAGCTTTATTATGATAGTAAGACAGGGTATACTGGTGCAAACCAGCTGTATCTCAGAGCCAAAAAGAAATTTCCTAAATCAAAAATAAAAGAATGGTTAGAAAAACAACCAACGTATTCTTTACACAAGCCAACCAAAAAACACTATTCGCGGAATAGAGTGCTTGTAAGTAGCATTGATGAGCAATGGCAAGCAGATCTTGCCGACTTGCAATCGCTCAGCAAGTTCAACGACGGGTTTAAGTATTTGTTGAACTGTATAGACCTGTTTTCAAAGTTTGCCTGGTCGGTACCATTGAAAACGAAAAGTTCAAAAGATGTTCTCGAAGCTTTCAAGCAAATTTTTCTCAGTCGAAAACCATACAAATTGCAAATGGATGCGGGAAAAGAATTCATCAATAAAGAAGTACAGAAATTTCTAAAATCTGAATTTATCGATTTTTTTGTAACAAAAGCGAATTAAAAGCATCCGTGGTTGAGCGATTCAACCGTACGTTGAAGGAAAAAATGTGGAGATATTTCACAAAAAATAACACGTACCGGTACATAGATATTCTGCCCGATTTGCTCTACAACTATAATCATTCGTTTCATAGGACCATAGGTACATTTCCGGCGAATGTAACTCGAGATAATGAGCGAAAAATTTTAAACAAAGCATTTAGAATCGCTAAAAAGAACCCTATATTTAAATTTAACATAGGCGATAAAGTACGCATAAGTAAAGTGAAGCGAACATTCGAAAAGGGGTATTGGCCCAACTGGACGGAGGAATTTTTTTATTATTGCAGAAAGGCTCGCACGAACACCCCCCGTTTATGTGCTGGAAGATCAGAAGGGCGAAAAGCTTGAGGGCATTTTTTACGAAGCAGAATTGCAGAAAATTGACGCATCAGCGGATGATTTATACGTTGTTGAACAAATTTTGAAAACTCGAAAGCGGGGTAATAAAACGGATTACTTGGTCAGATGGAGGGGTTACCCCTCAAAATTTGACTCCTGGATTTCTAATCTAGTCAAGCTGTGAAGGCAGCTGAGTGATCAGATCATAATGGTCATTTTTTACAAATAATCTGATGACTTTTCTAGCTGGGAGTCCTTCAAACAGTAACGTGTTACCTGAATATACTTTTATCTGATATTCAGGCTCTAAAACCTGTTGAAGTTTCCTCACAGATTCCAGCCCATCAATAGTGTTTAAGCCAGCCTTATGCATTAATTGCTCTGCTAAGCGTTTCTGTTTTGTGTAACGGTTTTTATCGCCCTTTCTTATAGCTTCCCAGTCTACACTGTTATCAGCTTTTGCTATCCCTGTTACAATAGCACGAGCTAATGACAATTTATCATTTGATGTTATCTTAATAAATTTTCCGTCATTTTTGCAGAACTGTTCTACACTCGTAGTGCTGCCTGTCCCTGTTTGTCTACCTGCAATTACAACAGAAATGGACATGTCTTCATCAAAACAAAATTCCTTATTTGACTCAACGACCCTCTCAATTACACTTAAAATTCTATCTCCATTAACATGATGGCGTTGTGTAAAAGGAATTATTACAGGTGTGCTTAAACTAGGATGTCTAATATCAAATCCAACCATGCTATCGTGGGGATATTTGTATAACATTTTCTGTGTTGCATCCTCAAAGATCGCATTGAGAACACTGAAATTTTCAACTACTTTTTGGAACTTTAATAGAAATACACTAGATTCACAGTTAAACCTTCGAACATGCCTACTAGACAATTCGCCTATAGTGTAGTAATCATCAATATCCATTTTTTCAAAGCATCTAGTTGATCGCCATATTTATAGACAATATTTTTTGTCACATTGTGGAAATTTTTGTCAAGTTGGGAAATTTTTTTGTCACGTTGTGGAAATTTTTGTCAAGTTGTGAATTATTTTGGTCAAATTGTGGAAATTTTTTGTCAAGTTGTGAAAATTTTTTGTCAAGTTGTGAAAATTTTTTGTCAAGTTGTGAAAATTTTTTGTCAAGTAGTGAAATATTTTTGTCAAGTTGTGAAAATTTTTTGTCACGTTGTGAAAATTTTTTACGTGCTTAAGCATAGTACTTTTGTCAAGTTGTGAAAATTTTTTGTCAAGTTGTGGAAATTTTTTGTCAAGTTGTGAAAATTTTTTGTCAAGTTGTGAAATATTTTTGTCAAGTTGTGGAAATTTTTTGTCATGTTGTGGAAATTTTTTGTCAAGTTGTGAAAATTTTTTGTCACGTTGTGAAAATTTTTTGTTAAGTTGTGATGGGTCATCTTATATGTAATAAATATAAGACTCTTGCAAGTATCATTATTTGAGAAATGGCATCTATCTATTCCAGAGCAGTTCTCTGTTGACAATATTAAAATCAAAATTACTCGCCGCTTTTTGTATATTGAAGCGAGTCAAACAGAAGGAGCCAAGGGTTTGAATTTCACAAAATACCTCTTCAAAACCCATAAGAAGCTACACCAAAATACGGACAATGTAAATCTCAAAGCGTATTTCAGCAAGAAAATGGTCCGAATTAGCACTTCTTCAAAAACAGACTGTGAAATCGAACTAGTTATTGATAAACGGTTAGCTCAAAGCAAGCCAAAACCGCTTCCTATGTCAAACAAATTCAAGAGGCAGCAAGAAACGTTGAGAACTTTATCAAGAAACTTCAAATGATGGAAATGAGAATTCCCTATAAATGATATTATAATCGACATTTATCAAGCGTAGTCGAAATTAATTTGTATGCTATATGCAGCTCATACTCGTGTTTTGCTCCTGTGAGAATAAGTTTTCCGCTTGTAAATAATAAACATGTTACATTCCTTACTTTATATATCAACCCGTGAAACAATTCTACCTCGTACATGCACTTTCTTTCTACAAGCTCATAAAATTTGCAAAGATTAATTTGATAACCTATATTGGCAGATCCTACAAACAGTTGAGGCTGCACCCTTAAAGCATCGGTTTTTAAATTTATAGCTTCAATACCAGTCCTTATTGCAGCTTCACCATTTTTTATTGTTTTAGCACCTACACACACAATTTTACCAGACTTAAAAATCAGTAGTGTTGCCTGAGGTAGTCGTAGTACAATTCCTGGAAATTTCTTGGGGCTGTACTGTGTAATATTTGATAATCTTGAGTGAATTTCCTCCAAATCGATAGAGCTCGGCAGAGCTGTTGTTAGAACAATATTCTGTATTGTAAGCATTTTCTATAAATAGTTTACAACAACGTATCTGTGCATATTTATAATCGTAAAAATGATTTTTCAACACCCTTTTACATGTATTCTTTCTGGACCTACAAAGTCTGGCAAAACGACATTTGTCAGACGTTTGATTGAAAATAGAGAACGTTTGATTGATACAAAAATGAATAAGATATGGTGGTGCTTTGCGGAAAATCAGCACCTTTACAGCAAAATCAAGAATGTTTCATTCATAGAAGGGCTTCCTGATTTTAGTCATTTAAAAGAGTTTAGCCCTACCCCGCAACTTCTGATACTCGATGATCTGATGCAGGAGAGCAAGGGTAATTCGCAAATCATACAAATGTTTACTAGAAGCTGTCATCACTGGAATATAAGCATTATTCACATAGTCCAAAACTTGTTCTTTGAGGGGCTTAGAACTTCACGTATAAATTCTGATTACATAGTTTTATTTAAAAATCCTGCAGATCAGCTGCAAGCTCAAGTTTTGTCTCGTCAGCTTTATCCTACTAATCCTAAATACTTTCTAGAAGCATATTCTGATGCTACTTCTAAACCCCACGGTTATATTTTGATTGATCTCACGCAAAATGCAAAGGATACACTTCGATTGAAGACTGATATATTTAATAGAAACCCCACTGTTTATATACAAAAAGCTATAAATACCCATACTCACAATGAGTGATACCAACAAAAATGGCTCCCGAACGATTAAAACGAAATATCGCTTGTTTACATCTTTTGTGTAATGCAAGAAAAAATCAGAGAGATGCGCTTATAAATACTGCAAGCAGAGACCAAATTCTTTGTCTTTGTGACTGTGCACAGAATTTTTTAAACGGCAATATTCCTATTTCTGAAAAAGATATTAGAAAACTGCGAAGATATAAAAATCAAATTAGGTTTTTGACAGACAATAAGCAGGCAAGAATAAGAGACAAGAAGGATATTCTCATACAAAACGGTGGTTTCTTACCTCTTTTACTCACTCCTATACTGTCTATTGTAGGTAGTCTAATAGCAGACGCAATTACAGGCAAGAAATAATGAAATACACAGAAAAAATGATTTTATTACCAGCTGATATAGCTGAACCCTCTAAACCTGTTGATGTTTTATTGAATTCATTAGATGTTGAAATGCAGAAAATATTAAATAATAACAGTATTTCCCCTGAAATAAAGCTTGCAAAGTATAATCAGGTGCTTATTAGGCATCAGAGATTGCAGGAAAAGAAGCACCAACCTTACAAAATTGACATTATTGAAGAAAGCTTATCGGATGATGAAATACTAGCAGGAATACCACAAGCACAACATCAAGCAGCTAAAACACTTTTACACTATATTCAAACTAGCCCATATATTAAAATAGAACAAAATGGCGAGCTGGTTATTAATGGTCGGAAAATTTATGGCTCAAATATTGTAGATTTAGTACATGATTTGGCTCGAGGGCGAAAAACTATTGGTAAACTGCCTGGCACAAAAGAGCTAATGAAAGCACTTAATCAAACAAATATTCCAATTGAAAGTATTGGCAATAAAGCTGGAAAAGAAATCTTTGTAGATGCACGGAGCAATGCAAATTTTGATTGGGATGAAAGTCTATAAATACTACGTTAAAGACCTTTTTTATTAATAATCAATAAAAATGCATGTACAATTTACTCCTGACGATTTAAGTATTTGGCTAGAGTACTATGGGGGGCAGGCAGCCCAAACGGGTTATGGGTTGGAGGGATTTAGAGGGATTCCCTACCAGCGAGGTGTTGGCCTAGGAAGTTTTTTCAAGTCTCTTTTTAGAATGGCAGTCCCTGTTTTAAGATCTATAGGTAAAAGCGTTGGTAAACATGCCCTAGTGGCAGGATCAAATATTGCTTCAGATGTTGCCCAAGGAAAACCGCTTTTCAAGGCAACTAAGGAGCATTCAAAACACGAAGCAGCACAGCTTTTTGAAAAAGCCTCTAGAGCCCTTCAACAGCAAGGGGAGGGTCTTGGGACCCGACCAAAGTCTATAAATACTCCAACAAATGACGTTTTTTCTAAATTCATCAATCACGATGGCACTAATAGATACAAAATCACTACCAAGCACAAAAAGTGAACTAGATTTGTTCACAGTCCCCCCAACACAGGTAGCTATAAAAAAAGGGTTTTGGGATGAAATTCAACCCATGCATCCAATAACAAATGATGGACCCTACGAGTTTAGAATACCACCTGATCCGCATTACTTACAATTAAGCAAAAATTACATTTATATGATGTTGAAAATTAAAAAACCGGCAATTGCAGCAGGAGCTGTTGTACCAGACTATGCACCAATCAATCTTATTGGAAAGACATTCTTTAAGCAAGTAAAATGCTTTCTTGGCGGGCAGCTTGTTTTTGATAGTTCAGACAAATATGCATATAGATCATATTTTGAAACAGAGCTAAATTACGGATATGACGCAAAAAATTCACATCTCCAATCGGCTCTTTATTTCCATGAAGGGGGTCCCAATGTTGACAGTAAAGATCATGAAGCCTTCAAGAAGCGCGCAGCAATGTTTAAGGATGAAAATATTGTAGAGGTATCAGCACCATTACATATCGACATGTTTTTACAAGACAGATATCTGCTCAATTTCACAGACTTCCGCCTAGAACTACACAGAAACAGTAATGCATTTATTTTGCAGTGTTTTGAAGATATTAACATTGACCTACAGATTGTTCAGATGAAGTTCTTTATTAGGAAAGTAGAAGTCTTAGACAGCATCAATTTAGCTCTAGAACAAACAATGTTGCAATATACAGCGAAATACCCAATTAGACGAGTAGCGATGACCAACTTACATGTTGGGAATCCTGCAAGAGAAACACCTAATTTTACATTATTTAATGGGCAATTACCTAGACGCATGGTTTTTGCATGTGTTGATGGAAGCGCATACAGAGGCAGCCTTTCAAAATCACCATTCAATTTCAAACCATTCAGCATTCATGAGGTGAGAGTAACATGCGGAGGTCATACTTTTCCTGCACATCCACTGGATATTTCATTCAAGCAGGATAGATACCTACAGGCTTTTAATCAGATGTTTGAGGCACTAGATATTGGGCGCGAAGGAAACTTTATCAGCAGAGAAGAGTTTAAAACCAGTCATTGTTTCTTTGTTTTTGACTTAACGCCTGATGAGGATGATGGCGGACACTGGGACTTAATAAGAGAAGGAACCACTAGTGTACACATAAAGTTTAGTGAAAAATTACCTGATTCAGGAGTTGAAATCATTATATACGCAGAATTCGATAATTTAATAATGATTGATAAAAATAGAAACACATTTCATGATTACAACGCCTAAACATGAACACCATTGAAATATTTAAAATTCTTAAAGTCAATATAAAAAATGATACATTTTTGGGAGTTTTCCCACTAGATCTTTTACCGCCAATAAAAAATTACCCTGCAGCTATTGTAGTAAATTTAGACTTTAGCCATGAACCTGGCTCACACTGGGTTGCATTATATTTCGACAATATGAGACATTGCGAATATTTTGACAGTTATGGGCGAAAGCCCCCTAAGCATGTCAGATACTATATTAGTGAAAATGCATATGCTTATACATACAATAATATGCAGGTACAAGGATTTTTCTCAACAACATGCGGGCATATGTGTATTTACTTTCTATTTTGGCGCTGTCAAGGCGTTTCTTTCAAAAATATTATATTATCTATGCAGAATGAAAAAATTTATAAATACTTTGATCAATTTAAGTTATAAACATGGATTCTAAACAATTCTACCTCATACTACCGAGTAATTCCGACTTGTCCAACACTGCCTCCAGCTTTATAACTAGGCTGCCCAGGCAAATTACGCTAAATGGTGAATGGGAAGTTGGACTTGGCTGAAATCATTTATGCCAATACGTGGCATAATGTGAATAGCAGACAAAATATGCTACAATTTTTTGATATTAAAAATAAGCTGAGAGTTAAGATGCTCATTCCCCCAGCCAGGTATCAGTACATTTCCGATCTTGTAGATACAATAAACAATGCTATAAAAACAGCAGGTTTGAAAGAAAACTATGACTATACTCCACACATTAGCTTTAACTATGATGAGAATAGGAAATTTTGTAATCTTACACTAAATACAGAGCATGTTCAGAACATAAAGCTATCAAAACATTTGACTTATATGCTAGGTTTTTTAGAAAGACAGCTTATTACTTTCAATCGCATACATAAGAATAACAATGTATCTATAACTGCCCAACATTCTCCCGATATGCTAGGTGGAATGCATAATTTTTTCATATATTGTGACATAGTCGCACCTCAAATTGTAGGTAACGTGTTTGCACCTTTATTGCAGGTTGTTAACATTGAAGGAAATTATACAGATATTGTAAATCACTCATATATTAGCCCTCATTATATCCCGGTTCTAAAAAAGAGTTCAATACCATCGAAATTAATGTTAAAAGCGACCAAGATGAACTTGTTCCGTTTGAGTTTGGAAAAACTATTATAAAACTACATTTTAGGCGCCTATAAATACTTCTAAAACACATATATTCTCATAATTAAAAATGATTCTACTAATTTATTGTTTATTACACACAATAGGTGCAGAAGACTGTATATACCAAAACCAGTCAAAAGCATTCTGTGAAGGACTAAAAACGTTTGAGAATGTCTCAAGAAACGTGCAATCAGTTTTTCTCAAAGATAGTTGCGATTTTCGAGTATCTAATTGGAAAAATTTAACGCAAGAGTTTCCAAATTTAGAATTGATAAAGTTTAACCCTTTTTGTAAAAACTGTTTGAAAATTGACGAAAATTTCAATGGCATGAAAGTAGAAGGGAGGTGCCTGGAAAATGAAGTAAAATGTAGGCACAAAGAAGATTTGAGTAATTTATCTAATGAGATTTTAAGCTGTTTGGCTCTATTAGTAACGCTAACAATTTTATATGCTGTTCGGTTTATAAAAAAGGAAATTATGCGCTGGCGGACTTGAACCCCTTTTATTCAATCATTAGTCAACGCACGCTTCACTCGCGCCATACACTCACTTTATTCAGCACACGCGCATACGTGCTTTGCTGCCTGCTGCTTGCGCCTATACTTCAACGTTGCACCCTGAGATAACGTCAGGGTGCAGATTTTTACGTCATCGCCTATGTTATAACATAGGCTATCCTACAACGTTGCGCCCCAGGCTGCCAGCCATTACTACTCACGTTAGTTCTCGACCCTATCTCTCTCACGCCATGAACCTATAATGGATAATTGTTTGAGTTGCCTATCACTGCGTTCTTTTAAAGCGTTATTCGTATGCTCATTTGCCTTCTAATGGGTGCAGTCTTTTGGCCTACCGTAATTGTTGTGCTCTTACAATCAGAATGTGGTTTTCATAGAATTGTATTGGGCAATGTGGAACCATTGGCGGAGAATCAAGATTCTGCAGCTGCATCAACCTCGCGAATTTCAAGTCGGTGAGTGAGCATCACTAAAATGCATGCATGAGTCTCTTCGTGGGTTAACCAGAGCCTCTGATTTTTTTATTAATGGCCTTAATTAGATGTGAAAACAGGTAAAATGAATCTCGCTATTTGATTTCTGAAGCAGAATGACGGAAAATTTTCAGGAATGAATATCGACATATTTTGTTACTTATCTTTCCAGTATGATGGCCGATGCAATAGCGATCGCCTTCCAACCTCAAATAATTCTGCTTTACGAAAAATTCGCACAGTATCATCACAAATGCTTTAACATGGTCGACTGAGGATATCAGCAAGGAAGGAGGTCTTTGAAAAGCTTTTTTCGCAAACAAATAGCCTCAAAAAACTGCTTTAAATGCTATGACAGCTTAAATAATATGTTAATCCATAATTTTTTATCATTTTCAGGCGCTTTTGATAAATTCTCAGATTCTCATTAAGGTCCTTATTTTGTCTTGATTTGAAGTAAATTTTCCATTTTTCCGTTACGTGAATCCAGAGATCCCTAAGCCCCAGTATATGTCTGATCATGACATTTACATGTATTTTCTGCGAATATTTTTTTCTAGAAAATTTTTTAATCTTTTTAAGTTCTAGGAAGAAATGTTATCGTCAAAAATGTAAGAAAATAGTGTTTTTGACTATTGTCATGTCCGTGTTTACAACCGTACATGGGAGACTACCAAGTTCTTGGAAAGTGTCTTGATGCAGCAAAAAGTCAAAAAATCGCAATAAACACACTAAAAAGTCTTTTCTGCGAATCTATTGATTTTAAAAGGGTCTTTCATATGCTTGGGGTTCTACCGCTACCCATTGTCCTCGTAGTCTCCCACGTCACTTGTGTTCACCACGACCTTTACAGCTTTGGTCTCCTTGTTCATTCGATGACGCTCTTAATTTTTTCCTCGTGAGGGTTTAAATAAAATGCGTAAAACCGTCAAACATTCGGCGCTAAAAGAATCGTATTACACGCTGTCAATAAATTATGGTCAAATACGCCAAAAACTTTTGCTCAAATATCCCAAATCTTTAACGTTTCGAAGAATGTTCTTTGAAGAAGAAAAATGATCCGATGATCACTTAGATGCACCTTACTCTCGAAGCATACAAGTTGACAACGTGAAACTTCTCAAAATTTGATTTCTATTCTTTTTGAGTAATCCGGCAAACTTTTGTGTGGTTAGACTGAAGATTGACGTAGCTGTAGAAAAACTAAACTAGGAATCAGATGCGTGTACTAATAACAGGGGAATTAGGCATCTTTAAAAATTTATCACTTTTATGCCTTAAGAAAAATAAAAGTACCTCGAAATTTTTTCGACAATCGATAAGAAAATCGCTGCTTCCCTCCTTTTTTATTATTTGGAGTTTATTTATCAGTTATTTACCGTGTTTAGGTGTATAACGAGAACAATCACTAATAACGTGGGCGAAGCCATAACTTTTCAACTTCCGCCGAGATGTCATGCACCTTACAACGATGCCATTAGCAGAATACAAGTAACATTGGCTGACGGAGAGACAAAATCTATCGCAGTCTATGGCGATGAAAAGATATCGTACAGCAAAAATGGTAGGACATTCAATTTTGATCAAACTTGGAGAAGTCGTCGTAATACTATTAAGATAAGGAGTCGTGTAACGGCAGAATCCTTGGTTGTAGGTAAGCAACAAGATCAAGAATTCACAGTTATCAATACATGCATTAATAATTACCAAATATTATTATTAATTATTAATAAATATTAATTGTTATTCATCTATATTAATTTGAAATTGTCTGTGTGTGCGTTTGTGTTTGTGTATGGAAAAAGTTCCGACTGGAAAATACAGTGTTTCTCATATTCGGGCTCAATATATAGTCCGAGCCCCTTGTTACGAATTTCGGATCAAAATGGCTCGATCATGCTCCTTATACTCGGAAACAACGGATTAGTTTAAAAAGTTTTAGCGACTTCTACGGTTTAGGTAATTGCCGTGGGGCAAATGTTTACGCTACACTAGATCAACCTTCAATGCGCTATTGAATGCTGTAAACTACTTTACACTGCAGTGTAAACTGACGAGAAACAATTAGAAAACAATGAGAATAAAAGTAACAAAAGTAATTATAAAATAATAAAATAAAAAAGTAACTATAAGAATAATGAGATAACATTATTAGACAATCACAAATAAGACAAACGAATTTTTAGCTGATATTTGGCATATTGGTCATTACTTATATCCGTCTTGTTTTGCAGAGGGAGCAAAGCAAACCGACCCATTTGCGAAATGGGTTGCTTTGCTCTTGCTGTTAAACTATAAGTTTTTACTTGTCAATTATCCTTGTCAACATTTTCATCATGCACGTGCTTCAAAAAAAGAGAAGAGAGAATTTGTCCATGTTTGGGCAGCAGCCAAATTTCGGGGAAATGGGTGTAGGAGGTTCAAAACTGGCACAAATGTTCGAATTTGTCTCTTAGAATAGCTGCTACTCTACGGAAATGGTGTTGATCCCGCGGAATTTTTATTTTCAGAAAAATCAGACAAAATATGCTATTTGAAGGTGGTTTAGCTGATAATATTTCGGTTCTGAAGTATGCTCTCTTTAAGGTCTTATAGTCAGATTTCTGTGATAATATCTCGTTTAACGTTAAGAAAAAAACATTGTTAAAAGCATTAAAAATGGTCCCAAAAACATTTTTTGGCAACAAATTTCTGGTCCGACCACTAGAATTTTCATACTATACACGTCTGATCATGACTGTTGCAAATTTTAAACTTTACAGATCGTTTTTTCATAAAAATTGCGACAGTGAAAAGCTAAAGACTTTCATTGAGCTAAAATAGCTCAAATTCAGCTCGTATTTCCATAGTAAGTCAGAAATAAATTTCCTTCTGTCCGCTAAGTTTATTACTTATCAGTCTCTTTGAGATTGAGGCACAGGCATACAGGCGTACATAAGCAGCGACTAAATTCTGTGGTCTAGGCATAAGCAAAAAAATTGCAAAATTTATGTCAATAAAAAATAATACGAAACAACGTTTTTACTTCGGAAATATAAATTCCGTTTGTTTCAGGTAACACGCCCTCTGAACAGGATTACATATCGGATATATAAGCATGGGATCGGCTGAAGCGATCGAATATTTGTACTCGTTATTAGAAGCGAATTGAAATGCGGCTTGGTCATTTTTTCATTTTTATGAATTTTTTAAATACTTCTTCATGAGTCTTGACAAAATGTCGTGTGCTCAATTTTTGTAATTAGGGTTTTCATGGCGTGCATATTCAAATAAAAGTTAATGCTTACATGAACTTTGGCAAGTTAACATTCAAAAACTTTGGTTCGCCAAGAATACCAAGAACAAGTACTTTGAAAATATTCTGAACAGATTACAGAAAGAAATTCAGGTACAAATCAGCTAAATCGCAAATTTTGGCGAATGCAATTTTTTTTACTCTCATTTCGGAGAGGGAGACTCTCTCTACAACCTGCAAACTTCGCATACGTTTTGCGCATACAGTACACATGTTTCGGCTCGAAATTATTGGGTCGTTCAATTTTATTCAAGGAGTCGTTCAATTTTATTTAAGTTGTACTGCTTTGGCAAAAAACACCTCAAAGCGCAATTTTTGGCCTGAAAACCCAGCGTAGTAGCAAAGTTAGCCTATGGAAGATGAGATAACAACATATCCGTGGGGGTGTGTAAGTGCCGACAAGACGCATAACGCTATTGGCTGATGCAGACGGATAATGTCTTGGCGAAATGGTGTTTCAAACACTGAAGAAACGTGAACGACGGTGTGAAGTCCCAGCATACCTTACATTTGCTCATTTTTCTGCAATTTTTCACACTTTTGCCTCACCCATACCTCTTCCAGAAATGGGCTGATGCCTCCGTATGGCCCTTGAACCACAATCCTTTCCTTTTCCGATAGTCTTTCGAGTAATCGATATTTTATTTTTATAAAACACGTTCTTTACACCGCTGATGTTGTACGTATGATTTATTATTTATTCTATAAAACTAACGACACGAGAAGGCGAAATTATGATTTGAGGTTCTGTTGTTGTTCGAGTGAGTTGCATTAGACATATTGAAAAATTGCAAACGTTTTTGAAAGCAAAAATATTGGGCAACAAAGCTGTAAGGTTTCATTGATTTACCTTCCTTATTACGTTTCTGGTTTACAAATTTGTAAATATAATGTTTTACTAAGTTACAACAAAAAAGTTGTTAATTAGTCTCAAGAACGGTACTACATAACCACCTCATTATAACTTATTTCTGTCTAACTTAGAGCCATGCGACTTGTATTATTTATCAGAAAAACTTTGGCTACGGGATCTCTAACTAGTGATTTCTGATCATACAATTCCGTTTAATGAGACAAAATTTTTTAAAGCTAACTTTTTATTGATAAGAAACACAATTAGAGTGTAACATGATAAAAAACTCACAAAACTGAAACGAAAACGAACAATAAAATTTACGATTCAAATGGTAGAACATTAAGAAATAGTGGATAGATACTTTAATGGAATTCCTGACAGAAAAGATTTATATTGACGTTTATAACAGAATTTACTCATTAACACTGATAAATACTAGTATTTTGTAACTTAATAAAAAAGTGATGTTTACAAAAGTGCAAACTTAAAACTTAAAAAAGGTAACGCAGTAAAACTTTGCGATTTTGTTGCCGTATACATATCCGCGCTTTTAGAAACGCCCTCAATTTCGCAATTATGCAGCTTATACTTATGATTAAAACATTCTATACACCCCTAGAATTCGCGATTTTCCAATGATCGTAGAAAACGTCCTACTTTGAACGTTAGTAATAGTTTAGTTGAAAAATGTTAATTTTTTCGGCGCAAAGTACATTATCAGAAACGTCAAACTGTTATCTTTTTGACGTGTACATGTCTCTCGTTGCAGAGCCAAAAACATGCTTTAGAAGAATCTTTTGGTTTATTATTCCCGTGTTATGCAAAATTTCCCAACGAATGTCTAGGACGGCTTATGAAATTTGAATAAATGTTGGTTTTTCGAAAAGTGCGGAAAAAACCAGGCAAACTTATCCATTTGTGCTCAGTTTAAAGTTCTGGTGGTGATCACATATGAGCAGCAACCGAATTCTGGGGGTTCTGGGTATCGTTAAATTGGCAAAAATCCAAGAAATGCCAACAATTTAATTCTTTTGTCTATCGATTTTAGGGTCTATCGGATTCTCAGGGGTTGGGACAACCGAACCCTCCACGCCCATATTTAACTAGTGATCTTAAAAGCACTTATAATTCTAAAATTCGAGAGTGCTAGTCCACCCTCCCATCCCACGACAGCTACGCCCCTGATTCTGAGGCGGTGGAAAACTATGGCTTGATTATGCTTAGAACGAAATTAGCTCTTGCTGAGTGCGAATTTATCTTGCGTAAACAGCACTCAAGAGCCTAGCCTTGCATTTATCTTTATGAGCTTCATCTCTTTTCCATCATCAAAACATAAAACCTAAAAAAATTGAAACCGAAAAGAAGCTTGACCAGATAGGTACAAATTCGTATTCGAATTCTAAAGCTCTCTGGTTTTTCGGCCCTTCCTTTTACAAGCTCTTGGCCGGTCAGTATTCCTACACATTTTCATATTCAAACCTTTGTTTTGCGTTGCATTTCAGGTAGGTATCTGAAACGATACCTATATTGCTGCTATTTATCATGCCCAATCTTTCATTAGGCTTGGTTTTCGGCCGGCTGAGTTGACAGCCGTCTGATTATTATCACATCCTCAACACTGTCCAGTTTTATCACTTATTTCAAATCCTCTTCCAAATCTCCCCGACGCTTACACCTATTTTTTCGCCAAAAAATCGATTCTGGTGGCTACAATAAAGCGCGGGGGTATTTTGGAATCTGAGATCCAAACCCTCCCGAATCCCCAAGCCACCGTGTGGTTAATGCCACACGTGGGCGTGGGAAGTTAGAGGGGTATGCACCCCAGAAGGCCCAATACCTCCTAGAAACCAAAATACCCCCTAGAATTCGATTTTCAAATTCTTTTTGGTTTTTTCGCAATTTTTTGATGCCAATGGATATGGCTCGATGAGAAACATTAAAAAATGGTGTGTTTTCGCTATACCACAACTTTAAAGACCATTTTTGACCTTTGAAAACTCTTGCACCCCCCAGAATCTTGGTGCTGCCCATCCTTGGTTAAGGCTAACACGCCACTTATTATTAACAAAATAATGGCTGATTGATGTCAATGAGAAAAATGTCTTTTTAGCAACGGTTTCACAAAACACGCTGTATAAAGTACCAATCTTTAACCCATGGTAACATATTGTTTTTCCAGTCATCCTGATTATTTTATTCATTTTTTACGTACGAATTTATAAAGCAATGCATTGTTGCGAATCATGCTAAATTTATGTTTGCGTTCATAAAAATCACACAAGGAGTTGAAAAATTCATCATATGTACGTGGATAAAGCTTGACTGTTTATCATTTAATTCGATTGATTTATACAAAAATACTCAAACACAAATGTTTTATTCGTACTTCCTGGATTTATGTCACGCTGATATACTTTTTCTGCTCCAAACAGCACATACATAGCTGTTCCTCGAAAGTCCTCTCTCAATAGACCAGGAGTTCGTTTAGTGGCCTTTGATGTTACAAACCACTTTTTATACACTTCCTCAAATTCGCCCTGTTTTTGAGCCTGGGCGTACAAGTGATGGGCACCCGAGAAACCCGTTTTTGGATCATAATATAATTTTTTGAATGCTTTATTCATTTTTCATACTAAAAAATTCTTGCCATTATTTATACATGTCAACATGGCTAAACGCGCCTGGCGTGTTAAGCGTGATCATTGTTTATCTTTATTTATTCATTTACAATACAGAAAAAACTTTACGCATGATCGTATTCTCATACAAATTTTCCCACATATTTTTTGCATTTGCATTAAAATGACGCCACAATTTGTACAGTATTTCATTTTCGTGATTAACGACACGATCTTTTAAAAATAAGGCGAATGTCCAAAATGCGTTTTTGTCTTCGCTTTTCTCTTTCTTCCTTGAAGGTTTCGTCCAATTGGCTCCAAAAACAGGTGCCTATATTCTGCACGTTACGGTTGCTGACGAATCGAATAGTTGCTCTTGCGATGAGTTTGTTGACAAAATGGTGGTAAGCTAGTTTGCCGGGTGATGCCATTTTTTATCTTTCTGCATAATACCCACCTCTTTTTCTACTCCTATTTATAGACTTTAGGCACTCGATTTCACCTTCTCGTCCCCAATCTCTTCTTCTATGTGCCGCTTAATAACGCGACTGCCTGCCTCTTGCATGGCACAATTATACTCACAACATCTGGGGCACATTTGAAGATTCATGTACCATCTACCACCATTAGTTTCAAAAAATCTTTTTCTGATGAGTTTTTTGGCAAAAATAACACAATTGAACCATGAGAGCGTACATAGGCCGCTCTAAATTTCGCCCAAACATTTGAATGGGGGGCCTGATAGACCGCCCATACGGCTTTTTCTCTTCTTTGACAAAAAGTCGTTTTTTCAGTTCCTCAACTTCTTCCATTTTTTTCATGAAACTATTTTTTCAAAAAATCTTTTTTTCATATTTATAAACTTGAGTGGACACGTTCAGACACATTTTCAGTTGGCTATAAATAGGAGTAGAAAAAGAGGTGGGTATCATAATCGTGGAAAATGTCAGTTCACAATGACTTAACGGATTATTGCGTCCAGCTGGTCAAGGATTACGTCAACAGGAATTCGGGGCGTCAAGATGCGACGTTTAAACGGATTCAGCTTGGCGCAGACGAAGCTGCCCAGCGGCACTTCATCAACCAGCCGTTTGATATTGACCCGGCGTCGGCGGAACAAGTCCATTTTGACGAATTTACTGCCGAAATTTTCAAACGAGGAATCACCATCGATGGCTTCTTCACGCTGATCGGCTTTATGGGCCTGCTTGCAGACGTGCTTTGCAGGAATCGAATAAGCATCGACGTGATGGTAGACTCGTTCAGACTTTACTTCCAAAACAATTTGACCACTTGGTTCGCAATCAATATGCTGCAATAAAAATTACGTCGGATTTATTGACTTATAATATAAACCCAACGGCCCTTTCAAGGGCCACCATATAACTAGAAGTGATTGGTGGCATTGTACTAGCGTTCAACGAGTAGACAAGTGTAAAATAACATCAATTAAAAGCGTAGGAAGCAGCGCTAGCTTTGTAAACTAGATATTTTAAAATGCGGACATTTCTTTTATAAATATGAGTTTTTAAGACAACATAGATTAAGTAAGATGACATGCATGCGCTGGACAAAGTGGCTTAATTACCGCCATGTCTACGCGCTAATCGACAAAATATGAATAGGAGCGTGTCTGTCACACTTTACTTGTTTACACTCTCTGCAAATAAATATATCCATATTTATAGTTTTAAGTCTAAAAATTAGGTAGGACAAAAAAACGCAGCCCAGCAAAAACCCTTTTCTTTACACTCACTTTACACCGGCCTCATTTTCCCCCATACTGTAACGCTGCACACACTACAGCATAAGGGATGAATTTGGGTGGAACCGGCCTCCTACACTCCAACAATATGTACCTTATAACACGGGAGGGGACAGACTCATAAGCCGACCCCTATGCCATAACACTGTACATGCTATGTAAAGGAGCCCTGGTTGCGCTTGTGGACCTTGGTGGCGCTTGTGGACTCCCACAGGGACTGCTACCCCCCAACACACACACACACACACACTGCCAATTTGTTGTTACCCCTTCCCAGCTAGGCTTACTGACAGGTTTGGGCATGTTTATTATAATTGATTATTAGTTATAAAAAATAAAATCTCCATAAGGAACTTTACATCCATCCCTTTGTCGTCATCATCTGAAAAAACCAGTGTAATCGGCATACTGTAGGTTGCGCGCTAAAATTTTGTACATAGCGCAGCTACAATTTATATATCTTATCCTGAAAATTTAAGCCCGATCTGATCATTGGTTCTTGAAATATAGTGTTATATAAGAAAGTGTAAAGTAAATTTGTATACTGTACATTACATGTTCATATCAATAACATAACACATGCAACATATGCTCACCCTACTCTGAAAATTTGAGCTAAATCCACCCTATAGTTGTTGAAATATATTGCTATATGAGAAAGTGTAAAGTAAATTGGTATACTGTAGATTACATATTCATATCAATAACATACCACATGCAACATATGTTCACCCTACTCTGAAAATTTGAGCTAAATCCATCCTATAGTTCTTGAAATATAGTGTTATATGAGAAAGTGTAAAGTAAATTGGTATACTGTAGACTGCGCGCTGAAATTCTGTACACAGCATGCCTTGCCTATTTACGCCATATCCTGAAAATTTGAACAAAATCTGGCTAATGGTTCTTGAATTACGCAAAAGTGTAAACTCATGCTGGTATACTGTAGGTTGATCGTACATATTGTATACATAACATGCCTGGCATACGTTCATCCTACCCTAGAAATTTGAGGTCAATCCGACTGTGGGCTCTTGAGTTAGAGCTCTTTGAATTTTTCCTCCAGGGAAATTTACCCTTCCCCTGGCCCTGGGCCCCTGACCCTGGACTGGACGCGCCCCTCCCCGGGCAGGCCCTCCAACCTCGACCACAACTCTGGGCAGGCTCAGGCAGACCCTACCCAGCCATTTGCTCCCTATCACTACCTCAATTTTGGTCCAGGGAGCAGATCTGCCCATCTTTCATCATTGTATATGCTGTAACACTGGGGCCAGACTCATAAGCCGACCCCTATCCTTAACCATTGCCTATCCTTATAGCACACTGGTGCCAGACTCATAAGCCGACCCCTATGCCATAACACTGTACATGCTATAACACTGGGGCCTGACTATGGCTGGAACCGGCCTCCTATCCTTAACCACTGCCTATTCTTTACCATTGCCTATCCTTAACCATTGCCTATCCTTAACCATTGCCTATCCTTAAGCACACTGTGCCAGACTCATACGTATAACTACTGACGGAAATAGAAAAATGACGATGACTTTACCACAATACACAAAATCTTTACCACGGACGCTTACCTAAATGCGCACTGCCACAATCGCAGTCGATACGACAACAAGGACAAACGAAATGTTATACATATTTAGCTGGCCAAAAATAATGATTTTTGGATCGAAAAATGATTTTAGATGACTGATCAGTTCGGCTGTAGCTAGCAGCCTCAAAGAGGGACTATCCAGTGTAAATACAGAGCCGGTCCAAGTTTACTAAAGCAACAAGAACCCGGGTGTATTTGCCTTCGAGACTTACTTAGGTACTTATGTACTTAAATTGCTCTTAGCGCTGGCCCCGATCGCATAGTTAATAGGAACTTCGATCTCCTGGACCCTTGTAGACCTACGGCTTCGGCTCCCTCAGTCCTAATATTGCTGACTGCTTCTTGTCGGGAGTCTAAGCAGCTACGCCCTAGATCCTAAAGTACCTACTTCATCCCGGTATTGCTGCAAGGTCAATTGACCTATCTCAACCCCACTCAAGTTGATGAATTAACTTATTTTCGAGGTTCGAATCAATAATCAGAAATGTTTTGGTTCCTAATTCGTGAAGCACAATGAAATTTAAAGACAACACCAACAAGCTCTAAGCTGATCAGTCATCATAAATGATTAAATAATATTTTTGATCAATTTTGGGATTGAGAAAAGAATATTGAATTTTTGAATGAAATAAATAATCACATGGAATTTATCTATTCCTTCCCACCAAAGCTTAGAAATCCTCGACGTTCCTAGCTATCCGACCTCACCCTCGATATACAACACCCCTGGGTGGGTTTTCTATTTTATTACGACTATCTACACACGGCCTTATGCCGGACAAAAGAAAAACAAAATTCGCAAACGAAATAAAACGAGCCAACCATAAAATCGTCAAACGCCAACTAGACTAATATCCCATCAGGGGATCGCTACAGTAAAACATAAGTTTAAGATAAACTAACGTCAAACAAGAATACTCTCAAATCGAGTCTTTTACGATAATACGATAATAAGTAAAGCAATGATTATTAGCATATACTTGATTCTATTTTACGGGACAAGTATCTTATTGATTTTTATAATGAAAATTGTGGAATAGATGAGAAACTGAAGGCAGAGCCACAAGTACACCATCGCGCAACGGCTACTCGTATTTGGCTATGTTAACCGATACAGAACCAAGCTGTTTTCGGCATGGCTTACGCGAACTGCTAAAACTAGTTCGCCACGTGTAACTCTCGTAGTTACATTCTTAATTTTGTGAATTTATAGAAGCGCCTGTTGGTTCTATTCTGTGTTCGGATGCTTTACGGTTAGATGTTGGTTCTGGCTTTGAATTCCCGGAACAAAATGGTGTTTTTCTAGGGTAAATCGGTATTTATGGAAGGACGCCTTCCAACAGAAGTCATACCTCATTATATAGCATTACGGTACAGCTATTCACATATAAATTTAATGAATCTAAACTTGCAAGTTCTAATTCATATTTTCGTGTTAAAAATCACTATGCCAAAAATTTAACTGTTATAATAAGTTATATTCTACAGTCTATTTCACTAAACCCTGTGCATAGATTGCAATTTTTGAATCGGTGTAAAACGACTACAAAAGCTATTTATACTAAAACAACGATCGCCATATTGCAAAATGGGACGTTTTGGCGCTGCCGTTTTGACGCCGCTTTCTTTGTAATATTATTTATTATTTATATTTTATTTATGATTAAAGTATAGTACACATTCTGAAAGCTCATTCAATTCTCTACGTGATAGTATAAAATACTTCCAGAATATCTCTGAATTTAGTCAGATAATCAAGTGCATCTAAAAATACACTGGATTTTCTAGAGTATTTCAGTCGTACACAAATAGATACACATCGAATCGAAAAGAACAATATGTTATTTTGTAGCTAGTAGAACCTGCTTTCTGAATATATTATTTATCTTAAAATTGTTTCAAAATTTATTTAATTAGAATAATTTATAAGTTGCTGGCGCCAAAACGTCGTAGACCCTGATATTGGGCATAACAATTGACTAGCTTATGATGTTTTAGTGTACAGAGTTGCATTAAGGCTGCCTGGAAATCACTTTTACAGCTACAGGCCTGAAGGCTCAAAATCGATTTTCATACACAAGGTTTCGTGAAATAGACCAGAATAAGAAGTGAATTTAGATTATGGCTGTGATTTCGACACGGCGTTGAAAGTTTGCTCTCAAGAAAAGGTCAAAATGTACCCAGTATTCATCAACAATTATGCAACGACAAACGAGTGGAATTAAAAGTATTAAATAAGGATGACCATTGTTTTCCGGAATCGCCGAAAGAATTTAGTCTGGCGATTTTTCTACACACCAAAGAAGAAAGCAAACATCGATTTTCGGTGCCTTGAAAATTTATTATATTCGGATGCTTGAAATTTTATCAAAAAATTTACCCGATTAATCATCACAGTCGATTTCTAATTTCTTGTGTTAATGTATCCATGTTTCTGTTGTTTATTCCTTTCATCTTACTAATTTCTTTCTCGTTGATTAATTGAAGCGTTCGTACCTTACTTAGAAGTACTGCATTATATTCAATTAGAATTCACAGCAGATTCGTGAGTGAAACTTATAAACTAAACTAATTTCACTTTAAAGCGTCGGTATCATAGGTGAGCGACGCGGAGAAAAGTTTTTAATGTATCCATATTAAAATTTAATGGTAATTCCGAACTCCTCATTCCAAACTTCTGATCAAGATGGGTGGATCGAGTTTTTGAAATTCTAAAACGACGAATTATTGGGCAAATCTTTTAAGTGATCATAGATTAACTTGTAATATGCGCTATCGACTAGTCTGAAACACTTTACACCATCGTGTAACTGATGTACCATGGTAAGACAAACGTGTTTTAGAACTGCATTTTTTGAAGCGGACAAAATTCAGAAACGTAAATGGCCTTCAGACTTTGGGGGATTCGAATTTTGAAGTCAGATATCTCAACAAATATACTTGTAGATAGTCAAGAATAATGACGTTTTTGAGCATTTCTCAGTGAGTTGTACATATGAAGAAAAAATTTTAATTTTGATTTCAATTGTCTTCAAACAGAAGATTGTATAAAATAGTCTGACAAGTGAAGCTTCATCGAGCTTAAAATTGTTTAAATGGTTTATACTCGACTTAGAAATTAGAAATTAATCAAGAGTAAAATCCAAATGAATCTATGAAATTTTTAACTCGTTTTTCAACCTACGCCCATGACATTTTTGATCGTTTTTTGTCGTAATGACGTTATCAACTATACATAAGTACCAATCAGTGAAATGACACAAACAATCTCGTAAACCGAGATAGTCAAAAGTAGGGCACTAGTGGAAAAATGCTCGAAGAGCACTGAAAGTTATATGTTTGCGTTTGTTGGAAGAGTCAAAAGTGGAATACAAGCAGTATTTCGTAACATTAATGCGACAAACAATATCAAAATTCACCAATAAAAATGTACACAATCCACCCAAAATCAAACATATCTCCGCCTTTTTTCATGATGTAATGTAAGCTGGTTTTTATTGAAAAACCCTTCCTTGCTCAGTAGTTACAGCGAGCTCTTTAGCGACCTACAGTAAATAAAAAGAAGAGCTTTTTTGGAGCCAAAATGAGCTGAAAAACTTGTATAAGCGCAAAAATAGAGTTAAAAAAGTACTTTATTACGCACTTTCTCATCATTTAAGGCACTGGAAGAAAATCTTCATTTTTCATCGATTTTTGGCCTTCATTTTGCCTCATTTTCTGTTGAAAAGTGTCCGATTTTTTCATTGGTTCCCCAAAATCCTCATCTGATTATATTACTTTAGAGGTTAGGGTGGTTGTACAGTAAATATTAAGCAAACAACAAAAGAAAGATTTTTTGAAGATGTGGACTATTTGTATATGTTTGGACCATATTTGACTAAAAAACAGCTTTCTGTTGTAAAAATGCCCAAATCCATCTAGGTTATTCTTGACTATACATTCTCCATTTTATCTCTTGTTCGTTAGCCTGACAAAAAGTTTTTGTTGGGTCAAAATGTTTTCAAGGTCATGTGTAATGATAATTCATATAAGCACGGCTGTAATTTTAACAGTTGATCATGAGAAAAGGCGGAGATATATTTGATTTTGGGTGGATTGTGAACATTTTTATTGGTGAATTTTGATATTGTTTGTCGCATTAATGTTACTAAATACTGCTTGTATTCCACTTTTGACTCTTCCAACAAACGCAAACATATAACTTTTAAGTGCTCTTCGAGCATTTTTCCACTAGTATTTAATATGCCCGGAATGTGATATTTAGATTTGATTTTAAAAGTTTTGTCATAAGAATTCTTCGTCAGCATTATTAAGCTGATGATCATTGCCGTTTGTATGTATTGATATTTATCGTTAAGCGCTTAGCGATTTGATTATCTCTCACTGCGCATCATTCCTGTCATTTTGTTAATGTATTTAAACGAAGGTCGCACCGACTTGCTCCATTCAGAAAACGTCTGCGGTAATACATGAGCTACAGGGCATATTAATATGAGCTTCTTGGTTTGAATGCAGGTACCTGCCCTGAATGGCTGTGAATTGTTACTCCTTAGTATATCCAGAATTGAGGAATAGACTTTAATTGTTTCCTTCCTTACGTGCCCGATGAATGACCCCACTATCATTCTGCACTACTCGTGTCAGCTATCCCGCATATACATGAATAAAACAAACCCTAAAAAGGAGGGGTCTAAGAGACGCTTTTTTGGCTTTTAGACAAGCTCCTTTTGTTTTGACGTGATTTGGGAATATTGATAAAAATAATAAGAAAATGACTAAGAATAAAGATAACTTACTTTGGAGAAAATTATAAATATCCGTTCGATAAGAGAATATTACAGCTTCCTTGATAGCGTTTGTATTCTGCAATAGTACACACGTGCGCGAATAAAGAAATTTCCCAAAAAATAGAAGAACTATTAAATGCATTCTGTGAATCATTCAGATGCGCGTTGTCAGATTGGTCATGGAGGAGTAAAAAATCGAGAATCTGTGGTCAGGAAGATTTGAAAGCCAGAATTTTTGCCGCAGCATTTTTTTATTTATGAGGCATATTTTGTCAAATCGGTTTAAAATGCTTTATTTTAGGCTTGAATATCGTGACGGTCATACTATGTGGAAAGTAAAAAATTCTGAAAAATTGTGGTAGTGCAAGATTTTCTTAAAGTAAAAAACGGTCTTAAAGATGGTGGTGTGGCAAAAAACCAGGATTTTCTAACGTTTTTTATCAAGCACTATCCATTGACATCAAAAAATTGCGAGAAAAAAAACAAAAAAATTTCAAAAAAATTGTAATCTGGGGTGGTATTTTGCTTGGTTTTTTTGGTGGGGGCATTCGGCCTTCTTGGGGCGTGCATACCCTCCAAACCCTCACGCCCACGTGTGATGATGGCACCTAAGCTCCGGGCCCTTTTACGCCACGAACTAAAAATAGATAATCTTTTGAATCTTCTATGACTACGTTCTTTTAAAGCATTATCCGTATGCTCATTTGCCTTCTATTGGCTGCAATATTTTGACCTACCGCAATAATTGTTCTCCTACAATCAGAATGTACTTTTTATAGAATGGTATTGGGCAACGTAGAAGGACCATTGGCGAAGAATCATGATGATGTAACTACAACAACCTCGAGTATTTCAAGTCGGTGAGTGAGCAACACTAAAACGCTTGCATGTGTGTCTTCGTGGTTTAACCTCGAATTTTTTGATTGATGGCCTTAATTAGTTGTGAAAACAGGTGAAATGTTTCAGAGCAGACTTTCCGAGCATTCATTTTTGCACATGGAAATTAATTATGGTTATATGAAATTCTGTAAAGAAATCAGTGCAAATGCTATTAAGAAACTCACAAATAACCTCGCTATTTGTTTTCTGAAGCAGGATGACGAAAAATTTTTAAGAATGAATATCGATCTATTTTATTACTTAGGTTTCCAATAGGATAGCTGATGCATTGGCGACCGCCTTTCAACCTCAAATAATTCTGCTCTATAAAAACTTGCATAGGATGATCACGAATGCTCAACCTTAGATTCTTATTGAGATCCTTATTTTGTCTTGATTTTAAGAAATCTTCTATTTTTCCTTAACATGAATCCAGAGATCCGTAAGCTCCCAGTGTACTTCTGATCATGATGGTTACATCAGACAAAAAGGTAGGTTGAGCCAATGAAGTTTTCTAAAATGCCTTTTTAAGGCTTAAACCTGTACAAAACGCGTAAAAAATCCATTTTCGGCGTTACGTTTTTGACAAACCTACATCTTTTTAGAATGTAATCCTTAAAATACAAACAAAATATGATAAGCGCCTAAAAATCGACACTTATGAGCAAACAGGTAGCTAAAGACGCTAAAAACGGCCCGTTTTCTGCGAATGTTTTTTCTGAAAGATTTTTTATTTTTTTAACTTTTAGGAAGTTATTGGAAAGTGTCTGGATGCAGCAAAAGTCAAAAAAGCAAAAAACATGCTAAACATTCTTTTCTGCGGATCTATTGATTTTGCGAGGGGGGGTTTCAGATGCTTGGGGTTCTATCGCTACCCATTGTCCTCGAAGTCCCTTACGCCCACATGTGTTGACCACGACCTATACAGCTTTGATCTCCATGTCTATCCGATAACGCCCTAAATTTTTCACTTGCGAGGGTGGAATGCGTAGAAGCCTCAAACAGTCGGCGCCTAAAGAATCGTATTACACGTTGACGATAAATTACAGTCGAATACGCCAAAAAGGTTTGCTCGAATATCCCAAACGTTCTCTAACGTTTCGAAAAATGTTCTTTGAAGTTCTAAAAAATGATGCCGTGATCACATAGAAGCACCTTACTCATGCAACATACAATTTGACAACGTAAAACTTTAAAAATTTATTTTCTATTTTTTCCGTGCAACCCGACAAAGTTTTGTGTGGTCAGACTAAAAATTGAAGTAGCTGTAGAAAAACGAAGTTTGGAATCAGATGCGTGTACCAATAATAGGAAAATAAGCATCTTGAAAAATTTATCACTTTTGTTTCTTAAGAAAGACGAATGTACATAGAAATTTATTCAGCCAGTCGATAAGAAAATCGCTGCTTTTCTCCTTTATTATCATTTGGATTATATTTATCAGTTGTTTACCGTGTTTAGCTTTATAACGAGAAAAGTAGCTAATAATATGGGTGGAGACATTAACTTTTCAACTTCCGCTGAGATGTCATGCACCATACGACGATGCCATTAGCAGAATACAAGTAACATTGGCTGACGGAGAGACAAAATCTATCGCAGTCTACGGCGATGAAAAGATATCTTACAGCAAAAATGGCAGGATATTCAATTTTGATCAAACTTGGAGAAGTTTTCGTAATGCCATTAGGATAAGGAGTCGTGTAACGGCAGAATCCTTGGGTATAAGTAAGCAATTAACTCACGAATTCGCAGTTATCAACACGTGCATTACTAATTACCAGATATAAATATAAATTACTAATAATTAATTATTAGTCATTATTCATCTGTATGACTTGAAGTTGTCTGTAAGTGCGTTTGTGTTTGTGTGTGGAAAAGAGCTTCAACTAGATACTACAGTGTTACTCACATTTTGGCTCAATGGGTATTCCGAGCCCCTCTTTTTGAATTTGTGAAAAAATGGCTCGATCGTGCTCATGGAAATCGGAAACGACAGATTACTGTAAAGACTTTTGGCGGCTATTGGGGTTTATGTTATTGCCGTAGGGCAAATATTTACGCCATACTAGACAAAATTTTAATGCGCTATCGACTGTTGTGAACCACTTTACAATGCAGTGTACACTGACACGAATCTATTGAAAAACGTTGTTTAAAATACATTTAAATTAATTTCATTTAAGTTTTAAATGAGTATTAATCATGTTACGCTTGACTAGAATTTTATGAAAATTCACGGATTGCTTATTGATATACAACCTAACACAGCTTTGAAATTTTTGG
This sequence comes from Mermis nigrescens, assembly GCA_036768485.1. Lineage (NCBI taxonomy): Eukaryota > Metazoa > Nematoda > Enoplea > Mermithida > Mermithidae > Mermis > Mermis nigrescens. The sequence continues at coordinate 20,697,584 of JAVLUZ010000145.1, forward strand.
CAAAAATAACAGCTTGGGTCATACTTCCTAGATTTGGCCCGTAGGGCTTATTATACATCTCATTTCGAATGGAATACTCGAACTGCACGTTCTGGCGCCGTGAGGGTAAACATGAAATTACAAAAGATTCCGGAAAGCACGATTCCTCATTGAGGAAGAACTTGCAGTCAAGCGAGATTTCAAATCATAAATGCTCTTTTGAATGATGTAAATCAACGTGCGCACGGTTCAATCTAAACAAACCGAAAGTAGTAAAGGCATAGTTCTCAAAAATGCAAAGATACGAATACGATTTTGAATACCTCTGCTTCCAGCGGCTAATTTTATACAAAAATTTTAGCGGTTTGTTAGCAGATCGGTCAAACTTTCATTTAGTGCTATGCGCAGTTTACAATGCCCTCGAATTGTCATGCGAGCGGAAAAAATGAAAGAAAAAAACAATAAGTAAGCAGAATAAAGTCAGTCGCGTAAATTGACTAAAGAAATCTGTTTAGCTGAAATATAACATTTCAGTGAACATCGTGATTCGCAATTAACTTGATTTGTAGAGCGAAAACAATCTTAGAGAATTTTACAATTTTTTATTAGCGTTTCATAACGATAGTCTGACATATTTTGTAAGAATAAAGGTACCAAGCAATGTATATAAACGAGTTAGAGGAAGCAGTGAGATTTGAAAGGAGTAAGTGAGAATAATGAAATACCATTATAAGTCAAAAGACAAATAAATTTCTAGCTGACTTTTGGCATATAGATCATCAGTTATATCCGTCTTGTTTTCGCAGAGAGCAAAGCAAAGCGACCCATTTGCAAAAAGGATTGCTCTTGCTAGATAATTATAAAACCTTAGTTGTCACCACACCTGGGCCTGGGGGTTTGGGGGTATGCACCCCCCCTCCAGAAACCAAAATACCCCCCAGAAATCAAAATACTCCCAGAATTCAATTTTTTAAATTTTTTTTCGTTTTTTTTCCAATTTTTTGATGTTAATGGATAGTGCTCGATGAGAGTTATCAATATTTTCATCAAGCACGTGCTTCAGAAAAAATAAGAGTGAATTTGTCTACATTTGGGCAGCAGCCAAATTTCTGGGAATGGGTCTGGGACGTTCAAAACTGGCGCAAATGTTCATGTTTGCCTCCTGCTCGTCCACGGAAAGGGTGTTAATCCCATGGAATTTTGATATTCAGAAAATAAGAGAAAATATTCCATTCGAAGGTCGTTTAGCTGATAATATTTTGGTTCTGCAGTGTACGCTCTTTCAGATCTTACAGTCACGTTTATTTAACAATACAATCTCATTTACTTTATTGAGATATCTGAACTTTTGAGGTTTCTTACGTTCTAGAAAGAAAAAAACATCGTCAAAAGCGGCATAAATAGTCCCAAGAAGAATCATTTCTGGTAACAAATTTTTCGGTCCGACCCCCAGTTTCATACTCTACAAGTCCGATTATAACTATTGCAAATTCTATTTACAAATCATTTTTCAATATTAATTGCAAAAGTGAAATGCTGAAGAGTTTCATTGAGCTAAAATAGCTCAAATTCAGCTCGTATTTTCACGTGAAATCAGAAAAAACTTTCCTTCTATCCGCTAAGTAAATTACATATAAGCCTGATTGAGGTCAAGGCACAGGCAAGGACTAAATTTTGTGGCCTAGGCATAAGTTAAAAAATCGCAAAAAAAGCCAACAAAAAATAATACGAAGCAACATTTTGACTTTGAAAATATAAATTCCATTTGTTCAAGGTAACACGCCCTCTGAAGAGGATCACAAAATCGAATAATTAAGGATCGACAAAAGATCGGATGGAGCGACTGAATTTTTGTACTCGACATCAGAAGTGACTCAGAATGCGGTTTGGTCATGTTTTCATTTTTATGAATTTTTTAAACACTTTTTTAGTCTTGACAAAATATCGTGTGCTTAATTTTTCGTGATCAGGGTTTTCATGACGTGCATATTGAAATAAAATTAAATGGGAGTTAAAATTAAATAAAAAAATTAAATAAAATTAAACGGGAGTCCTTCGATTTCATTTTGGTTACAACAATGACAAAAAAGCACCTCATAACGCCATTTTTTGCCTAAAAATCCAGCATGGTCGCAAACAGCTTATGGACGTGCCGACAAGGCGTTTAATGCAATTGCTGATCTAAGTGAATGTTGCCTTGACGAAATTGTGTTTCAAACACTGACGAAAACAGTGTAGGTCCCAGCTTACCTTACATTTGCTCATCTTACATTTGCTCATTTTTTAACAATTTTTTCACATTTTCGCTTCATACCCCTCTCAGAATTTGGCTAATGCATTCGTATGGCCCATAAATCACCATCCATCACCTTTTCCGATAGTCTTTCGAGTTCTAAACTCTAAAGACACGAGAGGGCAAAACCATAATTCGGGGTTCTGTTGTTGTCCGGTGAGCTGCATTAGACAAACTAAAAAATTGTAAACGTTCTTTGAAAGCACAAATATTGGACAACAAAAGTGTAAGCTTTCATTGATTCAACTTCCTTACTACGTTTCTGGTTTACAACTTTATAAACATAATTTTTTTATCAGGGTACATCAAAAAAGTTGTTGAGTAAATGCAAAAAGGGCAAAACATAACCACCTCATTATAAATTTTTTCTGCCTAACTTAGAGCTTATATGCGACTGGTATTATTTATCAGAAAAGGCTTTTGGCTACAGAATCTCTAAATAGTACTTTCTGATTCATAAAATTCGTTTAATGCGATAAGTTTTTGTTAACCAAACTTTTCATTGATAAGAAATACAATTAAAGCGTAACATGATAAAAACACATAAAAACTGAAACTAAATGAATGATTAAATTGACAATTCGAAAGGTAAGAACATTAAAAAATAGTGATGGAGAGATATATACGAGTACTTTAATGGAAATAAAGACAAAAAAGGTAAATTGACGATATAAAAGATATATAAAAAATATAATAGATAAATAAAAAAATATAAAACATGTATAAAAGATATATATTTACGTTTATAGCAGAACATTATCATTTTGTAACTTTCTAAAAAGTGTTGTTTACAAAAGTGTAAAGTAAAAACTTAAAAATAAAGGTAACAACAACAGAACTTTGCGAATTTGTTGCAGTATATTCTTGATTTTAAAAATGTCTAAAATTTCGCAATAAGTCATGCAGCAACACTAATGATTTAGACATTCGGCACCCTCCTAGAATTCGCGATTCTCCTAAGATCGTAGAAAACGACCTCCTTTGAACGTTTTTTAGTTATCTTTAGTTTAAAATTTGCTAATGTTTCCGGCACACAGTAAATTATCAGAAACGTCGAAAATATATTTTTGACGCATTATCTCTCGTTAGTAGTATACCCTGTCACCCTGGCGTGTAACGTTATAACATAGCCCATGTTATAAGATAGGTGGAACTAGGTTCGGGAACTTTTTTCCTGTGTTATAGTATAGGCGGCCGTGGTAGGCAGCTGGAAAATGGGGGTTGAAATGTGCGCCCTGGCTCTGAGAATGTGCGCCCTGAAGGGGTTCCTGTGTTATAATATAGGCGGGGGTGAGGGGTGCGCCTGAGTGAGCCTGAGTGCGCCCTGGGTATTTTGCCGAAAAAATAGTTGTCCCTGATGAGGATGAGGTAGTTCGGGAACTTTCAAAAAAGTTGTCCTTAGGGATGGGGTAGTTCGGGAAGTTTTGTCCTTGGGGGAAGGGAGTTCGGGAACTTTCGAAAAAATTGTCCCAGGGGAGGGGAAACCAACAAGGGTTCATTAGCGCCTTCTCTTTAAACTTAGGATAAGAGGGGCCGAGGGAGGGTAGTATAAGGTAGGTCTATGATAGGAATAGGATAAGAATGGGATGGTGAACCACTTTTACACTTTACACTAGTTTACACTTTACACTACTTTACACCACTTTACACTTTACACTACTTCCCACAAGTTTACACTTTACACTACTTTACACTTTACACCACTTTACACTTTACGGGACTTTACACTTTACACACTTTACACTTTACACTAGTTTACTCTTTACACTACTTTACACCACTTTACACTTTACACTACTTTACACAAGTTTACACTTTACACTACTTTACACTTTACACCACTTTACACGACTTTACACCTTTTACACTGTACGTTACATTTTTTGCTGCTCTTTAAGCATGAGCATAGAATGAGAGGATTTGCGCGGGTCACAAGCACCACCAAAGCGCTGTTTTTAAAGGAAAAAACTTACTGCACTTGAGGCATTTTTGTAATCAGATCATAATGATGATTATTAGCAGCATGTAAATCAAGCACCTTATCAGCCACAGGTCCTTGAAAAAACAAAATATTATTATAATATACTTTTATTTGGTTAGCTCTATATAGCTATGTTGACAGATTTAGGATTGCCTTTTCGTAAAGTAAAATGTTGTAAAATTTCGTTTTTTATGAAGCGAATGATGTAAAGAATGGTCAGAGTGACTAAAATGGCGATACAGCTTAAAAGTTCATTAGAAATCGCACCGAGTTCTTCTTTATGCACACATTTTACATTGCTTTTTAGGCACCTTCCTTCAATATTAATTCCTCGAAAATTTTCATCAATTTTCATACAGGTTTTACACGCAGGCTCAAATTTCATAGACTCGAGTTTTGGCAGGCATGTTGTTAAATTTTTCCAATCGGAAACTTGAAAATCACAGCTTTCTTTCAAGATTATGTTTTGAACGGATCTAGGTAGCCTATTATAGTCTGCTAAATTATGACAAACTATGGTAGACTCATTTACATAATGATACAATGGGATCAAGCCCATATGTAAAACGTAAGAGCACTAACAAGAAAATCATCTTTTCTAATGTAAGCAGCACTGCTTCTATTTATAATCTACTGGTCGTCTGAAATGCAATTTTACGATAGTCTTGCCAAATTCAAAAGGTACGGGCAGATCTTGATCACTTTTAATGTTCACTTCAATGGTATTGAATGATTTTTTGAGCACAGGTATATAATGTGGGCTAATATATGCGTGATTAACAATATCCATGTATTTTCCTTCTATATGTTCACAACCTGCAGAAGTTGCGCAAAAACGTTTCCAACAATTTGAGGCTCAACTATATCGCAATATACGTAAAAATTATGCATTCCGCCTAGCATATCGGGTGAATGGTGGGCAGCTATGGTCAGTTCCTGGGCAATAGTATAATTTATATTTTTAAGCTGACTATCTAAAAAGCCCAACATATACATCAAATGACTCCCCAGAGCCAGGGGGGCAACAACCCAGGGGGAGTTATTTTTGAAGAGGCGTAAGTCAAGAACCAGCTGTCAGATAGGGCTCAAATTTTCAGAGTATGTTAAGTGTATGTTGGGTATGCTATGTACGAAAGTTTAGCACGCAACCTACAGTATACCAGCATCAGTTTACACTTTTGCGTAACTCAAGAAGCAACAATAGGATTAGGCTCAAATTTTCAGAGTATGGTAGGTGAAATATGATATATACAAAATTTTAGCGCGCAACCTACAGTATGCCGATTACACTGCTTTTTCAGTTGCTTCCCTAGAACCTTATCTTATAGCGTGTGTAGTGTTACAACATAGGCAAAAGGGGTAAAATCTTGCGCCCTGGCCCAAAATCGTGGTCGCGCCAGGGCGCAAATGGGTTGGTGACCCTGCCCGGACCTACCCGTAAGCCTAAGCAGTGCCTGTGGGACCACTAGCAAGGCTGAGGGTCCTGAAAAAGGTTCCTCCGCATTTTAGCGATTTTTTACAGTAACAGTTGGTTCCGAAACAACTTGTTCCGAAACAAAGGCAATATAAGTTGTGGGTAAGGGAATATTGTTGTATTTTGGGGGGGACTAGTGTAAAGTGTAAAGCTGGTGTAAAGTAACGTAAAGCAAGCAAAGGGAAAAAGTTTTTTCCTACAATTTTAGAATGTTAATGCATCAGCTTCATTTTTTACAGTAACAGTTGGTTCCAAAACAACTTGTTCCAAACAACATTGTCAGTGTGTGTGTGTGTGTGTGTGTGTGTGTGTGTGTGTGTGTGTGTGTGTGTGTGGGTGAGTGTGTGTATGTGTGTGTAGAAAATGGTGGTTTCCCACCGCTAATAACCTGCTTGTTTGGCCGTTTAATGCAAAATAGACTGAAACATATTGATTATAATAGCCTCTAAACAGACACATTTAGGTAGTAATATAGCACATTGGCGAAGCAGTGACGCATGAGTAATATTGCGCATAGGCGGAAAAATTTTAGCAGCTGGTTATATCGCGCATTGGCAGCCCGTTTGGAATTTATCAACTAATAATAAGCACATTTTTTGTGATACAAATTCATCGACGCATTTTGTTGACTAGCGCATTGAAGAATCAATTTTTTACAATAGGATTTAAAATCTTCCCGAACTACCCCCATCCCTATGGACAACTTTTTGAAAGTTCCCGAACTACCTCATCCTCACCAGGGACAACTATTTTTTTCGGCAAAATACCCAGGGCGCACTCAGGGCGCAGTCAGGGCGCACCCTCACCCCCGCCTATATTATAATACAGGAACCCCCTCAGGGCGCACATTTCAGAGCCAGGGCGCACATTTCAACCTTCATTTTCCAGCTGCCTACCACGGCCGCCTATACTATAACACAGGAAAAAAGTTCCCAAACCTAGTTCCACCTATCTTATAACATGGGCCATGTTATAACGTTACACGCCAGGGTGACAGGGTATACTACTCTCGTTGTAGAGCCAAAAAGCATGCTTTTTGGTATGTAATGATAATAAATAATATATAATGTAATACCCGTGCTATGCAAAATTTTCTAACAAATGTCTCAAGGACCTCCTGAAATTCAAATAGATGTTCGTTTTTTTCGAAAAACGCGCCAATATCCATTTGTGCTCAGTTTAAAGTTCTGGTGGTGATCACACATGGGCAGCAGCTAAATTCAGGTGCTTCTGGATATCGCAACCCTGGCTGAAATCCAAAAAATGCCAGCAATTTAATTCTTTTTGTATATCGATTTAGGGGTCTACCAGATTTTTAGAGGGTTCAGGCAACCGAACTCCCCACGCCCTTATGTAACTGATGGTCTTAAAATTACTTATACTTTTGAAATTGGAGGCTGCTAGTTCGCCCTCCAATCCTACGACAGCTACGTCCTTGGTTCTAAGGCGGTGGAAAACTATGACTTGATCATACTAACAAAATAAGCTCTTGCTGAGTGCAAGTTTTTCTTGCGTAAACAGCACTCAAGAGCACAGCCTTGCATTAAAATTTGAACAGAAAAGAAGCTTGACCCGATGAGTGCGAATAGGTATGTGAATTCTAAAGGTCTCTGGTTTTCCGGTCCTTCATTTTACCTATCTCTTAGCCGGCCAGTATTCCTACTCTTTTTCATATTGAAAGCTTTGCTTTGCGTTGCATATCAGGTAGGTACCTAAAATGGTACATTGCCGCTATCTATCATGACCGATCTTGCAATAGGATTTGTTTTCGGCCGGCTGAGTTAACAGCCGTCTGATTATTATCACATCCTCAACAACGTCTAGTTCCATCCCTTATTTCATATCCTGTTCCAAATCTCCTAACATTTACACCTATTTTTCACTACAATGTCCATTCTGGTGGCTACCACAATGTGCGGGGTATTTTGGAATCTCAGGTCCAAACCTTCTCGAATCCCCACGCCCACATGTGTTAAGGCCACACTTGGGCAAGGTAAGTTATAAGGTATACACCCCGCCGCCAGAAGTCCGAATACGCCTCCTACCAGAAACCAAAATAGCCCCGAGAATTCAATTTTTGAAAATTTTTGATTCGAAATTTTTTGATACGAATGGATACTGCTCGTTGAGAAACGTTGAAAAATGGTGTTTTTCACCATTTCATTAGTTTTAAGGTCAAGTCTCGAAAAATCACTCCAGAATTTCGGTGCTGCCCACCTATGGTTAAAGGCTGATACGCCAATTGTTAATGAAGAAATAATGGCTGATTAATGTCAACGAGAAAATGTGTTTTTCGCAACGATTTTACAAAACAAGCTATACAAAGTACTTATATCTTTAACCCGCAAAGGCATAGTTTTTGCAAAAGCTAAAATGATTTTAAATACCTCTGCTTCCAGCGGCTACTTTTATACATAACTTTTAGCAATTTGTTTGCAGATCGATCAATTTTTAATTTGATTTTATGCATGCGCAGTTCGCAATGCCCTCAAATTGTCATGCGAGCAGAAAAATGTAAGCAAGAAACAATAAGTAAGCAGAATAAAATCAGTCGTCGTGAATTGACTAAAGAAATCTGCTTAGCTGAATTGCAACATTTCGGTGAACATGGTGATTTACAATTAAATTCAATTTGTAGTGCGAAGAAAATCTCATAGACGTTAATAATTCTTAATAGCGCTCCTTTAGATTGTTTTGACAATTTTTGTTAGACTGTGAGGAGCGAAACAATGGATATTACGAGTGAGAGAAAGCACTGAAATTTGAAAGGAGTAAATAAGAATAATGAGGTAATAATATAAGGCAATAACAAATATGACAAATAAATTTCAAGCTTATATATGGCATATTAATCGTCAGTTATATCCGTTTTTTGCAAAGGGAGCAAAGCAAAACGAACCCGTTTGCAAAAACGATTGCTCTTGCTAATTAATTATAAATTGTTACTTGTTATTTATCGTTTCGATAGTTTTATCATGCACGTGCTTCAGAACAAAAGAAGAGTGAATTTGCCTATATTCTGGCAGCAGTCAAATTTTAAAGGAAATGATCTGGGTAGTTCAAAAGGAGCGCAAATGTTTAGATTTGTCTCCTAGGATGGCTGCTACTCCTCGCAAATGTTGTTGATCCAGCGGAATTTTGATTTTCCGAAAAATCATGAAAATATGCTATTTGAAGGTCCTTTTGCTAATAATATTTCGCTTCTGAAGTATGCGCTCATTTCTTTGACCATATCTCGTTAACTTTATTGACTTATCTGAATTTTTTAACTTTTCATGCTCTAGGAAGAAAGACATCGTTAAAAGCGTATTTGTTAACGAATTTCTGGTCCGACCTGCTAAATTATCACACTCACTATAAACGTCTGATTACAAATCTTGCGAATTCCAAACTTTACTGGTGGTTTTTTAATAAAAACTGCGACTTTTAAAAGCTGAAGAGTTTCATTGAGCCAATTTAGCTCAAAGTCAGCTCGCATTTCCATAGCAAATCAGAAAAAGTTTTCCTTCTGTCCGCTAAGTCAATTACATATAAGCCTTGTTAAAGTCGAAGTACGGGCAGACATAAGTAGCGACTGAATTCTGTGGTCTAGGCAAAAGTAACAAAATCGCAAAAATATACCAACAATAATACAAAACAACGTTTTAATTGTGAAAATATAAAATCTGCTTGTTTCAGCTAAGATGCCGTCTGAAGAGGATTTCATATCGAATATATAAGGATGGGATCGGCTGGAGCGATCGAATATTTTTACTCGATATTACATGCGACTCAAAATGCGGCTCGGTCATGTTTTGTATTTTTATGAATTTTTAAAGTACTCCTCTTAAATCTTGACAAAATAACGTGTTCTTAATTTTTCGTAATTAGGGTTCTAATGATATGCATATTGAAATAAAAGTTAGTGCTTGCATGAACATTGGCTAGATGATATTCAAAAGCTTTGTTTTGCCAAAAATACCAAGAACAAGTACATACTTTGAAAATATTCTGACCAGATTATAGAAAAACATACAGGTACAAACAAGCTAAATCACAAACTTTGGCGAATGCAATTTTTATTTTTATCATTTCGGAGACGGAGAGTCTCTGTACATCCTGCAAAATTCGCATACGTTTTGCCATAGGCGTAGCCAAGGGGGGCATTGGGGGCACATGCCCCCCCCCGAAATTTTTCAGAAATATTGTTGATTTTTCTGTTGCAATAATGTGTGTCCAGAAAACTGAGTTAGGCAAAAACGTCAAAATTTTCTCGGCGCTTCGCGCCGAGTCATATTATTTATTGTTATATAGATCCAATCAATTTAAAAGCTTGAATCAGCTAAAATAATCCAGCACTTCACATCACTAGTAATTTAATGTACTATTTGTTCGTTGAATGAAACTGCTCATGCTTGTTGAGCATAATAGTAAAAGTGCGAAAATGATTGTGTACTAGTTTGTCTATTCTCTGCTTTGTTTGTCTTTTGTGTACCAGTTTGTCTATTCTTTGCTTTGTTTGTCTTTCTTTACAAGGACACATAATCCTATTTTAAATGAAAGGAATGGCCAAATTTTCTTATGTTTTTGCGCATTTCCTGTTTTCTGAACTGCATCTTGTTAATAAGAAGGCCACAAATGGGCCTGAAAACGGTAAGAACAAAATTTCCATTCATACATTTTTCTACATCTTATTGGCAACGAACGACCCATTGCTGCACTATGTAATTAGCAGAGGTCGAAAAACGCATTTCAGCTCATAAGTTTTGTGCAATATAGGAGTTCATCCATTTTAAGTGTTTTTGGGCTTGATTCAGAACCGAGATTTCGCCGATTTTGCGAAAATTTCAACGTTACTATTCAACATTAAAATGCTTGTTTTACAAAATTTTCTGGGACTCTGCCCTGGACCCCGCTGGGAACGCTTGAGCGCGCTACCCCAGACCCCTCGCAGCCGTAAAATCTCGTTGTACATGTGCAACGAGATTTTAGGAAGAACAAGCCAGGTAAAAGGGTTAGGAATTTCTAAAAATTTCCGGCGTTTCGCGCAGGCATTAATTTTTCTAGTTTGTATGATTCAAGCAGTATAAATTGAATTTAAAGTGCAAAAAAAACGTCAAAATTTTTCGGCTCATAGCGCCGCCAGTTACTGTTCTTTCTTTTTGTAAAGCTCCAGCATTGCATTTAAAAGCCTGAATCACTCGAAATATCTTCGGACAAAGTAAGTAACTCCCAGTTTTCTTGTTATAAGCTTGAACTGTCAAAATTGTTTTGTACAAATTTGATAATTTTCTGCTGTCAGACTATTAGTATTAACAGAGCTACAAAATCTCAAGGACGGTAAAAAATGACTAAACTTCTTGGCACTTTGCGCCACTTATGATTTCAGAAGTGTTTGTCAATAGAAAGGCCGTAAATTCTAAATGAAAACGGTAGAAATTCCAAAAATTTTCGGCACTTCGCGCCGCTTTACACTTTTTGTATTTTTGATCGTCAGAAACCCATAAATTAGCTAGGCTTCACTACTAAAGGTTTAAAAACTCAGTTTTATTATACATAACGTTCAGTGCTTTTTCCTACTCGGCAAAGATTTTTTCCGATGTACAAAGACTTTTTGGACCGTCTTTGTACATGTACAAAGATTTTTGAGAAGACAAAAATTGCAAAAAAGGTCTGAAATTCGCAAAAATTTTCGGCGCTCCGTGCCGAAATGATTAATTGTATGTTCTATATATCTTTATAATGGAAGACATTGCATTTCAAAAGGGAAAATGCCAAATTTTTCGGCGTTTCGCGCCGGTTTAAGACGATTCTTAGCGATTTTTGCCCTTAGAGACCCAGAAATTAGCTAAAATACACTACCAAAAGTCGAACAACTCTGTTTTCACCACACTAAAATCGCTACTGTATCATTATAGTACTCGAAAATTTGTGTGTACAAAATGCACAAAGATTTTTAGGAGGACAAAAACTGTAAACTGATGTAAAATTCCCAGAAAAATTAGGCGCTTCGCGCCGAAATGAGTAATTGTTTGTCGTATATATCTTTAAAATGGCAGAATTTGCATTTAGAATGGAAAAACGTCAAATTTTTCGGCGCTTAGCGCCGTTTTGAAACAATTTTTAGTAATTTTTGGCGTCAGAAACCCAGAAATTACCTAAAGTACAGTACGAAAGATCGAAAACCCTGTTTTACCACACTAAAATCGCTACTGTGCTATAGTATAGTACACAAAAACTTGCATGTACAAAATGTACAAAGACTTCTGGGGACCATCTTTGTACATGCACAAACGGACCTTGTACAAAAAAAACACTGATAATGTTACTGGCATATAATGCAAAATTAGTCTTAAAAGATTTTTGTTTATGCCCCCTCCCCCCGAACCAAAATCCTGGCTACGCCTCTGCGTTTTGTGCGCATATAGTACACATATGTCTCGGCTCAAAATTGTTGGTAGGGGGGAGCTACGGGAGTGTTCACTTTTATTTTGGTTATACTGTTATGCAGTGGCGGATCTAGGATTTTCCTAAGCGAGAGGGAGTATCCCAACTTTTGCAAAAATAGGTCCAAAATTTTGATCGTAAGCGGGAAATGGCGTTTTTCGGTAATTTACATTGTATATTTTTACATGAAATCACTTTTACCGCAATATTTTATCTGAGAATTTTTAAAAATTTAGACAACTCTGTCCAGAAAAATCATTAAATTTCTCTGATTTTTACAAAAAATCTGATGCGAAGCGCCGTAAAATTGGTGAAATTGAGGCGGATAGACGCCTAGAAACATGAATTACTGCTTGATTTCCTAAATTTATAGCACTAGATGCAAAAACATTTAAAATTTTAATCAAAAATAGAAGAAAGCTATGCGAAAATAGTTGTTTCTGCTGTTAAAATTGTTTTAAAACATACATGAATAGAAAATGGCTACCAGGCCGCCAAGAAAGTAAGTAAATGTCATTAATATGTACCCTAGCGTCAGAAAAATTTGAGAAATTATGGTCATTGACGGCCGAAAATCATTGCGAATTGCATATCTATTCTTTTATCTTGTCAAATATATTTTTGGCCGATGTGTTACACCCAATGCGTATGAGGACCGTGAGAATTGGTGATTTTTGAATTTATTGCACAAAAAATAAAATCTGATGCAAAGTAAAAATAAAGCAGCAACGGACTGAGATACCAAAATTAGCATACGATTAAGGTGAACAATAAATGAGAAATTATAAGTGCAGATTCGAAAATCAAGGCGCGAAGCTAACTTACTGTTAGTAGACGGTGAATTATTAAACGACGCGATGGCGAACAGAGATTGAGAACTGAACGGTTTTAGTTAGCGGTCATCAGCTTTTATTTCCTATGTTTTCGGGCGGTGCTTTGCGCTTATCTTTTTGACCTCATGTGGTCAGCTTGCTGCGGTCAAGGCTATGCTTGAACTATTTGCTAAAGCTAGAAATCTATTAGCACGCATGCTATGATCAGTACTGTTTATTACACTTCTCATAGTGTTATGGGTTTTCGTGTTCTATGAGTCATGCATTTGAGGTTAGTTAGGGTCAACGGGTAAATATTTATGACTTTCAAGTAAAATTAAGTAAGCTTAGCTTTGAGACAATAGGCAAATATTTATGGGTTTGGACTTGCATTTCATCAAGTAATTTCCGGTTTTTACTGGTTCTACGCATGTAAGCATGCTTGAAAGCAACTGATCATTAAAATTCCTCCGTGTAGACTTAGTCCTTTGAGTAAATATTTTGAAGTTTTAAGTCTTTTGGGGTAAACAGTATTTTAGGTCAGCGAGTAAATAATTGTGGGAAAATTTAAAACACGACATTATTACGAGTAAATCGCGTGCGGTTATAATATATGTGCTTAACATGCTTGGCAAAATGGATTAGCATAGATAAGTGCATTACGTAAGCAAAATAATAAGTTATAATTCACTTTATGTGACACGCTCTCCCTAAAAGAATCAAACGTCCTCGTTTGCTTTTTGAGTAGTTAGGCTTCGCAATTCGTAAGCGTGTCTTTGGGGTTGCATCGGTTCTTGATGAATTCGTGTTGTTTGTGAAATGTTGACTGGTTTTAGGCTTGATGTGGCATCTGTTTTTCGATCGGTACTAGGGAAATATTTTTTGTGCGATTGACGTGGACAGTGGTTGTTTTTCCATTACCAAGATCAATTTGTACATTTGGGTATTGTATTTTCGTTATCCGGAAAGGTCCTAAATACTTCGGCAGGAATTTTCGAGGGGTTCCTTTTATAGTAGTTTCATTTTCCAGCAGTATC